>WBMY01017003.1:0-115519 GCA_013397315.1 Donacobius atricapilla
AGCCCCGGCCGCAGCTAAAAGAGTCCTGCCGCCACCCCAATTCAAACCAATCCCACACCCCCCCATATTTCAAACTATAAAATTAATTAACCTAATACTTTAAACCCACAGAATTTTAAAAGCTTAGTCAACACTAGTACTCAGCACACACTAATCCCATAAGAACATATCAAAACAAAACCTATTTCTGTAACCAACATAACAAAAAAATCACAAAATTTAACTTGATTGAAAACGAAAAGAAACCTACCTACAAATAAATAAAACCCACTTTTCACTATAACTAACCCCAAAAGTCCCATACGTATTAGGCATAAACTTCCTCCAAAACATATATTTCAAACACTCAAAAAAACCTCAAATAAACCTTTAAAGTAACTACGATAAAAGCAAAAAACATTGAACAATTAAACAATTAAACACCTTGCCTAAATTATAAAAAAAAAATCTGAAATAAAACTTCCAAGCAAAAAAATAAAAAGAAAATAACCACCTCAAAAATGCACTGCCAACAATACCAAACAACTCAAAATACTATCATTCGTATTCACAAAATAATCCATGAAGTAAAAAACTGAAAAATAACCAACAAAACCCACCCACCCTTCAACAGCCCAATTAACCTATATGCAAACCTATAAAAAAAAATCGACTGTAAACTATGGTACCTTAAATGAAATAACTCCAGCATTAAACACTGCTGTACCAGACGTATTAAAACTCCAATGTAAACTAAAATCCAAAACAACAAAATATTAAGCCACTGTTAATACTACCAGTACGTTTTTCTCCATTCCTCTGACAACATACAAACCTCAATTTACCTTCACCTAATAAACCATACAATACACCTAAAACCAACTAACCCAAAATTAAAAACACATCCTACCACCTACCATAAATTAATCCAAACAACACTAGAAAATAAACCTCCACATTATCTACAATACACCAGCATCATTATATAAAAAACCACAACAACACAAATACTGAATGAAAAAAAAAATCCAAATTCTCCTAACAACCTATTTCACCATCAAAAAAAAAAAACCAACCAAAACTATTTAAAAAACCCAATTCCTAAAACTGAAATAACAAAACAAACAACATAAATTCCCTCCAAAATCATCAACAAAATCATGTTTCCACCAATCAACCAAACCCTGCCCCAAACTCTCCTAAATACCATAAACTTAAAAAAATGCATATTCCTAAACACAACCAAATTATAAACTCTCCCTACCTAATTAGCCACACCTCTAATTTCCAGTAAAATCCTAATCAACAACAACCTTCACCCAAATCAAACACACTCATACAATAGCCCTTGACCCAATCAAAACAGAACCAAAAATAAAAAACACATACACTCCTCCACAACCAAAAATCATAAACTGTCCTAACACCTTTAACAAAAAATACCTAACAAAACTCAAAATCAACCACTACAATTCTAAAATCAAAACTACAAAAAATCCAAAACCAACTACATCCCAGCAACAAAAAAAAAATTCTTAACAACCTATAAAAAATCCAAACACCTCGAAAATAACCAATACTAAAACACAACTCCTTCTAACACCCTGCATACCAATACTAAAATAAATGTTCAAAATAAAAATTCCCTCTATTCACCACACCACCAATACCACATAAAACAAATAAATTACTCTCATCACATAATACACCCATATCAAAAAATCTAAATTGACCTCAAATCTTAAAATTAATTACAAATTAACCCCAAAACAAAAACTTTAATCTCACTAACAAAAAACCCCAAAGATGACTTACACAAACTAAAAACCTCCGCCATACAAACAACTACCAGCAAAGAACCCACACTACACTCTTTTCACTCCAACAATTCTTACACTTTTTCATTTTCACAATTCCTATCACATCATAAAGATGAAGCAAAAATAAAAAGCAACCATATAAAACAAATCACAAAAACTACTAAAAAAATAAATCAAACCAACTCATTAAACTCAAAACCATTCAACTAATCCTAAACATTACTAAACGAACCCCCCAAAGCTCTACCTTTATCCTAATAAATAAATAATAACCAATACTCTATAAAAATAATTATAGAAATAAAAAAGCAAATTAAAAACATAAAACCCCCAATATAAATGACTAAAACTTTAAAAATATCACCACCCAAATAAAAAAACTACCTATAAAAACCTACAATATAAATGTCCATGTGCCCAAAAAAAACCCTAATAAAAAACATAATAAAAAAGATACCATATCCCTTATCATACACCACCTACCAAAAAAATGATACAATAAATTGTTAAAAACTACCTTAAAACCACTAAATAAAAAAACCTTTTAAATAAATTTAAAACTGCATTTAACAAAATCCACCTAATTCATTAACACCCAAAACTCCACTTGCCAAACAAACCCTTCCCAATCTGAACCCCTACATACAATAAACAAGACCAAAACCCCAATAATACATATGAAAAATCTATTAAAAAACTATTTAAAATAACTATTCCTCAA
Source organism: Donacobius atricapilla (assembly GCA_013397315.1). NCBI lineage: Eukaryota > Metazoa > Chordata > Aves > Passeriformes > Mimidae > Donacobius > Donacobius atricapilla. The sequence goes on from WBMY01017003.1 coordinate 2,521, forward strand.
ATACAAACAAACCCATCCATAACATTATCTTTACTCAAAAACCAAATTACACCTAGTAAATAATATAAAAAATTAAAATAACACACTATATACCACAAAAGCTAATATTGAATAAAAACCATATATAAATGCCATTATTTAATAAATATCACTACCACTATCTATATTTAACTGTATATATAAAATTAAAATACATTAATTTAAGCATTAAGCCAACTATATAAATTAAAGAAAATGTCTGAAAATGATGATATAATATGATATCCCCTATCTACTTCTTTATATCCAAACATAAATCCTATAACTTTAAAATTAAAAAAAAAATAAAATCTTTCAACACACGATTTATATACAATACTCACATGGTCCCCCAAATTCTGTGTCAACTATATTGTCTAACAGAAACAACACCAACAACAACAATTTCCCTTTTTTACCTTTTTAACCTAACCTCCCATTTATTTGCTAAAACAACAACAACAAAGCCAAAACTGTAACTTCTTCTGAAACTATTCGACTTGACTCTAACCCGAAAAACCAAGCTACCACCAAAAAGCCACAGCCACAGCCCAAACAGACCCATGCCACACCCCAGCTCCAAAAAACCCCAAATAACACCTGCAAAAAAACCCCTGCATCTACCGATTTCTTCTCCACATCAGAAAAATTTATTAACTAGCATTCATCATTTTTTCCCTTTTGCCTAACTACACCCTACTTATTAAATAAACAATTTTTTTCACTTTTCCGCCAAAAATTTTTCCTTTAAACACTATTTAAATAAATGACTGAAACCTGCCTTCTATTAAAAACCACATTCATGTGAGCACATTTCCTCCCAGTCTGTCTCAAACAGGGACATTTTCCAAAGTTTGGATCCCAGCGCGGCACAGCGCGGCAGGACCCGATGGATCTGCTCTGGCTCTGGAAACATCAGCAGCACCAAACGTGGCTGCCAGCAGGCAGCGCCTCGCTGTTCCTACCCCCTGTCCCTCACCCCCTGCTCTGTTACACGCAAACTGTAAATACCATCGCTCCCTCAGGTGCTCTAACCTGAGATCTTACTTCTTTGTAGTCAGTGCATTCCAATGCTTTGAACACAATAATGGAGAGGATCGGCCCCGAAGAAAGAAAATAAGGCATATTCCAATAAACAGACTTGAATTCCTTCTGTTAAGACATTACTTCCTCTTTTATTGGATTTTACATCTTGCTCTGCTTTCCTCTTACATATACAGCATGCAAAAGAAAGAGTGCGTGGATTTACGCCTGGGACAGCACATTAGGAGCACAGTTGGAAGTGTGATACAAAGTCACCGCACTTTGGTGTGTAGCTGGGCCCGAGTAAAACATTGTTCTTCAGCTGACAAGCAAGTATGTGAAATTGCACGTTTATTATTCTTATCTAGGGGGAAAAAAAAGATAACACATATATTCATGTAATTTAATTTCCCTTTTTCTTACATGTGCTAGGCATTGCTACTTGAACCTGGTATTTACCATATAATTTTGAACTAAAATATCATAATGGGGAATCTGTTTTTTATTTCTGTCTTGCAAGATGAATACGACCCTGTACCCCCTTTTAAAAGTCTAATTTAGCAGGAAGCCTTTTCTTTGTGACTGTCAACATGGAGAAAGACAACTCTGGGGTCTGTGGCAGACTGCATGATGAGCTCGAAATTGGCCCAAAGGAAAGTATTTGCTTCTATAACATGTTTCTGAGACATTGCCATTAGTAGGACAAAATTTTCCTGCTACACTCTGTGTCCCACAGTGATTATTACAGCGGTTGCCGTCTTATTCCCTAAGCCTAAACTAGTACAGAAAAACAACTTGAAAATTGTGATTGATAATACAGTGAATTGAAGGGTAGTGTGTCTGCTCTCCTAAGGTTTCAGTCTTCTGATTTGATTTCTGTGAGAACCTTCTCCACTAGTGACAGGTAAATCCCCAGACTAATTTACTAACTTCAGCTACATCGTTGCAAACTAATCTTGTCTGGGTTTTATTTTTGTTTAGGGCTCCTCCTCCCCCATGAACTTGTGCTCCGGTAAATATTACATTGGTGGTTTCAATCTTGGCCCTTTGTAATATTATGCAGGAGTACAGTTTCTTAACAACAACAAATTACCTATGGGAATTCTACAAGCAAAATATGTTCATTTCATATATTGACAATTCACATCTCAAAAGAAAAAAGTGTGTGTTTTAATTGTGCTTTGGCTTTTTAACTAAACCAGTCTAGAGTCTCCACTTGCATCCTACTGTAGAATAGAAAAGAAACTTGCAAAAACACATATGAACAGGTGTTACTTCTGAATTTGTTCAAATTCAGAGAAGGAGATAGGAATGAAGTCCTGGATGTTTTAAGAAGTTCACCTAACTGATGGGTGTGTATTTAATTTTACATTTTTACATTTTCCTCGGTACTTTTGGTTGGTTTAACTTGTCAACCTGGAAAAGCAGTTGACAATTATTTGGAAGGGCGTTTTCTACATTTTAAATCAGATCTAGATTCTGCTGTTCTCAGAATTCACTATGGTTTTTTTAATATTTAAAACTAAAAAAAAAAAACAACCCCAAAACCAACAAAATAACAACAACAACAAACCACCCAAACCCCTCCCCCCCGATTTGATTAGCCTTACTTTCAGTCAGAGAAGATCCAGGCCCAGCTGAATGAGCTTCCTTATGGGAAAAAGGATTTGATTTTTAAGGTGTTTTATTTCACTATAGTTAGCTAAAGTATTAGGGTTACTATAGCATTGGAGTAAAGTAGGAATGTGATAGCTGCCTTTATTATTGCAGTTCTAAGGAATAACTTTGTTCTGAAAAGAGCTCGAAACACCAAGACAGACGTAATACCATAATGCATGTTCAGAAATATAATACACTTATGTCTATATTTTTGTGCTCACAAGAAGTGAAATTCTAGGTCACTGCTGCTGAGTCAAACCTGTTGCTCTACTCCATACATTCTGTGCCATGTCTTTCATCTTTCTAACTGAACGATCCAATATTTTACAGATGCTTCTTGTTTTCCCTTTAATTAGCACTCCTTCATGACAAAGTCGAGTGTTGTTAACATTTAAAGCAAATCTCTGTGTTTATGGGAAGCCTGAGCAATGTAATGTTCCTTAGGGCTGAAGATTTAAGGAAAGAAACTGCTGCTCAAACAATCCAAATGAATGGTCTGTTCTAGCTGGCACATGTTAAAAAAATAATTAAAAACTGTAAGAGTAAAGGAGGGGAAGACACAACATAAAGACATTGCTGAAGGTCATCAAGGTCCCTGTTAACCCAGGGAGAAGTTAAACCCTGCCGAAGGAGGAGGAGAGAGCTGCAGGTCACCTGGCTGCAGGCTGTTAATGGAGAAGTCCTTTTCTATCTTCCCAGCAGAAAGGGGGAAGTGATTAGACCTAGAATTACTTACCAAGTCATTCATGTCAATGTGAGTTCCAAATTGCCTTCTGGAAGAGTTTAACCCTCTCTCCTGTCTCTCTATTGGATATACACTGCTGTAAATATAGAGGAGTGTAGGCCGTTTAAATAACACAGTGTGATTTCTGTGGGTTTTGGTGGGTTTTTGGGGTTTTTTTTAATGCATAGGTTTATTCCAGGTTTTATCAGGGACATTTATTTCTGGTCTTCATAAGACCAAAACCAGGGAAACAGATTTAGAGGCAAAACCGAGGTATATTATAGATCTAGGCATTATCTTGTAACACCTTCTAGCATTAACAAATGTAGCACATCTTTCTTCAAACGGAGTGTAATGGAGGGCTTGAGCACAGGTAAAGATCCAAATTTCTCTTCTTGCCTGGATGTGAAGGTTTGTTTTCTTTGGCTGAAGCAGTAGGATTGTCCAGCACTTGCTGTTTTCATTCTGCTAACACACAGTGATCCCAAAAAGGGCTCTGAGTTATGCCAGGGTGCGCACTAAAGCTTAGCAAGCGAAGCATTTGATGCCAGTAACCCTCCTTTTTTATTATATTAGTTTTGAACTTTGGTTCTTTAGGGTTTTTTTTAAACTTTGAATTTTATTCTTTAGCTGGGGAAACAATCTCACCGACTTTGTTCTCCAATGAATAACGTAAACTTATTTCACCACTTCCTTCTCTTCACTGTAAAGTTTGAGGCAAAAGCCCACAAATATTGAGCATGAGTTTTTTGTGAAGCTATGAAAATAATTAACAGTGGTAGGATTATGGGCAAATTGAGATTCAGTGTTCCAATAAACAGCTGTGTTACATTATTTATAGAGTATGTGTGTTCTATCTTTGCTAAGCTCTCTGAAGAGATCTTCAGAGAGAAATGGAGCGGAAATATCCTTTGTAAATTTTTATTATAGAAGCCTGTTAATGTTAGGTTATGGTGGAAGTTGCCATTAGCTGACTATATCAGTTTATGCTGGGAGCAGATGTGTATTATCTCTTGGCTGCTATTCTGTTTTGCTTAACAGGAACACAGAGACTTTTATCTGTTTATTAATTCAAGATAAGGATTTCAAGTGTTCAGTAAAGCAGAACATGTGTGAGGTGATATAAGCTGTGATCATATTGAATGCAGTGGTTATATATGGATAAATTGGTATCCCTTATGAAAATTCCTGTCTTAAATTCTGTCTTAAAATGTCTGGCTTTGATTTGGTTGTTGTGGCACTAACTTTTTGCTGGGCTGCTTGATGTTGGCCTTTTTTGTTTCTCCTAGTATGATTTGACAAGAAGCCTAGTTTTGCTTTTGTTTGTTGCATCTTTTTAGTCTCCTGTAAGATGCCAGTACCTTTTAGCAACAGTGTGAACTGCTTTCTGATGCAAATGAAATATTGATTTAAAAAAACAAACTAAAAAAAACCCCAAAAAACTTCCAACGGGGTTCATGTAATAGGATTCTATTTTGGTTTTTAGGGGAGGATCTGTGACCGTACGTTGACCTGGATAGCTCTGGAATTGTGTCCTGATGGTGTCCTGCTCTCCCTGCGCTCCTCTGCCTGCAGAGATAACACATTCCGTGCCTTTCCTGACTCTCCTCCCACTGTGGGTCTGCCCAAAAGGTCACGACAACTCCATTCTTACTGGATTTTCCCTGTTTTCTTTTACCCTCGCTTTGTTTCCCATGCGCTTTTCGTGAAGCGGCACGAGGGCAGGTTTGTTTCTCATTTAGGAATCCATGTATTGTCATGCGTTGGGTGCACAGAAATACTGCCATTTCTTCATCTGAAGTTACTAATTCGACTTCGTTGTCTTTCTTTTCTTCTTCTTCGCAGAAAGAATTGTTAAGCCGCGGAAGGGCCGGCCCAGGGAGGCGGTGGGGTCGCTGTCCGCGGACGTGTTTAGGGAAAGGCTGGACACGGCACTCGGTGCCACGCTCTGGCTGACACGGTGGTGTCTGGGCACAGGTTGCCCTCGGAGATCTCAGAGGTCTTTTCCAACCTCATCCACTCTGTGAAATCAAGAATTTGGCCCCTGGGGCAGCCTGACCTGCCCGGGCTTGAGGGCGGCGTGGGGCTCCCGGTAGGTCCCCGGGTCCAGCCGCTCTCCTGCCCCAGGCGTGACCCGAGGAGCGGGAGGAGGAGCGGGAGGAGGCACCGGAGGAGGGACCGGGAGGAGGAGCGGGAGGAGGCACCGGAGGAGGCACCGGAGGAGGAGCGGGAGGAGGGACGCGAGGCGGGAGCTGCGGGCCGGTGGCCGTCATGGAGGCGCTTGCGGTGAGGTGCCGGGTTGGGGCCGGGGCCGGGGCCGGGGCCGTGCCCTCAGCGCCCCCCGCCCTCACCGCCTGCCCTTGTCCTCCCCGCAGGGAGCGCCTGTGGCCATCGCCGTGGCCGTGGTGGCCGCGTCCGCCGTGCTGCTGCTGCTGCTGCGAGGGGCGGCGCGGAGGCCGCGCGGCCCCGTCACGCTGCGGGACCCGCTGGCCAAGTACCCGCTGCGGCTGCTGGACAAGGAGGTGCCCGGGGCTCTGGGGGCGCGGGACATCGGCGCTCCAAGGCAGCGGGGGCTCCGGCCCGCGGGGCTCCTGGCCGTGGGCTGCCCCAGGGGTGGAATCCGCCGAGCAGCGTGCGGTGCCCTCCGTGGATGGCTGTGAGCCCGCAGCCGCCCCGTGATGCTCGCAGGGTAGAGCGGGCTGTGTAAAAGCGTTTTAGCCGCGCTGCGAGCTGTTGTTTCCCGACGCTTTGCGTGTTTGAGTGCTGGCTGTGTTCCTCCCTCGGTTCCTGTCCTGAGTGCACCACGAGAAACAAGCCCGGCAGCCTGAGCTTCTACACGCCCTGTGGAGCCTGGTCTTTGGCCACAAGCATGGAATGTGCTCACTGGCCTTGGGCACAGGGTTTCCTGATTTTATCTATGTAAAGGTGCTGTAGGGATTATGCAGGCAGGCAAAAGTCACTCCTTGTGGAAGTAAAGGAGAAAACTGCTTGTGAAACTCCTGGTTATTTGGACTTCATTTTTCAAAGCCGTTTCTGTGTCCTTTCCCAGCATTTGGCTTGCATGCTAACAAAGAGTGGGCTTGCTAAAGCATATTGTATTGAGTATTTTGAAATTCAGAGTAGTGGTGATGCTGACAATATTCTAACTTTGGTTTTTTAGGAAATCAGTCACGATACTCGGAGATTCAGATTCGGGCTACCCTCACCAAGTCATATATTAGGATTACCTGTAGGTAAGTACTGTTAACATTCAATTAACCTATATTTCTGGTTTCTCACTGAGAAATTCTGACTCTGAATTTAAGGCTCAGAAAAGCAAGGAGTTGAAAGATGCATCTGGGTCCTGCTGTCTCAGAGAGAAATGTCAGGTTTCCCAGAGGGTTGTATTTCTGATCTTTTGTGAGTGCTTTGTCCAGTTATGTGGTGTAGGGTTAGAAATGGAGCAGTGAAAGTGAACTGAGCCTGATAGAATTTGTCACCAGTCAGCATATAAGTCAAAATCGTATTTGTCAAAGCTTTCTCATATTTCTTATTTGCATTCTACTTCCATCTGGTCCCCTCAGTCTATTGGCATGGCAAATACAGTCACGCTTGTAAAGGAGAAAGGGGACAACTCTGCTGCCTGGGAAGACACTAAAATATTCAGAGCCTTTTCTGTGCATGCACTTACATTTGAATTACACACATTTCCATGTGACTTTATCTGGAGCTCTGTGGCACGAATTTCAGCCTAGGATTGGCCTTCTTTCCTGTACCCTGGAACACTGATGGCACTAAGCCTTGGACCTTGAGTCAGTGATAAAAGCCTCTCTCTCTCTGATCTGCAGATGTGGCTCTGCAGTCTTTGGCAGTTTCCTGTGCTATATGGCAGATGTCAGGGTCATCCCATTCCATGTGAGCATGTCCTTGCATGCGGCTTGTTTTTCTCCAAACTTTCTTCTGGCTTGTATGGGAAAGAGTAATGGAATTAACTAGACGAGTGGTAAACCAACTGAGTCGTGCTCTGCATGTTGTGTTTATCCAGATTCATTCTTAAGAATTTAGGAATAAGGTCCTGAAACTCTACTGCTTCCTGGGAGATTCCTGCTCTGTGCTGAAAGAGGAGAAGGAACTGAATGTTTCATACAGCATTTATATGGCAAAGATTTTCTCTGTCATTGCATGTGTAGCAGGTCACAATACCTGCGTTTCCCTCTTGTCCTCCAGGGATGAAAAAAAAAATCGAATTATAATCCTTTCTCCCCAGGCCAACATGTTTACCTTTCTGCAAAAATCGATGGGAATCTGGTGATTCGAGCCTATACCCCAGTTTCCAGTGATGAGACAAAAGGTTATGTTGATTTAATTATAAAGGTAAATTTTGCTTTCCTTTAATATTGATAAGTTGCTAATTGGAAGAAGGGCAAGTACTTCATTTTACTGAAATGGTTTGTTTTGATTTAGTCATCAAATTTCATTGTCTTTCATTTAAATTTCATTAAATTTCATTTTTATTGGAACTCTTTTTTCAAATAGGGTAACTGCATGGTTAACAACTCATTTCACATTGCCCTTGAGTAGTAAGTTGTATCCTGTGTATCTGCTGTGTGGCACTGAGGGATGGCAGAGTACAGGGAGAGGGGAATCACTTCCCTGGCAATACTTTAGGAATTTCCCTAATATCTTTTATTTGGCAGTGCATGTGTGGAAGTTGAGATGGACACTGCACTCAGAGTTAAAAACTTCCAAGTATCAGCTCCTTGTTATCTAAAAATCCTCATACCTTTTCTCTGTAGCAATCCCACGGGCAGCTCCACACAGCTCTCAGGGTCTGCCCATCTATGCCAGAAGCTGATCTGTAGCCTCAGTGCCTCAGCTCTTCTTTGCACACTGATGAGGGAAGTACACCTACTCTAATCAGACTGACCTGGCACTCTGCTGGCCTTAGTGTACAGCTCCAGCTCTCTCTGCTGTAGTCTTCTCTCTTCCTTCTGCAGTTCCAGCTCGCTCCTTCCTGTCCCAGCACGGCCACCTCACCCTCCCTGTCCCTGGCACCACATCTGACCCTTCCTGTCCCAGCACGGCCACCTCACCTCTCCGTCCCTGGCCCTGGCTGACCCCTCTGGTCCTGGCACGCCCTCCTGTCCCTTCCTCCTCACAGCATGGCCAGCAGACTCTAACTCCCTCCCTCCCTGCTAACTGACTCTGTATCACACCCCCGAGCTGGGAGGGCCAGGCTGTTCCCACTCCTGGATAATTAACAGCTGCAATGGATCAAAGTCAAGACTGTTCTCAGCGCTGTCTCTGTCTCCCCACACGCATGGATACTCATCTGTCTCCCTCTAGGTGCCTATGCTGCTGCTAATGTTTACTGCAAACAGCTCTAAACAAGTCAAACAAGGGAAATCCTTTAAGCTAGGGGATACAGGATTATCTGATCCCAGGACTTCTGGATTTCCTGATCCTTTTCTATGATAGAGCTTGTCCTTAAACTCCAGGTTTGTTTTTTTTTTTCTTCATGTTACAAAGGTGGTGAATTGGTATGAACTGCTTAATGCTTCTTACATGCTTTGAAAGCTGAAAAAGCTGTTGTGTGGCTGACTGGGAAAGTTTTAGAAGGACAAGATGCAGCAATGCAGTTTTCAGAAAGAGCAGCTACAAAAGTGGGGTGACATAAGGCAATAGTGAAATGAGGGCAGCAGCACATAATCTGCCTGCCACCCAACTCTGTTCTTATCCTGGCCGTTTGCAGGGAGCAGAGGGGCATGTGCCTAACAGCACTTTTTACTTGTTTTGGCTGCTTCCTTGTGCAAGGCTCAAGAGATAACTGAGAGCAATGAGTTGCCACGATTTCTTTGTCAGGCACTAAATTTCAGGGCTGCAGGATTGTGTTCGACCATTTGTGATACTGTCTGCAGGAACGTTAGTGGTTGATAATGTACAAATGATTGTTCTTACAGGTCTACCACAAAAATGTGAACCCCAAGTTTCCAGAAGGCGGGAAGATGTCCCAGTATCTAGATAACATGAAGATTGGAGATACCATTGATTTCAGAGGGCCAAATGGACTCCTGGTCTATAAGGGGACAGGTACTGTGACACAAAGGTGGGAGAGCAAAAGGGAGGTATTGGTTATTTTCAGAGGTGTTTCATAAAACTTGACAACTGTAGAGAATCTTTTTTTTTTTTTAAGTGGAAAAGAGGAAAAAATCACCTTTTTAAGAACTGATCATGAGCCTGTCAGAGTTGATAGGATGGAAAGAGTACTTTGTGTAAGGAATAAGTGATGAGTGGCTCACTCCTGGGACTATAAATCTGAAAGAATTGCTACTGTATTATATGACTGAGAAGTCTGCACTGGAAATAAAATACCCCAGCTATACATATGGAGGGAGATGTTCCAGATGCTTCTTAAGCAGAAGAGATTGTGGCTTAAAATGTCTTCGGAGAATCTCAGTGCTGTTACTGAATAACCAGCTGACTGAGGGCCAGCTCCATCTCATGATCAAAGCAGGTCTGAGTTGACTCTGAGGAAATAAGCTCAGAGAAGTAATCTTCTTGTAGGATACAAGTGAAAGATTTTGCACTGATCTCGACTGAGAGGAGTTGTGCACATAAGTCTCACCTCAGAATGCTCCGCACTTCTCTGGATGCTGACCTCCTGTGATCAGCAATCTCCTGATGAATCTATCTCAGCAGAAGGGAGGGATTTCCAGAAGATTAGTCTTTATTAATTGATCATCTATAGTAATTTCTTCCCATGGAATTTGTATCCATGTTTGTTTGGAAGCTAATGTACCTATAGGTTTGGAATATTTCTTCTAGGTACCTTTCTTATCAAGCCTAATAAGAAGTCTGAAGCAGAGAAGAAGTTCGCAAAGCACCTGGGGATGGTAGCTGGAGGAACAGGTAAAACTAATCCCATCATATGGAGTGTCGAGGGAGTGAAAATGTCTTCGTGCATATATGTGAGGATTGTCACTGTACTTTAGTAGCAGAGTACTTACACCTCCATTTCTTTTCATTAATTTCTTTTCATGGTGGCAACACTGAGGCATTCCAGTGGTTTGGGGTCAGTCCTGGGGAGTAGCAACCTGAAGGTTTGAATCCTAATTTACCTTGTGACCTCAGAGAACTCACTTCATCAGCAACAAAAAGTATTTTAAGAGAATGTCTGGAGGGTAAAATTATGCGATAGAGAATCCTGAAGAGAAAAGTCCCGCATACAGGAATTGTGGGTTTGTTTTGGAACTGTTTGTCATAATAGAAACTTCCAGTCTCTGCACTCCATGTGGATCAGAAATCCAGAGATGTGTAGCCCTATGCAAACTGAGATCCCGTTGAAGACTGAAGGGAAGCAGCATTAATACCGAAACTAGCCATGGTAAGAAATACCCACTCTATAACCATTTTGGTTTTTAACAGGAATAACTCCTATGTTGCAGCTGATCCGTCAGATCACAAATGATCCAAAGGACAACACAAAATGTTACCTCCTCTTTGCTAACCAGGTGAGTATTCTGACCCATCTCTTTGTCCTTCTTTAATAGCCCACTTGTTTTAGCTGGCTTCTGAGCTTTTTAAACTGCTGGCACATGTTTCATACTCTTTCATACTTAGGTGTCTCCTCACAATTTCACTGAATTCCCACATTAGGGAACAAACACTGCGACCAGATCCTGATCCCTCTGCTTATCTTAGTCCTTCACTGATTTCAAGGAAACAGGATTTGTTTCCACTAATCTGTTTGTACAGTTAACCTTCACCATGCTGGCCCAGGGACACTTGCCAGGGGCAAGGACAAATTTGCCATGGCCAGGGACAAGTCCAGCTCATTGTGATTTTAGCTTGGATGAAAAAGTTGTTCTAATTGCCATCTTTAGGACTGTGTTTAGGTGGCTGCTAAGTCTCACAGTTTGTTGTTCTTAATCTCAATTTACAGAAGCCTGTAATGATAGTAGCGACCATGGAAGGGGCAAAATACCAATTTACTTTCTTGATTTGCATAATTTTTATCATTGCATTTGTTGTGAATGGCAGATGAACTCCCATGAGAGGGCTCCTGGGGTGGTTTGGAGCTAAACAGCACTGTCGTTTTGCAGACAGAAAATGATATATTGCTGAGAGCCGAGCTAGAAGACATTGCCAAGAGGCATCCTGAGCAGTTTGTGCTGTGGTACACACTGGACAGACCTCCAAAAGGTAAGGACACATGGAAATGCCTTTGCTCATCCCTGTGCAACAGTCAGAGCTTCACTCTTGCTCAAGGGGACATCAGAGTAATGTCAAGTATTCTTGTTGTTCTTATGCTTTGAAACTCCTCAGAAACAAACCATACCCCTGTTTTAAAAAGGGATCTAAGCTGGGTGGGCCTTAAAAAGTGGGAGCTCATAATTAACCCCATTTGGGTCAGACGTGTTACTCAGTGCATGTCTTTATGTATTTCAGTTTTTGGGGATTTTCATCAGAAGTTCAGCTCTGTTTTGGGCTATCTCCCAAATCAGGTTATTTTAGCATGTTGCTGGCATTAATTTGTTTAATGCCTGTAAGTATTATGTGCACGTTTTTGTTTTGCAGCAGCTCTGGGTTAGATTCGGGTGAAAGAGGGCTGCCATGTGTATGGATTAAGGCATCATTTTCCTGCTTGGCTCACTTCAAATGGCAGATGAATTCAATAATACTACTGCTTGAAATAGTTGAGCATTTCTTTTCTCTTTTAATTAGTTTTCTCTTACCACTAAACAGAGCTTTTGTTATCACTGAATTTTGTCACCTTACCACTCCATCTCAAAAAAACCCCACCAACAACAAACAAAAACAAAACCAAAAAACCCCAAACAAACAAAAACCCCCCAGGTCTCATGCCTCTCCCTGCCACTGGGTGACACATTTTCACTGGAAAAGCTGACTCACTCTTTCTTTTTATTCCTACATGTTTATTTCTTTTACATTTTATAATTTATGTTTTAAGACCTCCATGTCTTACCAACCAGATCCTTGTTACCTACATGCTTGTTGTCCCGGTGGAAGGGGATCACTAGGTTTGAGCTGAGTGAGATATTTAACCCCCTCCTGGCTTGCAGTGATGGTGCCATAACTTGATCCTTTAGCTACTTAATGAGGTTTAAAAAGGCTTCAGCCTGTACAGAGATTCCAAGTAATTGAATGACTTTCTTTGCAGACTGGAAGTACAGCTCTGGTTTTGTCACTGCAGACATGCTGAAAGCCCACCTGCCCGCCCCTGGCAGTGAGACCCTCATTCTCATGTGTGGGCCACCACCAATGATTCAGTTTGCCTGTCAGCCCAACCTGGACAAGCTTGGCTATCCCAAGAGCAGTACATTTGCTTATTAACATGGATGTCACCTCTTACCTTTTTTGGAAGCACTGCATATTTTTCTACAGGAACAGTTGATGTGCAACTGTGCAGCATTTGTGTGTGTGTGTGTAATTGATGTAATTTCTGTGGTTTATAATGTCATAATTACCTTGTGTGTTTTAATACTAAGAAGTTGAGAAATCCTCTTGAATTGTGTGGGAGTTAGTCTGACCTCTGAAATTACTATAAAGCATTGATTCTGAGGGGAAAAAATTAAGATGAGAGGTCATCCACATGAATTTGTGTTAAATCATTCCATAGTCAGCAAGTGAGAGGGGAACATTCAGAATTTATTCATGACAGCCAAAAAAAAAGCATTTATACCAGTGTTAGGCTAATTAGGATTTCTTACTACATATATTTAAAAGAAGAATCAATTGTTTTGTGGATTGACTACGCACAGCCAGGTCAGCACAACAACACACTGAGTTGTAAATACAGCATTGAAAGAAAGAGGAAATGCAGGGTTTGGAGTATCCCAGGCTGCTGGAGCACCCAGTCCCATTTGCAGAGCTGTAATAAGTCTGTTGGCTGATTGACCTGACAAAGTATTTCAAATGCCCATGGTACCTGAGCTGGTCACTAGCACTGCCTGCATTGCCAGGCTGGTACATTTAATACCTTTTATTAAACATTAAACAGTAGTAGTTTGCTGATGCGTAGACTTACTTATCATTCTTCTGAGTTATCCTTTTTTGCAGTTTGCAGTGATTGAAAAGAACCTGCCTTGATTTAACCTCTGTGGACAATGAAATCATGTGTTTATGTTCTTATACCTGACCATAGAGTGCAAGGTCTGTCATGAGAGACTGGTGAAGTGAGGACCAGGATAGATCACCTGTAAAAAGCACCCCAGGTAGTTCTCGAAGAGCCCTTGCTGCATCCTGTGGCCAGGCCCAGAGTTTCCCTCTTTATTTGGGAGGGTTGTGGCTGGCAGTGACCTGCCCTCAGGTGATATCAGAATCTAAAGCAACACCTGCAGCCAGCAAGGAAAGAGGAATGCAAACCAGCCCTATACAAAGTACTTTTCCTTACAATTAAGGAAATTTTTTGCTGGCATTTATCTTTTTGCTAAGAGAGCTTCTTATCTTAATAGCTCACTAATACAGGACATGCACGTGTAAACAGATGCCACAAGTAATTGCTGCTGTAAAGGTGACAGCTTCATCCTCAGCCTCTCAAAAAGTGAGAGGCTGTATTTCCCTCTGATGCAGTCCTGTCTAGCCCAGTACAACAGCAACAGATGTATTTTGTCAGGTGTTTTAGAGAAATAGGTCTTTGGTTTATTCTGGCACTTTCCTGGTAGTCTCAGAGGTACAATTTCCTGCTGCAGTTGTTTTTGCCTTAGATAAAGATTTGTGAACATGGCAGCTCGTCATCCTAATAAAAGCAAGGGCTTGGTGGACAGTATTATGTTCCATTCTTCCCATCCCACAGTGCACTGACTTGGATAAAAAGAGGGCAGGACAAGTGTCAGTGAAAGGGAGGAGAGTTTGAAATCCTTTCTGGGGACCAGTCTGGCAAGCCCACAGGAGTGGTGAGTGAGCCGCTCTCAGCAGCATCCAGCTGAATTCCAGGTTAGCTCTGATTAACCCCATGATACAATTACGTATTGATGATTCCTGCACTACAAGTTAATTATAAAAATAAAAAATTACAAAAGGTCTTTCATGTAACAGTACATCAACATAGCACATGAAAGACAACTGGATAAAAGGACAAAACGCTGCCAAGTCTTGGCTTTCCAGACTCTGGATATGAGCCCCACTCCTCTCCAACACTGTTTCCTACTGTGTGATGTGGGAAAACAGCACAGAGGAGAGTTACCTGTAACGTGTGGCTGCACTGACAGTAGGAAATGCTACGTGGGAGGCAGCAGTGGCAGGACAGAGGTAAAGCTTTTCCTGCTGCACGGCATCCAGCTGCTGGCCACTCCTGCAGGCATGAGGTACGAGTTGTGTTCTTGGTCATGCTGAAACATCATCTCCAGTCTTCCAAGGTCGGTGTTAAAAACCTGCTGTCATTCAGCATTTCATCCTGGCTCAGCAGCGTCTGAAAAACAAGATGGGCAGGACTGAGGGTGTTTGGTGAGGGGCCAGTGCTGCCAGAGACCCAGCTGCAGTGAGATCAGGCTCACAACACAGATACTGAGAGCCACACACAATCAAAATGAATTTCTTCAGTACAGCTTTAAATAACTTTTTTGCTTGAGGAAATTCTTAGAGATTTTGTGTCTGGCATGCAACTCAACTGTATTTCATAATTCTTCATTATGTCTTCTGGTCACTTTTTTTTTGTTTTTTAATAAATTAGCTGCCGTGCAATAAAGAAGCAAAAGTGAGGTGTTTTGTTTTGCACCGAGTTTTAGCTCACATAAATTTTCAAAAGTCTGTACCTCATTCCCAGCTGCTGAGGCTGGTGGTTCCTGCAAAATCTTTGAAGAATTGTTTTCATAATGTCAAAGAGACAGCAGAGTTCATAAAAACTTAGGCCTAAATGAAGCTTAATTTCTAGAGCAATTTAAAAGCAGGGGATTTTTCTGACTGGATGTCCCACCAGGCTGTAAAGAGGTACTTAACAAAAGCAGAGACCCACTTACTCTTCATTAGCACCAGCAATGACCAACTTACAGTGAGTTTTAGCAGAACACATTTGTGACTTTGGAACGAGAGAGGAATGAGTACGTACCGTGAGGTGGGTTATGCCTTGGGAAAGAGCCCCTATTTGCATTACTGTGCCTTCTGAGTGTTCCATCTGTAAAAGCAGTCAGCAACTAGTTCAAATCAGACAGCATGTGCAATTTTATTCACTCTACATGCAGCTTTGGGAGGGATCTGTGCCTGGACAAATGAATTTGGGGTAAGTTTAAAAGCTCCCTAACAGAAATGCCTCCGTGCTACAAAGTACGTGAAAATGCGTTTAATGATAGGAAGAGTGGATCCTGATTAAGAGGGACTGATTCCATGAAACTTGGCCTCTAATTCACAGAAAAAAAAAGAAAAAGCTTCACTGATACTACAATGAAAAGTAGTATTTTCCAAATGGTCTAACACTACTTGTATTTCTGATACGCTTCTTTCACAGGCAAGAAGTCCTTGATACAGTCCTACCTCTTTTTACATAGAAAAGTCACCAGGTCTGGGCACTGGGATTTCCTGCATGGGCCACATGCTCAGAAGTCATGCTTAATAGACAGACCATGCTCTTAGACAGTGCAAAATCCAGTCTTTCTGTCATGCTTGAATAACTGCACAGTGCAAGTTCTTGGCTCAAAGTTAATGCATCCCCTCACAACTCTTAGCTGAGCCAGTGGACATCCACGCTCACAGTCAGGGTTTGGTATTCTCCTTGTTTAGGTGCAGTACATTGAAAAAGACCACAGTCAGCCAATGAACACAAATGAGATGTTAGATGCACTAAATCATGCAAATGAAAAAATTACCTTCATAGTTAGTCTTTTCAGTGTTGGGACCATTCTCTTATGAGGCTTAAACTGTTTTTATGTCACTGGAGAAAGGCCAGTTTACTCCAGCTGCCTCTGTGTGGCTCTTGTGTGTTGCCAAAGTTCACACAAGGCTCCAGGAGCGCTCCATTTTTCAGGGTTTGCATCCCTTTACACAACAGCAAAGTTGAAATAAAATGTGATGATTTTTAGTCTTCATCATTTCTCTGTATGCTGTCTAGGCAGTTTCATTCACAAGTTCACTACTACATTACAAAAGTGAATTAACTGTTGGTTTATTAATGGTTTGTTCATTGCTGATGCATTGTCTTCAAATATATTGTCTAAGCAGAATTATTCCCCACTGTACACCATGAAGGAAAAATTTCAGTTGGATTCTCTGATTACTGTTTGTTTAAAAATGCAATGCAGTTGTACTTTAATATAACTTGATAGCTTTATATAAGTTTGTCCAAATGAATTTATTACATTAAAAACCACCCATAAAGATAATGAAAAAAAAATAGTGTGCCATACTAAAACTATGAAAGCTAGAAGTACAAAAGTCTTGTGTTTTCTGCAACCATGCCCTTGACTGACAAAATACCTCGATCTTCGGAGTGTAAAGGTGTCATGGTCCTGAAAAAGGGCTTGAAGATGGATGAGTTTCTTATGATGTTGATTAAAAACCCCCCAACATTCTTAGGCTAGAACTCTTTCAAAGTGTCCACAGCCAATACTTGTCTCAGTGAGTTCATGCGGATGTAGCAGAGTTTGTTACAGGGGAACATTTGGTTATTTGCAAGCTTTGGAATGCATGGAGAGGATGAGATGAGCATGACATCAGTCTGTCTGTCCCACCTGATCCAGTTCCCTGTCAGTGAGAGGACCAAGCCCTTTGTAGCCACCATAGTTTTTAGAAGTGCCGTTTGTAGCAGCTGGGCTTGTATCCATAGGACAAATGTAGTCTGTTGATTCATCAAACTTCTTTTTCCTTAAGTTTCCAAAATGCGAAAATCCAAGCTTCTTTGGCTAAAATAAGGAGTCAACACAAGTAGTTTTGAGTAAGACAAGTAAGGCTGTTCTTAAACATTCAAAATCCTCTCCTTTTTCATTTACTGCTATACCCTGGTCATTCAAGTACATAGATTCTGAATTAACTACATTTGTTCTCAAAGTAGAGTTACAGTGGATGATAAATGCATTTATATGATGTTCCTTCTAAGAAAAAATGGACCAGATTGCATGCTTATTTTCAGGATGTGATTGAAACAGACAGAAAGTAAAAGGTTTGGGATTAGAATTAAGGTAGTACTCCTAGAATTCACCTCTCCCTGCCCATGTCTGTCCCCTATTTTCTTTGTAATTCAGAGCAGAGAAGTCTGACACCAACATCTCTCCTTCTTGAGGAGCAGTGCCTACCCGAACTTTGGCAGTGGTGGTCAGAGGTGTGTATGCTGCTGACTCCACGATTTCTCTTTTTTCTTGTTGTGCCTCTGGCCCAATTAGCACGTTAAAATTGGTGGTGAGGTGGCGGCGCAGGAGGGTCTTTTGGGGTGGGATATTCAGGAGCATGGCCAGCGTGTCACCATTGAAGCGAGGTTCGAGAATCTGGGAAAAGGGTAGGAGGTTTATTTTTTATATAAATATTTGCAGTAGGAAACTACTACAGTGCTTAGCACAGGATTTCTCACTAAGTAGCTGTTCACATAGCTCACTCATGATACTGGGGTTTGAATGGGAAATACCTGAAAGGAGCCAAGAAAAAATGCTGAGCATGACCAGGCAAATATATGTTTATATTTGTCATCAAACCATACGTTTGTTTGGGTTGAGTAAGTTTCCTTTTAGAATTTTCTGCTCTACTCAGAGTGCAAGCTTAATCTTAGTACGATTTCTACCATTGCATTTTTGCAAAAATTCTGCAGCAGTATAATCATGGCGTTTCAAACCCTGACACTACTCAGCTACAAATAGTTCTGAATGTTTTGAATTAAAAAAATGTCATTCCTGACTGCTGCGATTTCAGGGTGGCTATTTAGCATGGCTCAGAGTTCTGGTAAATCACTCCAAGAAATACTCAGTGATGCCCTGTCAAAAAGCAACTTTTGCAAAGCGCAGTTCAGATTTCATTTTATGTGCTGCTGTCATACACTTGTGCACAGCTCGGCTTTGATGATAGAAAGTGTTTTAGCTGTTCCTTTTTTATGTTAGTTCTTCTTTGTAAAATGAAGATGTGTGAAGCTCCTTAGAAGGCCTGACCATGCTGTCATAGTGCAGATGTGTTTGTTCCTTTCTGCTTGATGAACATCAGATAAAAGATGGTTTATATTACAGCCTGTCCATTTTTAATTGTGAAATGGTAAATTCTTACGATCAGGCCCCCGTGCACTCCGCTGCCTCGAAGGTTGGGGGCGTATTCTGCCAGATCCACTGATCTGAGCCATTCCATCACCCTGTGGTTGGACCACTGCACCACGTCGGAAGGAGAGACATTGTTCTGTTGGAGGGACCACAAAAGGTGATGACACCACAGCGTGCACAACTCGTGTCTCAGTTCAGATCAAAACAGCCTCCCTCTTCTTCCTCTGGGGGCACTTGTTCTTCCCTGACTGAGGGACTGTTTCTCCTCAAGGCCCCTTTCAAGCAGTCTCTGATGAGATGGCAGACCTGGTCTAGTACTGATGACATCCCACGTGTTGCATCAACGAGTGCAACAGCAGAGATTACAGATTACAGGGATAAAAAGGAAACATTTTGACAACGGGGTCATTGACAGTGTTTAATGCCAAGACAAAACTATGCTGATCAGGTAAGGCAAAAACCTTACAGATTTTAAAAATGAGGTCAGGCAAAGACAAATCATTCCAAGTTATTCTCCTAGAAGATGAATTAACTGTTTTTCCACTATGCCAATAACCTCTGAAGAGAAGTGCATGAGATTCAACTAATAACTGGCGTAACTACTGCTTTAGGTGCAAGTCCCTAGAAGCAGTGATTCTGTTGTATCACTGTACACTGCTGACTTTCTATCCCCTTTGGCCAGGACCAGGGAATTAGTGCTTGCTTGAATTAATTTATTTCAACATTCTTTTACCTCCTCAACTGGCCTCCTGCGTAGACAGTGGGGATTGAAGCCATTGATGTGCAGCACGTGAATGGCACATTTAATACTCAGGTGATGTAGCTGACTGGTGACTTTCAGGAAGAGAAGGTCATTCTGTGAAGGAGAGAGACTTTTAGGTGGCACAGAACACACACCAAAACAGATACTCTCCCAAAGAAGAAAGAGTTTAAAATTTCTGTGTAGTTTTATATAACACTACAGTAACTGTGGTTTAGGAAAGATGAAAGTTTTTACTTTAAAGAGGGTGTGGGTTTTGTTAGGGTGGAGATTTTGGAGGGGGCTTGTGCTGTTGGTTTGTTGGGGGTTTTTTTAACATTGTACCATAGCAAGACCTGACTAAAAAAATGAAGGCAGGAGTGTAGCCTGTTAAGGCAAATCCAGACTTGGGCAGGAGAATGGGAAGAAAACACAGTGGCTGTGTGTGTGGTTCATGATGTGCTGTGGATGTGGTCAGAGCTGTACAAATCACTGGATTTTCTGCTGTTACTGTGCTGAATGTTGTAGCTAACTTGGTGTGGAGAAGAAGGAGCTCCAGAGGTTACAAGTAAAACAGGTCATTTTACTTTTAATCGTGGTGTGCTACACGATATTGAAAGAAGGACTTTGCAGAAGCTATCCCTAACATATGATTTATTTTATGGACCTTGGGAACAGATTCTATGTGCTAGGCAGCACAAAGGAGTTATTACTGGTACTATTTCTGTCTTGCAAAAATTCTTTAACTGCTCACATTCAAAGGAGAATTTTAAAAGTTTTTGTTTATTCTGAAGTTAAATTTGGTAAAACGGGGGAAAAAAGATTGTACTTACCACAGTTAAGTACTGCAACATCCTCCCATCTACTCTGGATTCATGAAACTGGTCTTTGTACTGAGGTAAGCCAATGTCATCAAGCCACCCTGCAGATGTGAGAGCAATGGGGAGCCACATCCAGATCAGTGAGAATGAAGCCTTTTCTCCCTCTAGCCTCACTTCTTTTGAGACATTCAGGTGGCTCATTCTACCTATTCCCCTTTCCTGGGGACAGCCTCTTGCCAGCAGCCTGAAAGCAATTCCCACCAACCAGCTTTGTCCACACCAGCCCTCTGATATTTGACATAGAACAAGTGATGGAGCACATCTGCAGCATCATGGAGCTGTTCCTAGACTGAGCCCTCCCATTTAATACCCTGCTGTCTGACAGAGTTCCCCATGCAAGAGCATACCACAAGCTGTAAGTTTGGATGTCAAGAACAACACAAAAATCCTCAATTCTTCTGTGGTGAAACTTAGTGTTTTTAAAAGATGTTTGGGAACTGGTTAAACACGAGTCAGGCTGCCCTTTCACGGAGGTGGGAGAAATTCCTTCCCAAACAATTCTGTGAGAGTCCAAACACTTACGTGTCACCCAGATATGATCAAGTTGTGCAGACTTCTCATCTTGTTTTGCATTTATTGCTTTAATGGCCAAAACCAATTTCTTCCTGTGTAGTGGATGCTTTATTCCCATTTCCTGCAACAAAAACCATCGACAAAGAGTTTGCCCTGCCTGTGGCTCCTTTCCTCACGTGAGGTAACTCTGAAAGTTGATACTGTGGATTTCAGAAAAGTAGAGCCAATGGTTTGGAGGGACCTGGTTCAGGATCAGCAGGTAGAAAGAAGCAGTGATTACCTTTTCCATGTCCTGAGGTGTAGCAGTTAACAGCGTGTGGCCTGACGTCACCCACTGCCGGGCAAAAATCACGTACTGGCCCAGGCCGAAGTCCTCCAGCCAGTTACAAACTCTTTCGGTGCTCCACTGAGCAAATGGGGCATTGTGGTCGCTGAAAAGCACAAGAACCATCAGGAAAATCTTAAAAGAAAGAATGTGAATGTCCATTTTGGAAAGCTCCTCATGTGCCAGAGCAGCACTGCAGCAAATCTGTCTGTGCTGTTTCCTGGGGTGTCCTGGGAATTTGGCAGCCCAGCCACAACCTTTGGCTGAACAGGTGCAGGGCAGATAAGAATTTCCCATTTTCGGTTTGAAAAGAGGGAAAAAGGAATTGCTGAATCCTCATCATTATGCAAATGAGGAAGTAATTATTCTTCTTGAACTTTAACAAGGTGAAATTTTTGACACTCCATCAAGCAGCTGGAGGAGTGCAGGCAGGGGATATTCTCAGGATGGCTTTTGCTACTGGAGAAATTCTTTCCAGCTGTTGTGGAACTCCCCGTGGACTGAAGTGCTCCCCCGGAGCAGGGTTTGGCTGTTGGGCACATTTGGCAGCATCAGGCTGTCCCAGAGAGTAGGAGCCCTTACCTCTTCTGGCCTTTGGTGTCCTTGGATCGGGATAAGCGAGGTCCCGCCGTTGCCCGGAGGCCCCCCCTCCGAAACTCTGCCAAGCCCAGGTCGTCTGCAGGGAAGTTACCTGACTGAGTTCTTCGTATTCTTGCAAGACAAGAGTGCCACGACAGGACTGTTAGCTGGTGACAGAGGGTGTTTATTCTGCATGGAAACTACAGTGACAACTAACAGCTCTGCTAACCCCTCTGGAAACCGCAAATGCCACATTCCAGAGGCAGCTGAAGGAGTTCTGGGAAATTCAGTCTGGACCTACCTCTGGAGGGAAAAGAGCTCCACAGAGCAGCAGTAACACTTGGCTCCAGTTAATAATCCAGACTTGGAAATGGCTGCTGTTGCTGAAGCAGATCAAGTGGACACAGCACAACTGTACCCTGCTTTCTGTTCCATTTTCCCTTTTTTTTAACCTGGTGTCTTTTGTAATGAACAGCTTGCTACAATTTAATTTTTCATGGCTAATAAAACTGCTGGCATGCAAAATTAATAGCATTAAGATGACAGCAGTGCCTTATTTCTTTCACCAGCATGACGCTGTGAACACTCCCAACAGTTTTTCCACCCCACTGTGTACATAAGGACACACCCAGGCAATCCCAGAGCTGCTTCTCTGAACCCCAAAACTTTAGGTTATTCTTGCTTTAGATAATTGTAGATTTCGCTGGGAATTGTTTCATGCTGAGCTGAAATGCTCTGACAGTGAATAAATAATAATAAAAAAAAAGACCTTACTTTCCCCAGATTTTCTTGATCCCTTTTGGACTCTTTCTGTTTTCTGGAGACCATGGAGATTGTGGACCTGAATCCGTTCCCGAAGAGAGAGGTGAAAGGTCATCTGAGACCACTGTACCATCTGTGTTCTCTGTTTCTCCTGGGTCAAGAGCAGTATTATAGTCACATTTTATACTAATTATTGATGAAGTTGTTGTCTGGGAGGCTGATGTTTAAATGCAGGACATGATACAAAAGTACAGATACCTATAAAATTGTTCTTGTATTTATAAAAAAAAAACAACATATGCTCAGAGGGTGAAAAAACAGCTGGACATTTGATACAAAAAAAGTAAAATAATAAAACATTGGGTAAAATAATTTTGTTATTTCAGTCTTTTCTATTTAATTACATTGTTTGAATTCATTTAAGGTCTTCTTGTCTGCTTTTAATACCTCAACTCCTCCATTAAAATCAGTGGGAATTTTCTAAATTCAGTGAAAACAGAGTGAAATCAGGAATAAGTGTTATAAAAAAAAACCCCATGTGAATGCCACACAGCAGGAGCTATTACTTCATTTCAGTACTGAGTTCAGTCTGGAGGGCCCAGCTGGGATTAGTATTTCATAGGGAAAGGGAGGGGAAAAGGAAAGAAACAAAAGAAGCAGAAAAATGAGTGTTAAAGTTGCATCTTGTTGGGATACAGTACCTAGCACTGGTGCACTGACACTCCTGATGCGATCTTCAGTCATTCCAAGAAGCAGAAAGCCAGATGGAGAAGCAAAGAAGATACAAAACACCAGCAAAATAAAGTTACAGAAGGGCAAAGTAGTTAAGCTAAGCATTAAAAGCAGAAACAAAAGGAAAAAGAAGCAGTTATGCTCAACGTGGAAGTGAATCTGCACTGGTGTGCACAAGCCCCAGGAACCCTGTACAGATCATCTTAAACAGGTAGGGATGAAAATGGATCTGTTTGGGCTTTCCTAACTATTATTGGAAAGTTTTAGCTCTTTAAGCAGAAACTACTGAGCTCTATGAAGCCTCCAGAGTATCTGAAATGAAGCAATGGATAAGATTACATCAAATTGCTCTGAAATACAGAATTAGAGGTGGAATGAATTTACTGCGCGTGCAAGAAACAAACCAACCTGCAGAAAAAAGTTCTCTGAACTCACTGTATTTAAGAAGCCATTGCTTGTTTCTAGAAAAAGAATATTTTCCTTCACAAGCTCACCCCCTGGATAATCCTGCCCTTAAAGACACTACAGCATGGCTCCTGCATTGCTTACGAAGTTGCCATCACAAAAGAGCTCTTTCAAAACCCCTAAACAACCACAACCTATTGCAACCTTGAAACTGCAGTGTGCTATCAGCTTTAGGGATCAGGAGGCCTTTAAACAAACCAACTCCCATTAGAGGGAAAAAAAAAAAACAAAGCTAGAGCCAAAGCAAAAGAAACCTGACTGTAACTTTTAAAGAGCAGGAAGACTTCAGAATCACAAGGGATACTCTTGTGCCTGAGCTCCCAAGCTCTTCAGTCCAAAAAAAAAAAAAACCTGGTCCTGTGCCTCACTCTTAACACCTTTTTGTCAACAAATCTGAGCTTAAGGTGCCACTGAAAAGAAATTAATACAGGCTTCCACAGGAAGAACAGAAATTCCACAGAGATTAATACAGGGCTGTGGTTGTGGAATGGAAATATATTTGTAGTTCCAAAATCCATGGATGTTTTTCTGCATGCAGTAAATTAAATTTTCACTAGAGGGTCCCACACAGCTAAGCAACCAACAGTGCTGATAGAGGAATTTTTACCTAAAATGTTCATGGTTTTGATAGTTGTACCATAAAGATTCAAATGGGATTGTCAGATGCAACAGAAAAAAAAAAACCCCTCTAACTTAAACTCAAAAAACCCCCACCCCAACAAAACAAACAAACCAACCAGTAGTAGGACATTGCCTAAGTGAACCATGTGAACATCACAGTGCATTGTTTCAGCATAGCAGACTCTAGCCCACGCCATGTCCCACCCCCTGAGACAATTAGGGTTTTCTCTCTGGGAGAGGCACAGGTACATACTCAGGCCCAGGACGCTGCTGTCATCGTTGTCACTCATGCCACATCCATCTGGGGACTTGTGCATTCCCTGCTCTCCGTTCTGCAGGCCTCGGGGCAGCTTTCCTGGCAGCGTTTGGTACTTGCTGCCTTTCCCCACTGGCTTACCCTATTGTTTTTAAAAGAGAGAAAGATAAAATAAATACAAAATCAAATTGCTCCCAACACCTGCAAGCCAGTACACAATGTTCTTAAAGATGAGGAAAAAAGTGTGGCTCAAAATGACTCCACTCCCTGCACATTCCTGCTTGCAGATAACTCAGTTTAAACCCATCCATCAGCTGACAGTTTCCTAGCTAAGACAAAGCCTTGTTTGCCCTCATCTGCTCCTCCCACTTCATTCACTCTGCATTACTTTAAAACACGTGTTAAATATTACGTGGGTTTTGCCACAAGAATTTTTCTAGCTGTCTCTCTTTCCTCCAGGACAGTGTGCTCCTATTCAGTAACCCCATTCCAACAAACGTTTCAAAACATTGTCTGTGACAGGATGATACGTTAAAAATTCAATGAGAGAACCATTGCTTTATCTGTTCTTATTCCAAGGCTAGAGGATTCTTTGGATACTCCAGCTGCAGGCTAGATTGCTCAGTTCCTCAACTCCAGCTCCTTTTTTGTTGACTGCAGGAGTACATCCTGACTTGTACCAAAAATACTGTAAGAGTAGAGAAATTGTGTCTTACATCATCAGTGTGTATTCGGAGACTGAGTGAACAGCTTCATGTAACAAACTTCTAGATAAAAAGTAAAAAACCAAAAGATTTCCCTCTCAAATCTTCACCCAGTGTTTTGTTTGTCAGCCCTTGAGCTATGAATATATTTTGAAGAGAAAATGAATATAAAATGCAAACCAGCCATCACATCACATCACGTCACGTCACGTCACATCACATCACACCAGAGAATTGTTAGGGAAGGTTGCAGTTAATATACCTCTTGTTCTACAACAGGCTGTGCTGGTTTTCCATCTACATACTATGGAGTTTCGGGGAGGGCAATTTCAAAGTTTTATGGAAAAAAGCAACAGACAAATGTTAGTATTAACATACATACATGGAACATCAAATATAGTCTTACTGCTATAGAGATGGTGCTTAATGTATGGACAATATAAGGACTGTTATCTCTTAATTTCATCTCAGTCCAATACTTAACACTAATTGTGTTTGTTCATTCCCCACTCTCAAAAATTCCTGTTTAAGTTCTGTTGTGATCAAAGGAATTTTGCTATTTTCAGGTTCCTGGGTGGTCCCTTTAGAGGTACTTTGAGCAGGAAACATAGCAGCTGTTTAACAGATCAGTATGAAAACAACTGACATAAAACAACACACACAATCCAGTATGGATCCAGCTGAAACCATAAGGAGCTCTGATAGAAACCGAGTGATTAAAAACTTCACCATGGTTAGGTCAGGGATACTGATGTGGTTTATTATTTTATGATTATTATTGCTGGAAGCAGTGGGAATTGGAGCTTTGAGCAAGGCAGAGTAACTCCAGCACAGAAGTGTAGGCCCAGCCATATGACAGCATATCACAGAGACAAATTCAGATTTTTGATTTAGGACAAGAAAATAGCTAAGTTGCTAAGTTATGGTGAGAAAACCATCAGTTCTTCATGGAATGAAATGTTTGTTCTGATTTGTCACATATGTGTAACTACAATCAAATAAATGCAGCATCAATTTCACACATTCGACTTGGTCACTATCATCTCCAGCAATTTAAGAAAAATAATAAAATATTTTAGAAAAGATTTAAAATAATTAAGAACTGGAGCAATCATATTACTGGTATGTGGTTTAAATGGCATTACTGGGTGTAGGCAAGCTGATCTTAAGCCTATGCCTAAGAGTACAGAAAACAACAACAGTCTCACAAAGCAGAATTACAGAAGTGTAGAAAAATGTCAGTAAGCATAATGGCAAAACAAGACTGTGGACCACAATGTAACATGACTTTGCAAATTGGGAAATTTTATTCTGGGATGGAAGCCTTTGGAGTGTTCCTGCTGCATTAACTAAGGCAGCATCACTGCCATCTTTAGGAATGCCATTTGTATCAGAAAGCTAAGGGAAAACACACTTACATGGGAACACCCAAAAAAGAATCCTATGTGGAAATACCCAGACCCAACATTTAGCAACTTTCAGGATTAGCTGCCTTAATATTTTTTGGTGATTTGGAAGTAAAAAATATTTTTTAAACACCTATAAACAAAATAATACTGCAGTTTAACAAAATTACTCCTCATTGTTTCTTGTATTTCACTTAAATATTTTCGTTTCTCTCAGGGCAAAAACAGAATTTGAAGGTGTGTCCACACAGGTCTGTCAACCAGCCTGGAAATGAGCTGTTTTAGGGCTCTTTCCCCACATACAGAGTTAGTGGTGGTTAAGATTACTGTACGTATAACAAAAAGAATATTTATACTTGATCTTTGTCTTTTAGTTGTGACCTTAAACACCAGAAGCTGTGATTACAAATAAACCAACCTTTTCCAAGCATTCGCTCTGCATGTCTTCTAAACTACTTGACTTTTTTTTCTGTGGAACCCTTAAAAAAGGGACAGGCAAAAAAGCAGCAGTCAATACAACACAGTTTGTTTGCGTATCGCCAGTGTCACATGCACAACAGCTGTGTAAGTCACATTATGTCTGCATGAAGCATAACCCCGAATAAAGAGATTAATTTATTTCATTGTGTTTTTAGTCTGAAAATCAAGGCATTGAGAACTGAATAGATGAAGGCAGAAATGGCAACAAGGCATCCTCTGACCAGCAGTGAAAGGCAGCTAGGCCCAGTGGGCAGCTTTAGCCTTGGATCTGTAGATGATTTTAGAAGCTCTTAACAAGCACAGCAATAACTCTCTGTAAGCAATGTGCAACATTTAGGGATTTTAGAAAGGAAAATAGTTTTGCATATTGATGAAAGTTACTCATTCTTACCTATTTGTGATTTCCAAAGATTCTTCCTGCTGAGAGGTTAAATTACTTGAAGGTACTGGAACACTTCCACTTTAAATAGAATGAAATTTTATGGTTTTAAGGACTACAGTGTATATATCTCCTGATATTAAAAAATGATGATTTATTCCTATAATTTAAACTTTAAACATCTAAGCACTGCAAACCTCCAGGACAAGCACAGGTTTCACAAGTGCCCAAAACTGCAGCGAAGCCAAGAATGGTCAAGACAAGATGCCAACAGTTAAACAGCCTAAATAATACAATTTAGCATCACCAACATGAAACACAAGAAAGAAAGGTCTTGCCTGATTTCCAGGGCTTTGTGTGGCACTGGAGGGAGCACAGCTGGTGACAATTCTCCTGCAGAGGCCTGGGTAAGATACAAGAGTTTCAAGCCTGTGACTGGTGTCTGCTGCTGAATCTTGTGTGCCCATACCAAGAAATGCAAAAATTCGGCCAGGGCTGAACCCTCATCTACATTACTACAGAGAAACCAACAGCAAAAAATCATCTGTACAGCACAACCTGCTTCTAGAACATCTGTACCTCTGTTCTCAGCAGTTCTCCTTGAGAGTTATTCAAAAGATTCCTCTTCCTTAGAGTTGCCTCAAGTTCCTCTTCACTGCCACCAGAGACAGAAGAGCCTGAAAGCATTAGAGAGTAGAAGTAGAAAGGGAGAGAAACAGGCAGAGTTTGTTCTCTGCAGTATCAGCTCAGTAATCCAGAGCATCGTGACCTGTTCCTTGCTTATTTTTGTTTATTTTCTTAATGAACATTCAGAGGGAGATTTAACCTCATTCCCTGTTTTGTGTGCTAAATACATCTACTTTCATTCTGTATTTTTGTGTGCTAAACACAAGTTTCCATTCTGCCATGCAAAGCCTCAAAATATTGTTATTGCTTGTTTATGTGATGGTGTGCACGGAACATAACTGTCCTTTCAGAAGGTCAACTTTCCCAGATTAAATTCAGTGCTGAATATTATGGTGGCAACTTAAAATGAGATTGTCCTAAAACCCACTCCGCTTCCTACAGTGTAAATGAGAAATGGGAAAAAGATTTGTTTCTTCCCCTCAAATTTCGAAGTTAAAGAGATGGAATTGCGTGCAGCAGAGCAACGTGGGTTTTCAGTTGTTCCTTCCAAACAAAACTTGTCTAGTCAGCTTTGTGAGGGTTTTCCTTAGTGGAAGGGAAATGAGTTCTCCTAGTATCATTTTATGCTGTAAAACATGGCTGAAGGTCACAGGTCATAATGGTCACAGGAAACATCACAAACTTAAAATAAAATCAGGAAATAATTCACAGGACATGTTACCATGAGCTGCAATCATTATGTCCTTGACCCTCCTGTACTGGCTTAGCAGCAGTGTCAGCTCCTCTATCCGACGGTCCTGTGGAAAACATTAAATAAATAAAATTACATTTTAAATCCTTCATTTTAACTGCAGAAACACTGTACTGTATCTCTGTGATTTTCATGAAAACAGGCTCAGTCTTTCACATGCCTTGCAAGGAATGTTACTTGCCTCTGTACACAATATTTGCTGGACAGTGTGACATTATAGATGTAAGGAAACCAAAGGAGTTTGACATTAGGGCTGTTTTGAGAAATAAATGTTATAATCCACATTAATGTTCACCAGAATTAGTATTGCCCTGTCTGGATTCCCCACTTGCTAAAGGAAGTTTTCAGGGATACATATAATTGTCCATGTAATCATATATGAGTGTGCAACCATTCAGGAAAATCCCATGGCTTGATTTACAACCACAAAAATTACTGCCTCCTGAAGAATGAATCCCCTTTCTCATTTAGTTCTTACAGAAAGTGTGTAATTCCAAACATTTTGGAGATTCAAAACCATAATTTCATTCTTATTACGTAGAACAAGGATTATTTTCTCACCTTTTCCTCATTTGCAGCCAATAATGTCTCCATTCCTATCTTCAACCGCTGAACTTCTTGGTCTAAAAATGTTTTAAAACGTTGTAAGAAAAAAAAGACTTGCTATGTTTACTGTAAATAGATGTTTTGTGATATTCTCCCTATGTTCTCACTAATAACCAAAACCATGTCAGTGGCATGGCCAGTGCACTATTAAACATTTAAGGTAGATTTTTTCAGAAGCTGAACTATTAGAAGTACTGCACAACACAAACATCCTGGTTTTGCTTACAAAAGACTACATAACACTATTGTAAACTCTGAAAGTCAAGCAATGGAAAAGAAAAGAAACACTGAAGCTTATTTTGCAAAAGATGAGAGTGTGCTTGCTGTTATATACTTAAGGAAATAATTTAAAGTAGGATTGAAAATATATTCCATCTGCGAAGCAGTTAAAGTACATCCATGAACTTGAGAATGAAAAATAGCAAAAACCTAGTTTGATAGAAGGAAATTCTGTGAAATGTTATGTGCTTAAATGTTTTAGTAGAACAATTTGGTTAAAATCTATGTCATGAGCTAATGGAGAATTTCCTCACACACAATTTAGTGACAGGGGTTATCCAGTAATGTTATAGTCAAGTCAATTAAAACGCTCTCAAAATGTATGAGGTTGTTAATCATGTCCTAACTTTGCTGAATCAAATCTCTCATTTTTCTCTGCACAATAGTCCCAGCAAGTCCTCCTGACTAAATCAAGTGTGATGAACACAGAACCCAAACCAGTTCCTTTGTTGTCACTACCACTCGAGCTACTCATGCTTTGACATGAAGCCAGACACAACTGTTCCCAAAAAACCATGAAAACAGACATGGCAGCAGGCATGAAGGGAGAGGGGGGAAAGAAAATCAACATTGCCAAAGAGCATCTGTGAAAAAAGGTTTTACAACTGAATGTTGAACACACAACGTCACAGCTAAACTGTTTGAAAAAGCTGTAATTAGTTCTTATTGCAGGGATTCTGGAAAGCGCACACCTTGCAATTATTAAGTTTTAAAACATGTACATGAACTTCACAGGCATTTTCTCAAAGAAGAGACACAGGACATGCACAGGTGCAGCCAAATCAAAAACTAAAGCTAACAGGCAGTGGGGGTAAGCAATTGTGAGACTTTTTTAAAAATCACAGTCCTACTAATTTGTCTTTATAAATATTAGACTTCAAAAAGAACTGGTGTCAAGGTAGATTTAAGCACACTAAAGCAAATTTTACTTACAATATTCATTAACATCATCAAGTATAGGGACATTTATTCAAACTCTTTAAAATTTAAAACAGTGATTAAAAAAAAAAAAAAAGCCTAAATCTTCCTCTCCAAAGAGAAAGGCTTTCAATTAAAGCTGTTTTTGACAATATTAAATGGGGTTTATATATGTGCAAGTAAAAGGGGGGTAATTGTTAAGTTTTGGCTCTGTTAACCTTGACAACATCCCTTTGAAGTCCAACAATTTGATTTGTGAACCTCTGACCTTTATTTTTGCAGTGAAATCTTACTGAACAGGGCTGTCTGCTTGCTGCAAGCAGTGAAAGCAGTGTCTCGTGTGTATTACAATGAGACAGGCAAATCTAAACAAACATGGAATTACTGCTGCAGAATGCATCTGAGTTAACATTGGTGTGGAATGAGCAGTGAGATAAAGCCAAAAGGGAATTGCAAGGCTTACGTTTTTCTTTTAGCCTTCTCCTATAAACTTCCTCTACGATGGTAAGTGGTGAGAGTCAAAGTATGTAGAAAAAGCACATATTAGATCAATTTTGCAATTTAATTAGGATATGCATTCTAGCATACTACAAGTACATTGACATCATTTTTCAACGTTATTTGAGAAGACCAGCTAAAATGCTGTAAATCAGCATTTATCAGATAAATCAGTAATTTTTTTTTTAGAAGAATTGTTGCTGTTTCCATTCAAATACGGTCTAAGTGCTTTCCTTGAATGCAGCCCATGGATTCTGTAGAGGGTTTGATTCTTCTGTCACTGGACTCAAGGACAGTCTCACCATACTTCTAGAAGCTGAACGCTGCTGAGCTCTAGATTTACTATCATACCCCTGGCTTTCCTTTGAAACACCATCAGTTATTTGGGAATCTCACAGAAAATATAAAATTCTATTAGCAGAAGGGTTCCACTACCAAGCACTGCTGTCAGACAAACTAATATTCTGGTTAGACATGCAGTTCTTTCCATGCACAAGCTCTGCAGCTGAGTGAGGTCAGCACAAGGAGTTAAGTCACTGCATTGGAATGAACCACAGGAAGTTCTTGGGGAGCCCTGGGAAGGAGGAAGCACAGCACACGGGAATTCACATCCCAGCAGAGCAGTCTGGGGAAGCCTCAGTGATCACCCACAGGAGCCGTTAGAGCAGCAAAGCTGATGCTCTGTGGTAACCCGCACACAAATACTCCTGCATGAATGAGTGTCGGTGCTGCAGAGGAAAAAGGTCCCTCATTCCATATTCTCCTGGCCCAGCAATTGGCAGGAGCCCCAGGGAGAGAATATCTGAGAGAACTGTGGCACCACTGGTTGAGACCAAAGGCTAAACAAACTGGTTTGTTTGCCATTAACCTGTGTCAACAATGCAGGCTTAAAACAGAAACCTGCAATATCAGAGAACCCTAAACCAGTTTGGCAGGGACACTGAAAGTCCATCTGGTGCAAATTTTCAGGGGACAGGGAGCCTGAATGAGACACAGTCATGAAGAAAGGAAACAATGACTCTCTTCTAGGACATTTGGACCTTGAAACATTAGGCTTAGCTACTACCACGACCTTTTTTTCCCTTAAAAACCCAAAACTGTCAAGATTTTTCAACAAAATTTTCAAGGGATACCTGAAAAATAAATTCCTATTGAACTACAATGAGTCTTTACAATTATAATTAAAACACCAGCAGAAAAGTTTCAGGGACTTGAGGATACTCATTTCTATTTGTGCTGCCTCTAGATTGGAATAGAATTTGACACATTCATTAAAGGCCTCTACCAGAACACAGAATTAATTGACACCACTTTTCATCCCAAAATAAATTTTAAGTCCATTCTTGTGTTTCTTTGTATCCCTTTGCAATGGAAAGCGAAGTTAAAGTAGGGTTTTGGATTTTTAATTTTGTGTCCCCTCTTCTTACCTCTTTCTGCCACTTCAGTGTATGAGGAGGTCCTGGAGAGCTGACTTTGCAAGCGTTCTATCTCTGCATCTTTGAGAGCCAGTTGCTCCTGGAGCTGGGCTATCTCAGCCTGAAAAAGAGCACAGCAAGGTCAGAATAACCTCCCCACCCATTGTCCCTGAGTCTTTCCTAGGAACTAGAAGCTGTCTGAGGGTAACACTGTGGCCGAGCTCACTTACCAGCTCGGCATATTTCACAAACACTAGTACAACCATACATATTTATGCTGCTATTGCCATTAGAGAAGCTCACTTTTCCTCCATGCAATTAGCTCTTGGAGAAGACAGATGTAGAGAAAGGTAACATTTTCAAGGATTTGTGTAGGGAAGGAAACTCTGGAAAGCTCTCAATGATACAAAGTTGGTCATATAATAATAATGACTATTATAGGCAACTCAGACTTTGCATGAAGACCTCTAAAAGATATCAAAGGATTTTTAAACAGATACTGGTTATTTTTAATCCTAGTTACTACTTATTAGTATAACTGTAAATCTATTAATGCTGAACCTTCTCAGCAAGACAACAAAACTGTTTTTCCTCAAAACAGCAAACAGGACAGAAGGAAAGCACAGCCTGGGAAACAACCACACACACGCAAAAAATACCAGGGTTCATTTCTATTTACTGGAAATTTAGGGCTGCCACTGGATTTGGACAGAAAATCCCACATGAAAGAGCTCATCAAGACAGAGGGAGAAGAATTCCGATTGTTCAGCTTGAAATGCAGTGATTCTAATCTGGTTTTTGTATTGATGAGAAAAACAGCTAACAGCATATTTTATTAAGTCAGCAGTTTGATAAGATTTTCTTCAAAGGTCTCAAAACCTCTGTGTGTCAACATTCTGAATTTCTTCTGTAAAAGCACACCAAGCCTCCTTGCAGATAAAACACACAAACAAAAAAAAAAAGGAAAAAAGCAAAGAACAAGGACAAAAAAAAAATCATGAATGTGATCAGTTTCCCAAAATTACTAACCTAAAGCAGGAAAGATGCAAAATACCAAACAACATTATCCAAATATGGAGAAACACAGATTAATTTACACACGAACTTATTTTCACCAGGAAGCAAGTGGTTGGATTGCAGGATAACGTCACTGCTCTGCCTAAAATTCCATGTGGAATAGAAGAATCTGCCTTGTTGCATCTCTGAAGGGTTCCTACACTTCCCACCGGCTAACATGCTTTTTATATCCAGCCACGGATATATTCCAATTTCTTGTCTAAGAAGCTGGAACAACAGGAAGACAAAAGCTTGCAGACCTCTTTATACCAGATCTGGATTTGCCTCCCCTGGTCTACATGATCTCAGAGCTCTTTTAAAAGCTCTCTTTTCCCTTAATGTCTAATTCTTGTCATCTCTGATTATTTTTCTGCTATCTCTCTCTTTCCTTGTACTTTACTTCCTTTCCAGTCCTCCATCTTCTCTCCCTCAGTGTGTTTTATGATTCTTCTTTCCTATTTTCCTTCTGCTCCTACATTTTCCATAATTTCTAGCTGTCTTGGCAGCTGGCCACACATTGCTTGAGAAAATATTTTCAAAGACTGTTCATCTCCACTATGCCAGAGAAAATGCAGATTGAAGAACTATTATCTTCATGAGAAAAAAGACATGACAGCAACATTCATCCAAGAATTCTCAAAAGAAAGAAATGCTAATACAAATAATAGCTGTTTGTCATGTCTGGATCAAGCTATCAAGCATTAAATAGAAAATTCAGTTTAATAATTTGAAATGTTTCTCCAAGATTCAACCACAACTCAAGAGTCAGTCGTTCATGTCAACAAGGATTATTACACAAATTGAAGGAGATGTGATTACAGCACAAGAAGGAAAAATCATATGATGCTTTTTAATCTAGTGGAAGCAGGCTAAAAATTCAAACTAGAAATAACATTGAGAATGTTCCACTAGAAAAATTAATAACTGGGGAAAATGATCAAATGTTTCACGTGTCAAGTTTCCCCAGATTATGATCCAACAGCTTTGCAGGCTTGAAGGTCAACAGAAGTGTAAGGCAGCCTTGCAGGGTGATATACACAGTCAAAGCAGTAATCTAAAGGCGTACTTTGGGCTTAATGTCTCCAAAAACAAATTCCATAGTAAGAAAACACCCTACAAACTTTGCATGTGTCTTCAGGCTGGAAAGTATATCGCACAGAGGCTTGTCACCATTACACAGATCTAGGCCAGGAAGCCTTCAAAGAGGCCTTCACTCTGAGCAGCTCTCTGCAAGTCAAAATGCCTTTTGTGGTTTCCTAAAATAAGAATTGCAAGAAGTACCAGACTGAAAACTGCATGGAGGGATCAAAAGGCACAAAGAAAGATACATCACCTTCAAACCAAGATATTTATTCCAAAGATAGTTAAAGAAAACTTGACTTCATAGCTACCCTGCCACAAGGTAAATGTCAGAAAAGTAAATATTGATGCGAAGGAGAGCATAACCCCTCCCAGCTGATTGAAGCCTGTATTTAGAAAATGCCAAGGATTCTGCTTACTTTAGTTGCTTTCAATTTCCACTCATACTGATTTCTTTCATTTTCCAGTTCGTCCACTTTAATTTTGAGGTGTCTGAGTTCTTGTAACAAACCCTGCAGAGGAAGAAGGAAATAAAAGGTTTCCTGGCAGATATTAATTTTTCACAGTCCTGAGTTACAGATCATGCATAAACCACACACTATTCAGTATTGAACTGCCACACTAAAAACTGTGACCTACTCTAAGAAGCTGTCTCTTAAATATCCTTTCTCCCATTCCTTGATAGAATTGTATCTTGCTCATTCTAAAGGACAATAATATTAAAACCTTGATGGAGCTCTGACAAGACAAACTGCCTTAAAATGAACTGAGGAAAGGAAAAGTTTGAAGGAGTAACCCAATTTTGGACTCCTGTGCAGTATATACATTATGCACCACACTAGCATCTTGGATTATGTTAAGATTTATTTAGAATGACTCCCAGGTTTGATTCTCAGACTATTTCTCCAACCTATGGCTTGTAGGTCTCATAGTCCATTAATAGTTCTGTATGAACACAAGTCCAGAAACAACAGCACTATTTTCAAAATAGGTGTAACACACCGAATAGATATTTTTAGAATATAAACCAGTGTGAGAAATTACTGATAAACTCCCTCACAATATAAGCAGATTACTTATGAGTTCTGGGCATGCAAATTTTAACTGAAGAGATGTGGCAACAACCTGATTTGAAATCAAGTATTAAAATGGTTTTATCTAGGCGTACAGGTCCACCTTCAGTGAAGTGAAACCATTTCTGCAAAGTAGCTTTTGTTTTGACACATTTTTGATCAAATACTACCAGGATCTGTTATGTAAATTCTGGTACCTGCTAATGTCAGGGAATAAACAAAACTGTGTTGGATTTGCTATTTTAAAAGTACAAGCAGATTATTCCTATTACAGCTCTTTTCATTAGAAAAAGAAAGGGTACATGTCAGAGTCCTAATTGAAATTATTTTATACCTGCGTTAAGCCCTTAAGATATCCAGGAATCAATAATCTGTGTTCAGTGCACGGGTTAGGCCATACCATCAAGCACAGCTAGGGTGGCATCATCATGGGGAGAAGCTGCAAACTATCAAACCATGCCAGCATGCTGCACGTCAGACAAATCTCAAGCCCCAAATCCAAAAAACCCACACCCCACCAGCACTGCAGACTTACAAGTGAAATGGAAACTGGGAAAAATCTGAAAAGGGTGATTGGGTTTTACTGATTTCTGTGCTTTAGTAGATGGCCATCAGTGGTCCCAGTAACTGGGGTGGAGAGTCTGAGGTGGGATTTTTTTTTTCTGGTCATTTTTCATGGCACTCTCACTCTTTGCTAATGAAAACTACAAAGACTAATGCCAAAACATTCCCAAGGCAGCTCTGGTTAGTGAAATTTAGTTTCTGGGAGAGAGAGAAGAGGCAAAATAGAGGCTTCTGCCTTGGGGTGCTTCCCATACTTCACACTGAGAACAATTCTTCTGGCCCAGAGGCTCTCCTGATCTTGCACCAGATTGAGGACCATTAGGGGTCAAGTCTGGTTTCCTATCTTGAGACTTTCTTCCTTGGATCCTACTATTAATTTCCAGCTGCAGTCTACACATCTGCTCCTGTAGGTCACTGATCAGGTTCACTACTGACTGAAACATGGGAGGAAAGAAAAAAGACAAAAAAATAGAGAGGTAAGAAAAAAATGATTCAAAGAATATATTTCTACAGTTGCAGCACAAAGAACTACATGAAGCACATCAAAGGCAAACTAAAAAGGACAGATTATGTGTTTCCTTTCTGATAGACTAGATGTAAATGAGTATAAACCTGGAATATCGCACCAAGTTTACATGGAACAGAATCTACACTACACAGACTAACTCATGATTCTGACTCTGAAGCTAAGATCAGAAACCTTTTTTGGCAAGTTTTACAGTCATGTGAGGAATAATTTGGAACATATTTTAATACGCTGGCTCAGAGGTACACTTTTGCTGAAATGGGACTTGATTGCATTCATTTGCACTTCCAAATCATCCAGTAGGAAGAAACTGCAAAGTGCTCAGCTGGGGCCAGAGCCTACCCTTTCATAATTTATACACAGAATTTACTAGCAAAGTAATCCTGTTTCCAGGTCTAGCACGGGGCAGAAATATAACTCCATTACCTCTGCCTCTATCTGGGCAGGATCTTGACATGGAGGAGGAGTTAAGCAATAGATGCAGGAGAAATCAGGAGGATAACACAAAAGAAAAAGTAATTATTTTAAAGCGCACCAGTTTGCTGATCAGCTTCTTGGATTTGTGTGCATCAGTGACACACACACACAAAATCCAGCTTAGAAAGCAAACCAAGGTCAAGTATGAAAACCTATATGACACTTCACCTCAATTCCCCAACTCTGTAGCAAATAGCACTGAGTATTTTTTCAGGTATCACAAGTTTGAAGTGCCTTTCTCTTAGCTTTCATGTATATTAACAACATAAGTTTTGTGGCTTCTCAATCTTCTCAAGTGGAAAAAATTTGAGGAGCTTAATCCATCTTCCAAAGGAGAAAAAAAGACTTCAGTGACAGCACAACAGATGACATGGCAAATCATTTTTTTATTATTTCCTTCATTGGAGTTTCCAACAATCCTCCTGTAACCTCGACTCTGCAGTAAAATCAGGAGCCTTAGGGCTAAGGAACAGCCAGGACAGGGCAGTAACAGCATCCTCAGTCAACTTTAATCACAAAGATTCGCTTAACTCATACAAGAATTTCACACATTTGAGTATTTTCCAGCTCACTGTGCTTAAGACAGAATTCAGAGAAGACATTACATACATTTTACTTTATACATATTATGCTCAGTCAGGATCACAGTGCCTGATGCTCACCCTCTGTCACCCAACAAACCTTTAATGGACAGAAATGAGGATTAGGTTTGTTTTTTTACCACCCTCTTCACAGTCAGGTACCCCCCCAGAGCAGCACCAGCTGGGGATGGAACTGGCTGGACACACACATCCGTATCCCTCGCTTTCTTGGAAGCGCCGAGCCTTGGTCTGTGCTCCTCTTTGGCAAGAGCTCTGCAAACCCACACGAGGTGCTGGAGAAGGGCAGCTCCAACAGCATGCACAGATTTCTGAGCACAAACTGGCAGCTGCTCCACTTGCGGCGATGTGGAGGAGTCCAGAAACACTTCTGCTGCTGCCCTGCAATTCTCTCTTTCGCCTTACCATTAAAAAAGGGGAAAAGGAAGCACTCTGCATCCACAGACTTCTCACATGGCCAACTTGACAGTACAGAAATGACAGAAACCCTTCTCCCAGTGGAAGTCCAGCTGGTGCCTTCACAATTGTTTCCAGTTTCAAGGTTTGAGGTTCTTTCACAGCATGAACATTTACTAACACTAACTACAACACCTTGATTCAGGTGAGACAGGGCACCCGGCTCTGCAGAGGGAGTCCAGGGCTCACTGACTCAGGTTTCTTTGGAATTGCAAGTAGCTTTGCACTAGATATTTTATTCAGAAGTTACAAGAGCCACAAAATACTTGCCAGCAGCTCATAGCCAAACCGACAAACTTATCCCATGCCACAAGAGGAAGAGGTCAGACAGACAGAAGGTCACTTTCATTCATGTTCAGGTAGAGCAGACATGGGGGCAGCCATAAATCATGTGAATGCTGCTTCCTCATATCTTGCTACATTCAGGAAAACACATTTTCAAAATTTCTGAGGCTTCTCAGGTAAGAGAAAAGCTACACAATTCTTCAGGTGAGACTCCAGAAACCTTCATAGCATTACTGTGTGAAAAGTAGAACATTATTCTACAGAAAAGGAATTAAAATGACAAAGCCAGGAGTGAGATAGCCCATGTACAAGCAGCTCTTCTCCTGGCCCATCTGTAATATATATGAATAAATAGCACTCTATATTTAGTATGTGCTTTTGAAGAGCCAGAGACAAGTGGCATTCAGTGTGAAATCAATACCTTTGAGAGGAGGTTAGAGATGCTTGATGAACTCTGCTGCTAACTAAAATCAACCTAAATGACAGCTGCACCAGATAAAGTGAAGCCAACTTCACACATTAAAACTTGTTCATATTTAGAAGGATGTCTTAATTTGCTTTCTTTTATCCCAGCCCAACCAGAAAAATAATTCCACAGATAAATTCTATAAATTCTGGAAATAGCTGCTGTGAAATAAGCTGGCACAAAATTAGAATGGAGAGAAAACATGGTTGAGCTGAATGCCACACTTAATTTTAAACTTTTTAAGCCCTATTATTATATTTAGAAATAGCAGGGTCAGCCATGAAGTATCATGAACCAGCTGTTTAAAATGGTTTGACTACTGGATGCCAAAACCAAGAGCAAACTACAGGTAGACTGTTTTTGTCAAAGTGGTTTCTTCATTAGAAAGATGTAGTTGGGCAGTGGAGGCAAACAGTTAAGGAAGACACTCAAAATATTACCAAGTTTAAGCAGCTATAGTCTGATAGAGTAAAGAAAATTAATTAATAAATTTCATTCTGATGTTTGAAACTGCATCTGTATTGAAAAATTAATATAACTTACAGGAAAAGGGAGCAGAAATAGGGTTAAAGCATTAGAATTCAACTAAGCATCCAATTTCATTGAAAGCAACTCCTGATAAATGGGGTTAATGCTTATTCAGGAGAAGCTGAAATAAATGCACAAATAACATACAAACTAGAAACGTTGTTTGCTTCCCACAGCTTTCCTTACAACACCCATTTTCCTTGCTTTGCACGCGCAAAGGTTTGCGACTTTCAACATGCCAGAAACCTAATCACACCTTGGGGCAGGTTAATAATTCAGCACACACTCAACACAACGATTCTCAGCTTTTCCATCAGATTAGAATCCTTTTCCATCTCAGCAGGAACGTGTCCTATCACTTAGCAATACCACAAAGGCATCCAGGCCGTTAAAAGCTCAACTTTTCCACCCAAGGGGGCACACACCTCACTGCAGCAGCAGCAGAATTTCACAGCTCACAGGACCAGACCTCCCAGGCACTCAGAAGTCCTGTCCATAAAAATGCACCCCAAATCTCTGCTGCTTTCCAGGAGTTGGCTGTGCATGCCCTGCAGTAATTTAGGCACCCTCATCCCTGCATTCATGGGAAGCACTGGGAGCAGGCTGCCATCTGTAGCCATCAGGTGCTGCTCAGACCTGTTCAGATTTTCAGGTAGCTTGGGAGTGCTCTGTACACAAGGCACTGGCAATTATGCCTGAAAGAGCATGAGGAGGGCCACAGGTGGTAAAAACACCAGCTGCTGCCTCTCTGGCTTGCAAGCTCTGCCAGAAATTGCTCCCTTTATGTTATCTTTGAATCGCTAAAGAAAACTTCAGAGAAAAAAGAAGTTGAAAGCAAACACACCCCAAATGAGCTACGTCACTGCAGGCAAAGTACTGACGCACAGTTATCACCTCTTCCACTAGCAGAGTTATGGAGAGCAAACAGTTCCTAACGCTGCCTGGATTTCAAATTCTCCTAAGTCAATATGGAACAAAGTTTGGGTTGTTTTTTTTTTTTTCTTCTTTTTCAGTTAGCAATGTCTAAGTCTCAGCCCCAGTAACCCTTCCTTTCCAGGCAGTCCTCTCCTGGTAGCTGGTCCACTCACAGGACCACTGAGTAGGGCAACACCTGGCAATTTGTGTGAATTTCTCTCTTCCACAACTACTCTCCTTCCCAGCTCCCACCTGCTGCTAACCACCATGACACGGATGTTGCTCAGATGAATTCCCTGTTTCATACTCTCTTTCTTAACCACTATAGCAAAACCCAGAGCTCCTTTGATGTCCAGAACTCTCCACATCTGAAAGGGGTGGAATTGCCTCCAGCCCAGGGTATTTTTTTTGCACTATTTATTATGTAGGCACAAAGGGAAAGACACACTTGAAAAATGCCCTCGCAAGTGCCATGAAGACATTAAAATCTCCCATCTCAGTGCTTGTGGCACCCCTGACACTACTGAGCTGACAGTCTTCTCTGCCACAAAAACTAGGGAAGAGCTCTGGTAACCCTGGCACAACCATGTCAGTCCAGCTCTCAAGGAAAGGAAAGGGTTAAGTGAACACCCACTGCAATAAATGCTTCTGGAAGGGACTCTGCCTTGGTGAAAGCCAAACAGCAACCTCTGAAGTATAATGAGAGAGAGGAAAAGAAACCGCATCCCAAAAATGCATAATCATACTCCTCACTGAATTCATAGGGTCAGTGATACAGGTTGTGCTGCCAGCATGGAAAATCCTATTCTGTGCTGATTTCAGCTCAAAAGCTCAGGTGGGTGACAACACACCAGACACATGATGGAAAAAAAATTAACACAAGCTAATGAAAAAGCTCACCTCAGCTTTGTTCTGTTTCTCTTCATATTCACTCTGCTCCTTTTCCATACCAACCAGCTTAATCTTCAGGTCTGAAACTTCAGCCATCAGGTCTAATTTCTGAGTCTCGAGTGATGTGCGACTTAGCAGCTCCTGAAAGCAAAGCAGAATATTTTCTCCAGTGATTTATGTGAGCACTGACAGACTGCCATGTATTTTATTGGCAGCCCATATTAAACCCTCAGTTTGAACCTCAGCGTGTTTCTCAAGTGCTGCAGTTATTTTCATCTGAATGTTCTGTGTTAATCACCAAACCACTGTGGCCCCACTCCTTATTTCAAGCACATGTGTGGCAAAGTTAATCCCTGGGCCAGACGTGAAATCAAAAACAACACTGAGGCCGGACAGACATAAACCTACATAATGGCACACTACAAAAGAGTTGGCATCTTCCTAAAACACTCATCAGCCAAAGTCACATTTTAGGATTACCTTGTGGACTTTCCTGTCACACATTATCCAGTAAAGGATGTATTGCAGAATGAGCACCTGAACCCAAACTGAGTAGTAGAGGCAAGCAACACCTCTGCAGTCACAGCAATAAATAGTAACTTACACCATGTCATACCTCAATCAGTTAATTCTGTGATGGGGACACAGCATTGATAATTCTGTGATGGCTTCTGATGGAGGGAACTGCAGCACATGAGATGTCCTAACTGGAGCCCAAAAGGCCATGTCTAAACTAAGAAACGCTGTAAGGGAGAAACAACTGGTCATGGCTCCCGCTTGTGTGCCCCAAGTTTGTTTTCCAGATTGCAGAGCAGACATGTTTTGGATGGAGTCATACCAGTGTGTTTGGAGAACAGTCAACATTCACACCCACACTGAATCTTTCATTTTTCAGGAAGGCCGAGGCGAGAAACCATCCAAAATTTAACAGTGTATTACATACATCAAATGCCTCTGTCAACTCTGTTTCCAGAAAGAGTAAAGTCCTATCAGGAGGTTAAGCCTTACTGAACAATTCATACTTAGGTTTCCAAGCACCAAATCAATTCTTAACAAAAGAATGTAGGCTTCCAAGTGGTTAAAAGACTTTATGATAATTCACAAATCCCATTAGTTTGTTGATCATATGAATCACACTGAGGAACCACAGCAGATTGTGCTTTGAATTACATGGCAGGGATTTAACTGAAGTTGCCATAGTTAATCTGGATCTATGCTGATGTTATTGAAGGGTCAGAAATCACCACATCCAGAAGCTTTTTCTCATCTCTTCCTCTGCCCCAAACTGTACAGTATATTGTAGACCACGGCTTGGAGAAGCCACAAAGGTTATTTCAAAGATTACAGAGTTAAAGTTTATTTCAAAATCTGCTCTACATGTAAATTATTTTAGTCTGGTGGGGATTATTGCACAAATTAAAAATGGTACTAAACTTGCCATCTGTATTGCAACACCAATTATCTAAGCCACCCACTGTTCCCAATGCCATGCCCATTCCTGCTGACATTGGCAATGATATTTGTGGATGGATAGGAAAATAAACAGAAATGTGGCCTCATGGTTTCAGCTTTTTCTTTTATTTCTTCTCTGAATGAAATAAATCAAGCACGAATCAGGAAAAAAATATTGCACTGACATTTTTTATTGAGAAACTCTAAGAGGCAGTCATTTAATGAAATCCCTGGAGGAGCTGCTTTCTACACAGGTGATTACGAATTACAATTATAATTACAAATAACTCCTGTCTTCCAGAAAAACACTAATTTGCAGGAGTTTCAGAGGCACATCCCAGTCCAGACTGGAACAGGCTCTGCACAGCTGTTAACACAGCAGGTTGCTGCAAGTTAAGACAGAGTTAAAAATGAGAACTTTGATATGAAATAAGACCACTGGACATCAGAAAGAAGAGCAGGATGAGGCAACTCTGGCCCCATGGACAGATTCTGTTCACTCTTGAGCTGAAACAACATTTAGAATTTTTTTTGGACACTGACATGGTGTTCCATGATATGGGAGGATGATTTCTTAATAAGGCAAGGAGCCACAGCATCCCTCTAGGGATTTTAAACAAAAGATCTATCCTTTGAGTGCACCATCTGGCATTACTCCTTATTTTTCCTACAGACCCCTAAATTACCCTTAGTTGTGCAGTGGAGAGCAAGCCACACTCACTCCTCTCATCCCAAGTTCAGGAGCTCTGTGTGAACATGTAGGCACTGCCTGGTCCAAGTGAGCGTGAAGGCAGCTGTTTGGGTTTGTGTTGTTTCTAATCAGCTCAAACAAAATTTTACAATTTGCTCTGAAGCCGGGGAATCAGATTCTCAGCTGGAGTAAACTGGCATAAACCTCGTGACTTAAAATAGGCAAAACAGCTAACTACCCCTAGTTTGTTTTCAATGGAGCTCCACTGATTTAAAACAGCTGACAATTCCTCTTGCATCCAGAGGACCTAACTTTTGCTTTGAAAGCAAGTGCCATTTAAAGTAAATGTCTCCTCTTGAAATGGGAACATCTGGAAGCAATTATTTTCATCTTCAAGCAGATGCTCACAGTGAACAGCTCATTAAAAAGGTGAACCATTTTGTTACAGAGAAATTATAGTGTGTTTCAGTGGTATGATGCAACTTGAATTCAGCCAGAATAAATATCCAATTGTAAGAAAAGAAAATACCGATTTATGTTATTGGTTTGAAAGAAAAAAAAAAAAAAAAGACAGGCAGAGTGGTAATTTAGGCTGCAGCAGCTTTAGGAGGATCTTAGCTGAAAAACAGAACAGATATAGAACATATCCTAGGGAGTATTCTTTAGAAACAAGACACTTGTTTTTAGTTTTAACATGTGCTATACATTATACTGTGCAAGTGTAATTTTCCTT
This sequence comes from Donacobius atricapilla, assembly GCA_013397315.1. Taxonomy (NCBI): domain Eukaryota; kingdom Metazoa; phylum Chordata; class Aves; order Passeriformes; family Mimidae; genus Donacobius; species Donacobius atricapilla. The sequence goes on from WBMY01017003.1 coordinate 46,837, forward strand.
CTTAAAGTTCTTTTTCTAAATTCAACTTTTAGCTTCAAAAATCGAGGAGGCATGCAGAAGCAATGATATACATGCACCAGACAGAACAAAGAATAGCAAACTATTTCCAAATGCCACACACTTTTTAAAACTCCCACTGTATATTTCTAAAATACTTAATCAACTTTTCCAGTATTCCCAATGAAGCTGTAGCACATGCTGTATATCTCACACTCACATTTTGTTGTCTTGGAAATACATAACTCTTATAAAACAAGAACAAAATTATAAAATGTAACCTGACAAAAATAGCTTGAAAAGAGGACACTACAGTTGTTTAGGCTCTCAGCTGCAGGCACAGAAAATTCCAGGATATTTAGCTCTCCACAAAACAGAAGAAAAAATCATGCCATACACTGATTGAGAAACCATAAGTACAATTTTAGTCAAGTGAGGAGGGGGAAAAAAAAACCAACTCCAAAGATCCCATTTTGCACTTGTGCACTCTACGAAATACAACACTTGAAAAACTCCTCGCTTTTCACCCTTATTTAAAAGCCTTGAGAGAGACAAGACAGACCAAGCTACCTACCTGGGAAGCAAAATCCAGCCAGAAGCACCCCTAATGAGGGCTGCACTTCTCCAGTGCTGTGTGTCAGCTGTGGCAGAAATAAGATATTTGCTTAGCTGGAAACACAGCTGAGAGTGATGTTCGTGTGCAATCACCATGAAATGGTGCAAGGCAGTAGCAGGCAGGGAATTACAGCCCTCCAATTCATCATTTGCCCATTACATGGTTAAGGCAGGGAAAGGACAGAGCTTCCCACAGCCCTGCCAACTTGACCAGCCCTTGGATCCGCCTGAGGAGCAGATTCCTGCCCATGTTAACTGCAAAAGTGCAGAGCAGTGGAATGCTCACCTGGAGAGATAAAGCAGCACAGCTAGAGAGCACACTCTGAAAACCTTAGAGCTCAACGAGAGCAGCACAGAGCACACTTCAAAATCTGAAACACTAAGCCAGCTGCTGGCAAGAAGCTCCTGCATGCTATAAACAAGTGCTGAAATTCATCTAAGATCAGATAACTCAGGCAACTGAAAGCTGAAGGAATGATCTTTGCCAGCCAGCCAAGTTCCCGAGGAGCAAACAGATACACAGCGGATTTATACCCTACAACTGAGACAGGATTCTGGCTCCCCTGAGAATGAGACATCTGCAAAACCAGAACAGGTACACACTGAACAGTGCTGGATTCGAGTTCCTACTCTGATATAGCTCCTCTCTACATTCTTTTAATCCAGTTTTGTAAAAGGTTCCCCACTGCCTGGCACGCCTTCCTCTGGCCCTTACACCTAGAGAGAAGTGCGCCGTAAACTGACATGAGAGCAGAGATCCACTCCTGTTTACACCAGCAAACAGTGGTTTCAGTATTTATGTGTATTTTTTTAAGACACAAAGAATCCTAAAGCCAAGTCCTTCGTACTTTTCAGGAGAATTCACTTGATTGAAGACAATCGTGTTTACACAACAGAACTATCCAACAAGAGTTCCCTAGATTGTGTCTGAAATTATTTGGAAGGCACAAAGACACGGTCAGACCACATCTAGGATTTGCTTCAGGTCAGGTACAGGAAAGACCCTGCCACCCAGACCAGAATTGTCCTTAGCAAAGCAAACTGCTGCCCCTTATGCTAGTGTGCTTCAATGGAAATTATGATCTGTTAAATAAATAAAATGCAGCTCTGGAATAGCAAAGGGGTAACCACCTAGAATTACTCATTATAATTACCAAGAAAGGCATGTAAAGGAACCATGGAGGTGAAATCTGTATGTGCAGAAGGTTCACTTTTCAGATGGACATGACACAGCTGTCAGGCCTGACAGCACAGATTCCACAGCACTGATACGTTTATATCAGGCATGGCTGGTACTCTGTTACAGGACAGTTTAGGCAACTTTATAGAGCAAAAATTACTTCTGCTTTTTAATTCTACAGCACATTGATAGGCAATTCCCCTGAGGCCCTCTCTCCTCTCAAAAAAAAAAAAAAAATCTTTCTTAAAATTGACTGGAAGAAAGTACTTAGTAATGCCACAAAGTAACTTAGAACAAGACACACACACACACACACATATCATTGCTCTCTAAAATTGGCTGTAGCTTTACAATTTAAAGGTGTTGATATACTGGAAATGGACTGTCACAGCAGAAATTGTTTTCCTAGGATGATTCTAGGAGGATTTTTAAATTTTACTTCTAGCCATCTCCACTACAATGTGCTAAGGAGAAAGGCAGGTAGCTATTCACACAGGCCAGCCTTTCCATATCGTTTACATATTCAGTAGCAGGACAGAGACCCCACTGCAAGGTAATTCCATGAGATTCAAGTTGTGTCTTGCTCCCTGTCACGTTCCAGAAAATTTGCTGTTACTATTTACTCTGAAGGATGGCCTTGTTTCTTGGCCCAAACCTGAGTTACACTTTAGGACTTAGTTTTGCCATTGACTTTCATGAGCTTTGAAAAGGCCTGCTTCATTTTTTTGAAGGAAGAAAATGCAGGCACCTTCAAGGTGGAAAAATACTTTTCTTCATGACAATCTGCAGTGGAAAGTGTCCTTACAAAAGTAAAATGTTGGGTTTGATGCCCTAAGCACCCATTATCTGTACGTGTGCACACCAGGCCCTCCCTGCGTCTCTCACACGGGTTCCTCTCATTGCTCAGATGCTGCTGAGCTGTATTTTCCTTGGCTGTGCTCCCATAAACACTGAGGTCAAAGCACATCTCTCCACTGCCCTTCTGCCACACCTTGACCTTTCCTGCAAGCTGTTTGACTCAGCCATCACAAAAACAGCCCCTTCCTTCCAAAGCCCAGGTTAGGTTTCTCCCAGGCACTGAGAAGAATGTTTGCTGAGCCTGAGCCTCAAATCAGTTGCAGAAGCAACACGCTCAGAAGGGAGAAGGATGAAAGGGGAATGAGGCCTTCTCCTCTGCTGCTGTTACTCCACGTTCAAGATGCCCACCCAAAATGCCAAACAGGCACTTTGTTATTTGTGTAACTTTTATTTCAGTTAATGTTTCAGAAGTGGTCCCACAATCACTTTGTAGCAGGGTTCCAAACAACTGTGCATAAATCATAAACCAGAAGGATTTTTTGCCAGTAACCCCACCCTGACAAGTCTCTGCTAGCACAGATTCTGTAAAAACTACTTTGCAGGGTAGCATTAAATACCGTTTCTGCTGTGGAACTTCCAGATGCCATCATTAGATTATACTAAAGTTTATGATTTTTTTAATTGAAGCATATTTTGCACAGAATTAATTATGAGTCACTCTTCTTATAGTTCTTGAAATTAAAAAAAACAGGGCTTTATCTTTATGGTTCCATTTTCCACTTAGAGGAAGCAGCTGATTTAAGTTCACAAAGGCAAAAAATCAGTGGAGTTCAATATACTATAAATAAGGAAGTAGAACCATGAAATAAACCTGAATTTACACTACCTCCTCTCCTAAGAGGGTAACAGAAGTCATTCTGAAAAGCAGGACACCAGCAATCAGCCGCTGGATGAGAAGATCTGAACCCCAATCTCCCCAAAACCTGACTGATCCATCTGTTGAAACCCCTGAAGCCACACACTCGCTCTACTTTTGACGAATTATCTGCAGGAAAGTCCACTGGCCACATATCTTACGTGAATGTCATAATCACCACATGATCAGGACATTCTCTTCCGCCCTAACCTGAACTCATCCCCCACGGAGGATAATCTTTTCAACACAATGAATTGAGAAGAGAACCTTCAAAAGAAATGATATTAAGTAGGATCCTCTGCTGAGACGATAAATGTACAACTTCTTTGCTGAGAGATCTAACTTGGGTTTCCCATATCCCACTGTCTACTGGCAGAAACAACTACAGCTGCTCCAAGTTATCCCAAAATTTAGACTGAAGACTTATTTTATTTTAGGCGTATCTGGAGATTCTCTGACTTCTTTAGCTTTGGTACAGCCTTTTGTAGCTTATCACTTTAGGATCAGCTTCATAAGCAATCCATGCACATGCCAGACAAGCAGATGCAAACATGTTCACTGAAATGGCAATGTTCATACAACATTATATTCTATTTTCAGATGCCTCAGTGTTCTGGTAAATAGGGCTTTAAGTTCACAGTTTCCTCAGAAGACTATTTGGGCAAAAATTTCAAGTCAGAGAAAGAATAAACTGTTTTAACAGAAGTCACAGAACAACTATCTAGCTTTAGACTGGAACAGAAAGCTTCTGCACTCTGTTGTGAATAACTTCCTGCAGTCTGAAAACAGATTTTCACAACTTAAATAGTCCCTGTTCTTTGAGTTTCAGTTCTGATCTCACTGGAAAACCAGATGCACTCACGGTTTGCATTTTTAAAGACATCCCCTCAGAATACAACTTTTCCCAGCTCAAAGTGTTTTGGAATGTGTGAGATGGAAGGGTTCTTTTCCAGAATCTCTGAGAATTATAATTTAAAATGTTTAGGATACAAATTTATCTTATAGAAACTGCTGCTGTTTACATACATATGCGCAAGGATCCTTATCATAATTTAAAGCTTGGATCAGTCCATAAAAAGGCTTGTGTATTTCACATGGACTAAAATAGCAAATATACAACACAAAATATTTGTGTGGGAAGAAGAACTAAGCTCATCAAGAACAGTATCTATACCAAAAATTTCTGGCATAGATTTTTGAGGCTTATTTACAGTTTCAAATTTATTTTGGTATCTATATACTTGCATTAACAGTGGATGATCTGCATCTATAATAACAGAAAATTGCACAGGGAAAAAACTTTGGCATCAACAGACCTGCAAGTTCTGTAAGGTTTTTAATTTATCATTTGCTCTGCTCCCTCAACATAGAACATGAAAGAACAAAAATTGAATCACATAGCCTGAAACTGTTGATTGAAACAAAGAAAAAATGTCTTTATATAACAATTTTCTCATATCAAATTAAGGGGAAAGCTCTGACTTTAAGCAAAAATGGTTCTAGAACAGATCTTCATACCATAATTAACTTCAAATTGTTGCTTGCTCAACTTCAAAGCCATCGGAAAACAGAAGGCATTTAAATAAAACTTCTTAATTCTATAACTCCTACATGTATTAGATCCATTTAACCTGTCTAACTAGTTACTCAGCCATGTCCAAATAAGCACAGCTCAAATAAGACACAATAGTTTCATTTTACATGCTGCCACGTACAGCATTATGCAATCAGCCAGTAAAACTTTTCTGCAACAGGAAAACAAAGAAATATTTATTGGGGGGGGGAAGTGCAAAGCAGGAGGAGAACAATAAAAGAAGCATATTTTTTTCCCCCTGCTTTATCCTGCTGCCAAAGGCAGTCACACATGCAGACAAGCTGACCACGTGTGCTCACCCCACCGCTGGAAAAGGTCATGCAGGAAGCTCTGTAATCCAGATTTTTACCTGTTGGAGCATTTCTTCTGTAGCATTCAGCTTCAACTGATGCCCCTCAAGACAGATTTCTAAGTCCCGGATTTTCTCTCCTTGAGCTTCCACCTGGTCTGTGAGCACACTCACCTGTAATTTGAGAGAGGCACAGAGCTACTGAACTGCCTGTAAATAAGTTTCAATTACCTTATGCATATAACATCCAAATGCACGTTTTGACAAGAGGTTCCTTTTTAAAGCCCTCAGTGCTTTAATATTCTTGTGCACTGCAGCAACCTGCTCTGCCAAGACAGACAGTTTTGCAGTCTTACCTCTATTTTGCTCCAACCCCGCCCTCTCATCTCCCCTCCCTTGCAACTGTTTTGTTTTGATATATAAAAGAAAGGGCATTTCAAGAAGAGGTGGAATGCTACCTATAGGTAGCCTGGGTCCCTTCATGCAAAAGTCTGGAAAACTTGAAAGGAGCAAACAAGAACAGAGGATACTGGAAAAATTTTATGTGCTTTTGGAGCATGCATTGCCATGTCGGGTTCTGTTGGCATTTCACTCCCTAAAACAGATAAGTAGGAAAACTGCTCATTCCCAACCCAACCGATTACTTTACTTCTTACAACAACAAAACTTTATGGATAGCTTACTTATCAATAAAGAGTTCTGAAGCTATAAAGAATGCAAGGAGTAAAAAGCAAGTTTTAGCTGTGGCAAAGTTCTATTCCAACAAGAATTTCCAGACTTTGGCAAGCCAAAACATGAAAGCAAAAGCAGGGAGATACAGACAATGAACCCCAGGAAAAGAAACAATAAGCAGTCCTGGTAAAGAACAGTGGGAGTGGTGGTACAGAGAAATGAGTGTGCAGTAAAGCTCAGCAGCTTAACCCAAATCTTAGAAAGCAGAAAAAACTGCATCCACAATAACTTCAGAAAGATATGCAAAAAAACCCCAGTGATTATTCTTATATTAAGAAGAATATACACTCTGTATATTCATTTTGACGATATATTTATATAAAAGCCTTGATTATTCCAGAAAAATATTATCTAAAACGAAAGGAGAAAGGAGAAAGGAGAAGGAGAAAGGAGAAAGGAGAAAGGAGAAAGGAGAAAGGAGAAAGGAGAAAGGAGAAAGGAGAAAGGAGAAAGGAGAAAGGAGAAAGGAGAAAGGAGAAAGGAGAAAGGAGAAAGGAGAAAGGAGAAAGGAGAAAGGAGAAAGGAGAAAGGATTTATTTTTTTTTCATTCAAGTAGTGGGCTGCAGGTTAGAGTACAGCTGGACTCAGGATGAGAAGCGATAGGAAGGAGTGGGTGGAGGCAGACGGCAGGGGAACACATCCAAGCTGGGGTAGAACTCCTTGCAAGGAAAGCTGTTGCTTGTCTACTTTCTTTTGTTCCCATAAAATGAGGGATGATACACAAAAAACCCCACATGAGGTCAGAAGGCATGAAGAAACAAAGTGAATTCTTTCCTTCAGTGTGATGCAAGTTCCAGAAAAAGAAAACCAGCTTTACTTAGAGCATCAGGTTAGATTTAAATACCATTGCAATCTGGAAGGAAAACTCTGGATGTTAAATGGGACCTGCAAAGGAATTTAGTGAAAGCTGAGCAGCTCAGAAGCATGTGTTGTATGTTCCAGCAGCTGGGCTGAGGCACATCAGCCACTTGGAGCTCTTATTTTCCAGGATCACATTTGCCAGACTCTTCAAGGAACCTGTAGACAGCACCCAGAACAAAACCCCAGGTTATGCTACACTAGCAATCCCATCTTGCCTTAGGAGTACAACACCTGCAAGGCTCAGCCTGTAGGTAATATATTGTCTGTAAAAGTGAAGGGTATTGAGCACTTAGCTAAAAATCTGGTGCTAGAAAGGTTTAAAAGTCTGAGGCAAGACTGGAGTGCTCCTGGCCTCCTATTCTCTCCAGACTGCAGCTATGGACCAGCCACTGGCGCAATTCAGCATGAGCCACAGAATAGAGGTGCCCAGGTCCTATTCCTTTCTCCTCCTTCCTGCCACTGGTGCAATTCAGCATGAGCCACAGAATAGAGGTGCCCAGGTCCTATTCCTTTCTCCTCCTTCCTGCCAAGGTCACGCCCAGGAGCCAGGTTTGCACCAGCAGAGTCCCTCAGGCCACAGAACCTCAGCTTGGGGCTTGCCTGTGCTCCTCAGATTTGACTGCCTGGACAGAAGAACCAGGTCCTAAACCCAGCTCCACCTTGGCATCTTTGCTGTTGTTGATGTTCCTCTTCCAGACTAAGGCTTTAGTCTATCTTATTTGCCTGGGGTTTTTGCAGTTCCACAGTGATACTGTGCAGTGGGAAAGGAAAATGCATAAATATTGACTAAGTCTTTGGGTTTGATGAGGGGTGGAAGTGATGGGAATAAAATACAAGAGACATTTTTCTAGCTCTGGTTCTAACTCTCTGGTTCTATTCTCTATTCCTTCTAAGAACAACTCTGGGCAGGTCCCAAAAGGTGTCACAACCCCCCGTGTTCTGTGCATTTGGCTGGCTGCATTCCTGGGTACCTGTTTGTGTGGATGAAGAGAGAGGTCCTGACAGGCTGCAGGACAAAGAGGACAAACCACAGGACTTCACAGACCAATGTGAGGAACAAAGGAGACCCCCCCCAGCCACAGCCGTGCCAGTTCCACCCTCAGCTCTGGAGGGAACAGCTGGATTTGGGCACCAATTGCCTCTCCACTCATGAGCTGCTCGTGCATGCAAGGCATGAATGTACAGCGTGGAAAGCTGCTTTCTATTACTAATAGGATCAAGTCTTTAGCATTAACAACCACCTGATCAAAGATGTTCTCAGAAATATCAGTTGTAAAGGGAATTTGTAGCACACACCTAAATTCCAACCAGATTTTTTTTTTCAGTCAGGTGGGGTTTTTTCCTAAATTTAATAATAGTAATTTAGCTCAACAATAATTAAAAAAAAAAAATCCAACAACGCCAAAGCTTGTGTCTCTGCTTGGTAAACGAACACAAGTGTGAGCAGAACATACAGGATAAGACACGTTTACAGAAACTTGTGACTGAAAGCAGGGAGAACACCTACCCAACACACTTCAGTTTTGTTTGATATAAATATATGTGTTTATATTATGCATGTGAAAGCATGAAGGGAAAGGATATGCAAAGACTATTTAAATAATCTCTGGCTTCAGTTTTTAAAAAGCATGGAATGTACAGTTTAGTACTAGCAAAAACACACAGAAAAAAAAAACTTCTTTTAGAATTTTTTTTGTGCAACATTTGTTTTCCCCAGGAGGAGAACTTACATGGGACATAGGATCTGTTTGAAAAAGGTTTGGTAAACTGAGAAACAGGAAACCTGGAAGAGTTCAGGCATGCATTTTACTGTCAAATTTTCTCTATCCCTGTTTCCCTCCCCCTTGAACTTTTCAATGATGTAAACAATTTTGGTACAACAGATAAACAGGAAAAACTCACTGCTGTTACACCCCTCTCCTTTACCAGGTTACCCTGCCACAAAATCATTTAGAGAGATTATACTGATTACAAATTAATTACTGGTTAAATATCAGTTACATTTGGTGACCTGCTAACATTTGTTCAACAGAAAATACTCTGCCACTTTAGCTTTTTGCACTGAATATCAACTATGCAGACAAGATTCTTCTCTCTTTTGGACATACCTGCAGGATGAGTGACTCTTTATCACCTTCTAATCGTGCCAACCTTTCTTGATAAGTTTCATTATTGGATGGATGATGGTTCACCTGTGACTGGGAGGGAAAAAAAAGTGCTGTGAGAATCTTTACAGCTAAAGTTTCAAGCAATAGTTAATAAACGTTTGGGATATTAAGCAGCTTTTACAAGACAGGGAAAAAAAAAGAAAAAAATGTGTGTATAGACCAGAACTGTTTATTTCAGATATATGAAGCCTGTACTTGATGTACATTAAAAATTAATGTACATTAAGAATGTACCCTTCTTTAGCCGTATTTTGAATACTTTCTTATTTCCAGCATTCAAGAGTGGTAAGTGAATAGACTAATATTTTCTAGAAAATTATAATTTCAGTGGAAAATACCATCTTAACCAAAACAAAACCCATTTAATTTGAAATATCTAGTCTCCAAAGTCTTTTGCCAGAGTCAATGAATCTTGTAATTACTTTCAAGTGGTAAAAAATTGCTATAGGTTTATTATTCCTAGAAATTACTGAAAGAAAATTAGAAGTTTTTTGTTAGCAATTAAAATTTATTTAAATGATCAAATTCCTATCAGAAGCTACTCTAGCCACCCAATCACTGATGGATTTCTAAATGTCTCTAGGGAGCAAAACCTTCTAAAACATGGCCTATCCTTAACTATTATGCCTCATTTCCTATGAATTTTAATACTTCATATAGAAACACCACAATTAAAAAACCCCTGCCGATTTATTTAAGTTTAGAAGAGTCTCCTAGGTTCATCCTGCACATTGAAACATTGTGGGAATGGAGCTGTTTGCTCAGAGCACCAAGGGTAACCTGAGCCCCCAGAGGCTGATTTGCCAGCTCCAGTGCAGGCACTGCATTTCTGCGGGGGAACACAACGCTCAGCCGGCCTCTGCAGCCAGCACAGCAATCCAAGGAGCTCCCTTCAGCTGCAGCGGGCTACTCATTTATAGTTACTTCCACAATGGCACCTACAGAATAACCCTCCTCCCCAGCTGCCCTTTCTTCTTCAACTGAACATTTGTGAGCAGATCTTTTATTTATTTTTTTTTTCTAATCAAATATATTTATGGCTTCCTCGATCTATATTAAAGCCTGCAGGCCAAAATGTAAAACAGATGCTGAAAATAGACATGGTGCCAATTCACTTAAATCAAGAAATCAAATTTTTATCCAATTAAAAGACCCTTTTCAAGCCATAAGTTGCTGAACTAGATGTAAGTGCGGCACTAGTGACACAAGTGTGGCTCTTTTATAAGCTGAGAGAAACCGAGGACCCTTGCCTCTGATCATTTTGAAAGAAATTGAGAGAATCACAGTGGCACCAGCAAACAGGGCTGAAAGATGTCTGGAGAGATCATCTGGTTCTCTATTGCATCCTAGGGCCAATGATTACTTGCAATATTCATGTTTTGTCTTTTTCGAAAGACCTCCAGAGACGGAATTCACAGCTTCTCCATCTACTTCTTACCTACCCATCATTAGAGCATTTTTCTTAATACCTAATCAGAATCATCTCTTCAACTTCATGGTTGTCATACGGCCACAAATGAAAAAATAGCTCCTTCTGTTCACTTCAGAGATTTTTTTCCGTATTTGAAGATTATCTCTACATCTCTAATTAGCAGGTCCCCCTGCATACTGTGAAAGAAAACACAAATTTTTCTGTCTTCCTCATAGGTTAAGTTTTCAAGATTTGTTTTGCTCCTTTCTCTTGGTTCCTCTTCACCAACTATTTCCCAACTTCTTTTGAAATTAAGTGTCTTAAGAGGAGACACAGGACTCCTGCTGAAACTGGCTTAAGCGGTAAAACCTTTTCACAGACTCTCAGGCCATATTTCTTTCCATATTAAACACAGAGTAAAATTTGTGTATTTTCAGCCTAGGACCCATAACTTCCAGAGCCTTTTAAAATACTTCTATTTAGCTGGCAACCTGTTCTTCATTCTGCTTAAATATATAACTTTGAGAAAGCCTGCACTGACTGGCATTCTATTATTTATACTCTTATGCTACACATCTGGCTGTTACATTTTAATCATGTCCTTTAGCATAGCTGCAAGGCCCTTAACTAGAATCGCCTCTAAATTCAATAATTTTGGTGTTTTGTCCCTGTTTAACGGACCAACAGGAACACTGAAAACAGAATGTGCAGGTGCTCACTCCACATCTCACTTACCAGCATTCATCATCAGAAGATGAACACGTTAACTTACTCAAAATATACTTTTATCATACGTTTTTGACCAGTTCATAATAAGTACTACTAAGGTTCAAGGCCTCACAGAAATGACTCTAAATATGCAGGTCAGCCAGAAAGGCCCCAGATACGCACATGAGAATGCAGTAGACAGAAAAATGACGTGCTAAAGGAAAGCATCTGATTGACATACAGCAGTTGTTTGGGACTCGGTAATTCTTTGTGACATGTATAAAGGCAAGATAAAAGAGTGTAACATGACTCAAGGCCATCTCTGGATGGTTGGAGTGCATTCTGCAGTTGTGAGAGCCAGGACTGAGAAGAAACTGAACAAGATGTCACATGTAGTAGCAATTGATACAGGACCTAGAGCACAAAAGACACGAGACCACAGATGATTCCAGTTGTGCTAAGGACTCACAAACAACAAATAAACTCTGGTCATGTGGTTACACAGGCCTAAAAGGTGGAATCTGCAGCATTTCCTATAAAGCTCTTATTCCAGAAGATCCAGCATTAAAGACCAAAAATTGTTACCTGGGCTAGACCAAATATAAGCCAAATATGTTAACTATGCTACTTACAATGAAAGAATGAGAGAGACTGCACAACACCCCAAAAGAGTTTATGATAACACATGATAACAAAGGAGAAGGAATGATATGCTAAGGCAAGGGAGCTGAAAATATGCGGATGGTAGTACCGCTGCAGATAAAAACATCCACGGCATGCCATAAATACTTTGCCTACAGGAATCACAGAATTCTTAAGACTGGAAAAGAGATTTAAGATCATCGAGTCCAACCAGCACCACCACCATTTTTGCCATTTCCCTGGCAAGTCTGTTCCTGTGTTTTACAACCCTTTCTGTGATGAAATTTTTCCTAACACCCAATCTAAACCTTTCATGGCACAGCTTTGGCCATTTCTCTTGTCCTGTCACTGTTTCCTGTGAGAAGAGGCCAATCCCCACCTGGCTCCCCTCTCCACTCCGGCAGTTCTAGAGAGTGATGAGGTCTCCCCTGAGCCTCCTCTTCTCCACGCTGGACAGCCCCAGCTCCCTGAGCTGCCCCTCAGAGCGCTCGCCAGGCCCTCCCAGCTCCGCTTCCTGTCCCCGGACTGGCTGCAGCCCCTCAATGTCCTTCCTGCACGGAGGGTCCAGACCTGGATGCAGCACCCGAGGCATGGCAGACACCAGCCAGACCTGGGGCCACCCCTGCCCCTGGGGACACACCACTGGTGAGAGGCCCCAGCAACTCCATCCATCCATCCATCCATCCCCCCCCCGTGTCAGGACACCCGCCCAGCTTTTGTCCACGGAAAAGTGCACCTGTCCAAGCCATGGGAAGCCAGGAGCTGCAAAACAAGCTCTTGGAGCACCTGTATTACAGTCTCCTTAGCCATTCTCGATATAGTTAACTGCCCATCAGATGGCAAAAGACATTAACATAAAAGGTTTCCTGGAACCATTCCAAACCAGCTGTTACTCCCAGTTCTAGAGAAAAAAAAAAGAGAAAGAAAACTTTCCATATTGGGTAGGTGGAGGGGGTGGTTGTTTTTGGGGGGGGTTTTGCCGTTTTTTTTTTTTGGTGTGAAAAAGCATTCCATCACTTGCTTTAGCTTCTTCACTTATATTTATTTTCCAAATCTCTCTTTGGAATATGCTCACTGATTTACTATGAAAATAATATTGGAAAGTTGCTGGGAAGTTCTAAGTATCTCCTGCATGATCCAATCATTACCAAGTCCTCTTCCAAGAAAAGGGCTTCAATTTTCCTTCTTATATGACACACACAAAAAAACACAGACTCTGGAGAACAGCTCAATGGCTTTAATTTAAAATGGGGATAATCAGCAAAAGTATCAAAGGATATGGCAAGAAATATTGGTCAGTTGATGTTCTCCTTGCATGTGCCTTTTCAGCACCAAGAATCCCCAACACAGCTAATTTCAATCGAAACCCCACCAATTTCTGAAGTTGGTCAGCAAGCTGTGACTCAGATTTGTCACAAACACCGTGGATCTCACCCTGGGATGTGGACGGGGAGGAGCTGGGAAAAGAAACCTGGCGGTCGTTTAAAGTGGTGATTTGCGAGCTTTTCCAACAAGTCACCCGCCTCTTTGAGGAGACAGATTGTCATAACCCTCCTCTCTTCCTTAGCCACATGAATCACCTTCAGCTCCACTGAAAACTGAACAAGATGTCTGTGGCAATGATAATACTTGTATTAGTACTTGTATTCATGGGGAAGATGAGGGACATGTTTGATGTATTGCCTTTTGTTGTAGTTCAGAAGCTGAAAACAAGGAGTAAAAAAAACCAGCAGAATGCGGCCAGTCAGCTTTAGCACCAACTACCAGCAGCACCTGGACCCCAGCACTGCATTCCAACACAAGAAAATGTACACTGCACTCTTTGCAGCCTATCTGAGTTGCCAATATTTAGAAGTGTATGGTCTTTCCACCTCTGTAGTATTCTTTTTGGTCACTAGAATTATGTTCTGAGTCACAAGGAGCTGTATTATGATGAGTGAGCAGCTTACACAGTAAACATGTTTATTTGCATCAGACTATGGATGCAATACAAATTTAATCTCTTGACATGTCAGTGCTACCTCAGATACACACCCATCTCAATATATGTGCACTCCCTCAGGTACCTGAGAGGAGGAGGAGAAGGCTGAAACATGATTTCTGGATCTATAATTCCTGCCTTTCATTTGAAGGCAATTAGTAAATCAACAGCAGGGTTTTTTATTTGCCATTGTTACTGGTTGGTTAAATGAAAGCGGCAGTCACTTGGAAAAAGCTGACAGTGCATAGTCTGAAACTAAGCAAAGACACAGCTAGGTAAATTTTGGTAGTTCTGAAACCAAATGAATTTTGAACAAATATTTTTATTATATCCAGACATTTTTTTCTGAAAACTAATGCTTCTTTTTTTTTTTGCTCCAGACAGTTACATGTCTTAAGAGAAAATATCCTTACAGAAGTCATAAGATTCACCTTCAATATCTTCAATTTAATGGCTACATCATGGGTTTGATCACTCCACCTCTTGCTGGTACAGGTTAAGAATCTCCTCCAGAAAAAAAGGAAGACATAAAACCAATGCAAACCAATTTCAGGCCAGCCATTAGCTCTGTGCCACACTGCAGTGAATATTAGCATTTCTATTTATCATTTTTGGCCGTAACTACACGACTATGTACCAAAATGTGGGTTGTACTGTTTCTATTTGGAATGGTGCCATCCAGTTAAGAGTGGGTAGAAAGATAAGACTAAAGCAATGAGATGACACAAAATTGTATGGGAACCCTCTAACCCAAATCCCTTAGAAGAACAAAAGAATGTTCGTTAAAAACGAGACACTTTCAGGTAGTGAGGGTATCTCAGGTCCCTTAGTTTGCAGGAAAAACTTCTAACACATCCACACCCAAGCCCTGTGAAAGAACTCAGCATTAATTACCTGCAAAACACTTCCCCCAAACTGCCCACCACCGCTTTATGACTGTGCTGCTGGCCAAGCTGTGAATTTAAAAGCACAATGCTTATACACACGGAATTCTCCCTATGCTCCTTCCTTGGCTCTGTCCACATGCTCTCAGGTCTTGCTGCCCATTTTGTCCATCCCTCTCGGGCCATTCTTGGCCCAGCATTTCCACAGGTCATGTTGACACCAATGAAGTCCAATGGAAAGAACTCAAGTGTGGTGACAGGTTCTTTCAGTTTAATCTAAACAGGACTTTTTCCCCTGCTGCTGTTGCAAGGTGCCACTGTACACATTAAGTTACAAGCCTTCTGCTTAAAACCAGACCCTCAATTCTAAGCCTCTGAAAATAGCAGCTGTGTCTGTTGTTTTGCCTGCCTGGATCTCGTGATTTTTGTTTTTGTTTGCTGCCCTAACCCAGTCCAAGCCACAGATACCGCACAAATCCAGCCTAGCCAACCTCTGCAACATCAAAACCCATCTGTGTCTCTGAAGTGATTTCTGCTAATGATGAAATTTGAGCCAGCTCTGGCATACTTCACCAAGGCTTTATGGAAGTCTGTTGCAGTTTTTCTCTGTTAAAATGCCATGTGTTACTCTGAAAGCAACTCAATTTTATTATCAAGCCAAAGAGCAACAGTTTATGATTGCAGGAACTGCAATCTTTATGTGCTGTAACAGTCAGTGCCAGACATGAGACACTGGGATTCTCTGAGCAGAGAATTAAACAAGTAACTTAGATGGTTTAAACTTTTTTCATTTCTAAATCACTTGTCAAAGGAATCTGGGAGCAGACTGCTTAAATTCTCCTGGGGACAATGCAAGATGGCTTTCAGTCCTTCTCCTTTCCCCCACACACTCACCCATTTAAAGAGCTTGCAAGGAAAAGCAGCAGTATTGAGGGAATTGAATGCAACAACAGCAGGAGCATTAGTAATTCCTGTAAAATCTTGTGCTACATTTGAACACCGTATCCCTTCTGAACACAGTCCACAAGCTGATGGCAGCAGACCTTATTAACCTTTCTGTTTGCAAACCTGTCTTTACAGAAATGAAATTTCTGGAAGCTGGAGTGGCAGACACGCCGCATCCATAATCTCATTTAAATAGCAAATTAATATGTGAGCTCTAAATATGCTTTTTAAAAGCGGTAATTAGCTTTAACTGCGCAGAACACAGGTTAAACTAATAGTATAATGTTACCAGCAGCTACTTCCTGTTGCCTCTTTAGTATCTGCTCACTTTCCATTTAATCCCCTCCACAGACACACTCCAGAAATGTGAAAGTTTCCAGAATATTTGGTAAATTAACTTCAGGATTTTCAAGCTCTTATTAATGCCTGATACATCATTAATATTTTACACTTATTCAAGAAACTACCAAAAATAAGGCTTCCTAATCACAATTCACATTAGAATTGACAGATATCTTATGCTTATACAGCTAGTAAAAACCCAAGAGCATTTGCATATGTATTCATATGTGCATACATACAGACAGCCAAGAAATTGCTGGAAAAGCACACACAGGTTAAAAGAGATTTTAAAAGAATAAGGAGAGAATGCGCTTCTTTCATGACACACAACTAAATCCATATTCTAATTTACAAAATAACCCCTTCTGAGGGATCTAGTCACATCACATGGATTTTTGTAACACTGAAAAATAAATACTCAGAACATAAAATCTAAAAGCTGAGAAAAGCAAACTGATTTTTTTCAAGGTGATGACTTTGAACTGCATAAACCTACTTTTTTAAAGAAAAGGAAGGCAAAAAACAATTTGATGCAGTTGATCTATGTCTGGGCAGTTCATCAACAAAATTAACAAAATGAATAGCCCTGCCTTTTAAAAAACTCCATCTTTTTAGCAGAGTAACAGACACAGAAGAAAACCACCACTGTTTTTACTCGAAACAAAGGCATCCCAAAAGGTCTCATACAGTTACCCCGATGAAGAATCACTTAAGTGAAGAGCTGGTGCAGAAAACTTCTCCCTTTAAAGCACAACATGGTAAACAAGAGCCTCTCCTTTCTTTTGCTATACGTTACCATGCAGGATTTGTTTTGTTGCATTGCAATCCCCCGAAGGCACAAGCACTTGCCAGAATCTATTGCCATTTGCTCAAAGTTTGATCCTAGAGCTTCATTTTTAAAGAGAAAGACAGCTGATTTTCTCCCCCCTCCCTAAGCCTCCTCCTCCTACACCAAGGCACGTCTTTAATTCACTTCTCATGAAGAAACTCACACCATTTAAAGTCTGAGGCACTGAATGAGTTTCCTTTTGCAAAGCAAAGAATTCTAAGATTTTGCTAAATGTGCATTTAGAAAGAGAAAACAAAGCCTAGCAAATCACTTACCCTCTTCAGCCACGTGAAGTGCTTATAAATATCAATCTCACCATCCATGCTTTGGGCCCATCTCAGCAGTCACATTCCCAGGGTTAAAAGAAACTTTTGGAAGCAAGCGCTCTGCTTTGTTCGACAGGATGTAGCTGTGATTTCTTCTCCTTTCAACCCTCAACTTCTGAAATCTTCAATGTCTGATCGTATTTTATGCTGAATCCCCTGCCTCTGCCCCACAGCCTTATCCCAAAGGCTTCTCACAGATGTATATACAACACGCAACTGTATAAACTTCAGGCTCCCCCCCAAACATCTGGTTTTTTTAAACAGCAAATCGGTTAGCAGCAAGAACAATGCAACCCTAAAAACACTGAAAAGATAACTTGCTAAATGATCTTCTAAAAAGGATCTTTCAAGAACAGCATAAATCTGCAGCAACTGTTCCCCTTTAATGCTGAATAACAGGCTAAAAATTATTAAGCTGTCACTGAGAAACTATTCTCAAGTAATGCCTTCTCTGGCTTTCTGTTTCAAGAGTGGCTGGAACTCATTACCAAAGACCCCCTATTTCCTGTCTCTGTTCTACTCCCTGTTTATTATAACACTACTCAGCCTTCTCAATTTATTTCAGGCTCAGACTAAACCTAAAAATAAATTCTGCTCTTTGAATTATTTGCCTGTACTCTCACAAGACATTATAAAAGGGGAGGAATTCAAGGATGATCCTGTGAATAAGACAATGATCCCATAAATTGCCCTGTTGCCAAAGAGGCGATTTTCCAGCCCAACAGAAGATGATGATACCCTTTCAAGATATTTGTCTGCTCCTGCTGAAGCCTCACAGCATGGCAGCTTTTCAAACTTGCAACACCAAGATAAACGCGTGTACAACGCAATGCTCTGGCAAGAAGGGACGTTTGAAGTGTTGCCTGTTATTGTGGTGTCCTCTAGTGCCTCCATGCAGCACTTCTCCATAACTTCTATTTTTTCCCAACAAACTCCAATTTCCAGGCTCATTTTCCCCATAGTTCAGAGTGGCTTTGGCCTTAAACCGGGCAGCTGATTGTTACACACACATGTACAACTACTTGGGCAAAGCCTCTCCAACCCAAAGGCAGCTGCCCCCATGGAATCCTTGAGATCATCTCAGAACATCTGCTTATCTCCCCACTGCCTTCAGATCCTGCAGGCAGACTGAGCCCTGGGCTGAGGGAGCAGTAAACCAGCAGTTTGGAAGAGCCAGGGCCCAAGCTGCCCACGGTCCTAATGTTAAACACAGAGGACTCAAAGTCCGAAGCTGTATAAAGCCTTTCCTACAGGGACCTGCCTCACTCAGGCACCTACCCCCATTCCAGACTGGGTAAGTCACAGACATGTGACAATATTTCTTCAAGGGGATGTGGGTTTTTAGTATTTCAACCATTCTTGGTCCTTTTGACCTGATGGATCTCTTTTGAGAACCCCCCACAGCCCAGAGTAAGAGAGAAGGATATAAACCTAGACTTTCAGTTCCCTTCATGTATTTACTATCTGCTCTTACTTAAAGTCACATGACGAGAAAAACATGAGAATTTTTAGCAAGTCACTGCTACAAGTCTTCTAAAGGCGCTGGGACACCTAAAATCACCAGTAAATGTGAGGAGAAAAGAACTGTCCATTTCAAAAGCATTGCTACAAGACATATCTGACTTGAGTTGGCCTGAGAATAGAATATACTTATTTTATGCTGTCTGAAAGTGGATGAAAGCAGTTATTTCTTGAATAGCTCATACTATCTGGCAAAAATCTTAATACATTATCAACAGTGCATTAAAAAAAATTAATACTTAATAGCGTACATTTCCCTGTGCATAACAGCCTCCATTGTGGCTGACAAGCTGGAGGCCGAATGGGAATTGTCTTGACATTGAACATGAATGCCCAACAATATAAAGCTTTTTTTTTTTTTCATCAAAAAACTTACCTAGTTATGGAGATTAGAAAATACATCAAACTTTATCTCTCAGCATTGCATGTCCCACAGTACCACCATCATAGTGCCATAAATTCCACATTTCACCCATTTCAAAACACTGGCTCTAAGACTCCCTTTTTAGTCTTATCCAGGGAAGAAGGAAATACCTCTCTTAAAACACTCCATCACACTGAGTGTTTTTAATTTTAAAAAACCACAGAAAAACTGTGTTACTAAACTTCCTAGCGCCCCAGTGTATCATTTGCATTGAGGGTAGTATCCATTTCTCCTTCTAAAAGTACTAAAAATGACAACATACCTTCCTTCTGTCTTGTCACTTGCGCTGGATTTCACGCAAAGGCGTCTTGATTTCTGTTAGTCATTCTTCCTGATTAAAAGGTGAGTGTCTGAATTCTGCATCTTATCAGCCAGAATGTTGACAGCATACATTCCAGACAGTCACGTGCTCACTGCGAGCCTGTCACCTGCATACTGAACTTTACATCCTGCTTGAGCTTTGGCCTGAAACTTTCAGAAACCAGCTGAATGCAAATCAATTGCCCCAGCTTTGCTTAGAATGCTGTCCCATTTCACTGGGGAAGCTGGTTAGCCTCTCTGGGCAGTGTGAAAATAAGGAAAATACATTGCAATCTCAGGATTGCTTCATCACGTTACCATTGTATGTTCTTCTTATTTTCAGGAAATCCATATCTGTGTGCAGCTCTTCATTGAGCACCAGTTTCTGGTTCAGGAGAGCTAAAAAAGAAAGAAGCAACCGCCCCCCACCACTTCCACGGCAGAACCACCACCCTCAAGTGTTACCCCAGAGAGAGACTGATCCAGCTTTTGCTCTCTTCCCCCACCAAATTGTCTGCTTTCTCCTGTGCTGTCCCCAAAAATAAAAATGCACACATTATGGCAAGACAAATACAGTGTAGGGCAGTAAAACATTTCAAGTTAGCAAAGTTTATATACTCCATAAGCTGTATGATAACCCATTAGCTTTATTTGCCAGCTCCATACTTCCACAAAAAACTGCTTACTGCCAGACTTGATGGGACTAAAAATCTGTTTGCAGAACACCAAAGGTGCCAGCCCAAGAACTTTTGTGCTGATACACAACCAACAAAACCCACTCAGCTAAGTGAGCCTTTACTTTTAGTCAGCATGTCAAATACTTCAAACAAGGCTTGAAGTCTCTTTTACATAGTAAATAAACATGCTGCAAGAGCTTTGAAACTGAAAGCAACAATGCTTTAAACGTTCAGCTACACTTCCTATGCCCCTCCATTCCAGACTATAAAGAGGCAAGAAAACATCCAGAAATCCTCTTAGAGCTGTGGAGGGAAAGGCACTGTCTGCTGTTTTCCCTCTTCTACCAACACTGAGCTGGAGAAGCACAGAGATGCTTGCTTTTCCGCCACTTTTCCCCCCCCTTCTCCCACCCAGTGAGGGCCCTGTGGACACTAAAAAATTGTATTTATTAGCCTTGTTTTAGTAATTTTACTTTTTATTTGTGATAAAATACAGATTTTTGTTGCAGCACAAACGCAAATGGTCAATTGTGTTCTTCTATTGCCTCTGAGTCTCCTGGGAAACTAAAGTGCAAAGGAATAGGAGGAATCATAGCAGTCCTCCAGGTCTTCCTTTTCATCAATAACTTATAGATTGTTCTGGTTTCAAATCCCATCAGCCCCTGAAAACACTGAAAGGACTTACTTGCTCTCTCAGGCCAAGAAATAAAGTGTCCAGGTTTGCATCCTCCCAGCCGCATCAGGGGAGCCCAGCAAGGATGGACACGCTACAAAAACTTACCCATTCCCAAGAATTGTTACCAACTTTTCCCTCATCTATTTCTCTGCATTTCCNGGCTGCTTTGGAGACAGAGGGATTATGGCCAGATTTTAATAGGGAAAATGTTTTCAGCATGCCTATTCACACGTGTCATTCTCATGGCAAAGAAAAATGTGATAGCTTCAGAGTGAAAAAAGAGAGAAAACATGGGAATACCTGCGTGTAAAGAATCTCAGGCCATTTGTGTAGAAGACAATAGAGGAAGAAATCCCTTTTTCATGGAAAAAAATGGCTTCAGGAATCTGGATGAAGTATTTCCAGCAAGAAAATTTATCTTAGAACCTTAACTGTGACTGACTGATAATGCCTACATGACAGAGAAAGAAGAAACTCTTGGAAGAAAATTTAAAAAATACACTGCATTCTGTAGATGAGCATGTTTGCTTTGCTGTTGATAATTTAGAAAAAAACCCAACAATATCCTGGGAAACAGACAAGAAATAACATTTTGCAGGTGCACAAACAAATAATCCTTCCCCAGCATAAGACACACTCAATCCTGACGCCTTAATTCTTAGATTAAAATCAAGAATCAGACTTGGCTGGGAATTACAGAGACTTAGATGGCCATTAGTTCCATGTGGTGGTTAAGCCTCACCCTTAGTCCATTCAGGTAATTTTTGCAGCAGGTGCTGCCACCTCTGGAGCCATTCCCACATGAGAGATCCCCAGCACTGCCATGTCCTCTCTGGTCACCCCTCAAGCACTGAGCAGCTCCCTTCCCTTGGCTGGCATAAAGTATGTATTGCTGGGATGAAGTTCTGGCTGTTAACTCATCCCCAGACATTTGCACATCCTTGGCAGTTTCACACACTCCTCACCACGTGCTGAAATACTATGTCCAGCCCAAGTTCTACAAGAACTGTGCCTTTGCTTTTTCTACATGAAACTTAGTGGGAAGAGAATGTAAGAAACCCCAGTTCTCTGTTCTCACACAAAATCTGAAAAATATTTTCTACCTAACAGACCACCAACATCACCGTGAACACTTCCCCAGTTACACGCAGAGTACACTGATACATCAAGAAAATAATTGAAGATACTTCTTCTCATCCTATCACACAGCACATGACAATGCCAGCTTTAGTTCCCTGTCTCCAGTGCCTCAAAGCACTGCTGCAACTACCAAACCTGCACTCAGCCAGGGAAATTTGAGACATTTGAAACAAGAGGTTTACCAAAGATTTGCATACACACCAACAGCATGACCAGGTAGCAGTTTGCCTCTCCTCGCTATGATGCACATGAGATTGTTTCTTCTGAAGTTTGGAATGGAAAATGTAGTAAAAAAACAAACCCAAAAGAGAATAAGCTGCAGATACACCTTTACAAGTCCTTATTTCTGATAAGGAATACACAAATATTCTTTTCATTTTTTTTTCTTAAATATTTCATTACTGAGGAAAATTAAGCCCATTGTTTCCAACTTCTGGAAAAGAAGAGGATGCCAACATGTTTAGGCACTATGTCCAAAAGGGGTTTTTTCCCCATTTCTGAATGGTCACAAAAGCTGAGAAAATATTTAGTTTGGTATTATTAGTATACTAACTCAAAGGAGAATGAAATAATTTTGTTGTGGATACAATATTGCTCTGTTGTCATAACTAATAAGATTTAGCAAGTTTCAATAGGTCAACCTATCCATCCAAATTCTGTGAGATGTGAATAGGGGTTATAGAAAGAAATACTTCCAAGTCATGCCCTTCTCTATTATTCCAATGATGCCTCCAAATCAACACAGGGACCTTTGAAAACTAAATTTTGTCTCCAGTTTCTCGATGAAACCTCTACACCTTTTCTGTCAGCACCTCTGCTTAAGGAAACAATTCTCTCTTACCAATCCCTCTGTTAATTACTTGATGGAAAACATTCTCCAATGTTTCCTCCACTTGAAAAACACATTTAGGCACTAATGTTTGTTAAACGAATACAGTGTACAACATGTAAATCAGGGAAGAGCAATGCAGCTGGAGATCCTAGTGAGAAATCAGAAGGTGAGATGGAAAAGGGGCTCTGTGCATCACATAAGACACAAAAGGAAAGATCAACTCCTGGGATATTCAGACACTCAGTGCAAAGGAAGGCACTGAGGTCAGAGCTGAACAAGAGTTGTACAAATAAAACTGAATAACTCATCTCTTGGAAGGAAAACGTGCAGTTTCTGTATAAAAGCATGGCTTCCTACAGAGTACTGCAGTGGCAGCATCAAGGTGTGGATCGGCCACGTAGCTGAGGATGGCCCCTGAGGGAGCATCAGAACCTCTGTTAAACATCACTGACCGGCACAGGGGTGAAAGAAGATGCCGTTTCTAGAGCGAGATCTAAATCAGTCCTACCCACCGCACAACTACTGTAACTTCTATCAGGTCTCCAGGTCCCTCAGAAGAGCTCCTTAGCTCTGAGAGCTGCCCCAGCGAGCAGTCAGGAAGGGCATGGGGCTGGTTCCCAGACAAAGCAACCGCAGAGCCCCGGAAAACTTGGGCCTGGGGCAGAGAATTCCACGCAGCTCTGCACAGCAGCAGTTCCACTGTCTCCAAGGCACTCTCTGCTACTGAGAAACGGCTGAGCACATGCAGGACACTTCTCTGCTGGCTCTGGTGTCCTGAGAATTGCTCTGAAGCACTTGGGGAACTCGGAGAGGACCAGATTTTTCAGTTCAGGCCTTCCTTGCAATCATCAATTGGCCACAAACGAGCTGAAGCAGAGCACAGGACTGGGATGTTCAACTTCCAGCTGGGAGTGGTTCTCAGAAAACAGAGCCCAGCTCATGTTTCAGGCTGGCAAAAAAACCCCATGAATGCCTGTGGAATGGCTGCTTTCCTGCACTGTCCCAAGCAGGCTCTCCTGCTCCCTTTTCACTCTGACAATGCTCATATCCCTGGGCACTGGGGAGATCAGCTATAAATATCTCCAGCAGGGCTCCAGCAGCTGAGTTCTAGTCAGATCTACCAGCAGATAAATACGCTGCCTTTAACGGGTGATGCCCAGAAAACCTTCCCTTCCCACTCAGCTGCTGATGACAAATGCCATTGATATTTTTATAAAAGTGTGTTTGCAAGCAGATGGAAGTGCCCTGACCTCAGGAATTTTCTGCCTCTCTTCTGGACAGATCAATCGTCCAGAATTCAACTGAAACCCTAGGAAATGAATCTTGGACAAAAGGGAAATAGAGAGGCCAGGGATTAGGTTTCAACAGAGCACTTTAACACATGCTTAAAATAAAACTTTGAAGTGATTTCAAAACTCCACAAGCTCCATCAAGTCCCAGTTCTGAACTGAGCTTGAATTCAATTCTTTGTGAAGATACTGGGGAAAAATATTCCTTGGTTTTAACCCTCAGTGGAAACAAGCTTTTTTGAACATTAATGATGAGCAAACAGCAACCAAGACTGTCAGGAATGTATCCTGTTTCTGCTGAAAAGTCTCTGCTTTTACCACTTAAGAACAGATCTTCAAAAGAAACAAAGCACAGCACATATCAGAAGGCAAACCACATTCTATTAAAAATTGCCTCTACCACATGTTCCTCTACTATTTCTTCTGCTCTTCTCCCCATTTCCTCAAATGGAGAAGATTCAGGAAGATGTTCAGAGCCAAGCTTCCAAAACACCTTGGAATAATCGAGAAAATACTAACGAGTTCTCAAGAACTGGCATTTGAAAGCTGCTATGTAAAGCTACATGATGGAGCAGTTTGCTTTAAATAGACATGTTCTCCTAGAGGGAAGATCATGTTCTGCAACCCTGAAAATGGGGCTTAAGGTCCCCTGTAAGAACACAAGTGCTCCTCTTGACTCAAAAAAGGGTTCCATACAGGTGGCTAGAATAAAACCCAGAAGGAACAGTGTGGAAATTCATTTAGAGTTCTGGAACTGTAACTAAATACCTTCTCTCGTAGCTCACAAAGCCAAAGTGGCATTGCAGCAGTTCATTTTTCACGCTGAAATTACTATCTGCTTTGTGATAGCTCACGTGGTCACTGGCAACACTGAAATATTTAACAAAGAACATTAACACGTTCCAAAAGTTGTTTTGGATGAACTGTCCCAGGTAATCCCATGGTCTTGGAGTTGTTTTTAAGGCCAAAGAATTTACAATCAAAGCCATGTAAAGCAGTTTTTTTCAAGGCAAAAGTTTTTAATACAATTCTAAAGTAGTTAAAAGTCTATACTTAATCATGTTTTCTCTGGTTTAGTTTCATCCAAAGATTTATGCAACTACAGCAATGATAAAATCCTCATTGTACACACCATAGAATCTTTCTGAATCCAGTGCTAACCTTGTCAAACCTGTTTCATCCATCTCAAAGCAAGGACAGCACAGTTACTGTAACTTCCATCCAGTTACGCTGTGAACCCCGGAACCTGTGCTGCTCACAGATCCCAGAGCACAGAAGCAAACCCAGAAACGGCCTTGTCAAAAAACACATTTAGTTCAACAGATGCTGTGCCTCCATCATAGGAGAAACACCAAATCACCACTGGCTGCATAAGAAAAAGGAATTGGGCAGCTGCTCCCAAGAGAGTTAATAGGGAAGGTAACATCAGGTGTGAAACATGACACCTAAAATTTTCCTATTCTAGCCATATCTACATTTTCCCACATCTTTGGTATTCACACCTAAAGCAGACAGGACACAGAACACAAAAGTTACCACTGTGTAAAAAAAGTAAAGTAAATCGATCAAACCTCACTTGGTGAGTTCCATGCCTGAGAAATTCCCCAGTATTAGCAGATAGTCCAGGATCTGTAGTAGTACAGAGAGTACAGAAATATTCTCCAGTATTATCACCATACTTGGGTACTCGGCACCTGAAGGAAGGTGAGACCAGCTGGAATCTCTAGAATCACCACAGAAACTTCCTGATGATCAGTGATAAACCCACGGGCCTCAAAGCTGACCCCAGGCTAAACTCCACAGCCTTTATTTCTTTAGCTGAAGGCGCAGTTCAGCACATCAGTGGCAATTCTCAGAGCTGCAAGGCTCCCTGAGTTACGAGACCAAGGGGCAAGTCTCTGCAGAGGTTCTTTTCCCCGTGCAGGTACAACTGATCTCTGGTTTCTAGATGTTACTGCAGTACAAACAGCACCAAGAGGATCCAGGCACTTTCTGTGCCCCGAGGTGCAATCCCAGACCCTGCTGTGGGGCAAACACAGAGCAGGGACACCCCCCAGGGCTGCATCAGGCCATGGAAATGGCTAAAGCAGGAGGAATCCACCAGACAGTCACAGGGACTTTTATCCTGTCATCGGTTTAAACCCAAATGCTGGCAGTCAGATGCTGCTGTTGGATGCTATCGAGCAGGGTTGAGCCGCCAGTCCTCCTTCTGCCTTCCCTTCCTGGGGTTTCCCAGCAAAGCAACACAGGGCAGTGGCAAAACACACACTCCAATTATTTCCATTAGGCACCTTCTTTGTCTGCTTGATTGACCATGGCAGCTGAAATGACTTTTAATATCATTTTCAACCACTGAAGTGAAGGAGAACACACTTCTCTTGAAAGAAGCATACTTACCTGCTTTTAAAAACATGAAATGGCTTTTTGTAGTGTTAGTTTCTAGTGGGTGCCTCATCAGGATAAGTTGGGAATATTTTTGGTGCCCACTCAAGTAAAATGTTAGAAACAGAACTACTGTAGTCTCTGAAGCTATTCAATGACATGCCAGAGGAACTCTCCAGCTTCCAAGGAAGGTGCAGGGACCCCCCGAAAACCAGAAGGGGAATTAATAACACACAAATGAAAATCCCTCTCCATTTAGAGCTGTTATTTGACCTGTAACACTCTGAACAGTAAAATCTCAAAGGAATCAGCTCACCCTTCGCTGTTTGTCACATGCATTTCACACACAACATTTCCTGCAATTCAACTACTAGTACTGATATTAAACACTGTTTTATGTAACATTTCAATGGAACACAACAATTAAAATCTACTCCAAGTCTCTGTGCTCAGTTATTAGCCTACACTTCAGATAGAATGCTTAGAGGAGAGGCTTGGGAGCACAATCCCCCGGAGAACGTGCCCCGTGGGAGGGGGGTTTTAATGATTTCACAGCACTTCAGAGAGCAGTGATCACCACCCTGCTGCTGAGGCTTGCAGTGTGAATGGATCCACAGAGATGCAGAGTTTGCTCCCTCTTTAGAGCTCACAACTTCAGCTATCCTGACACATGACACATTGAGTGGCATGTTTCATAGTTCTGGGTGGGAATGAAGGAAATTTCAGTATGGGACACAACTATGAAACACATATTCCATTTCAGTGAAGTGAGCTGAATTTTACCACATTTCTTCCACAGAAATTATATGCACTCTTGCAAATTATTTGCATTTAAAAATACATATATAAGAAAGGTCTTCAAATACATGAGATTGCTATCCATTTTCAAAGAACAGTCACAGCAACTATGCACTATCCTCCCTCGAGTCAGAGCAGTGCAAAATATTTTTAAACCAGTCATCTCTACATACTGCACTGGAGATACTCCAAACCACTATCTTCCCTGTTTTCTTGGTTTTGAACCCAGAGTGCCCAACTGCTTTGTCAAATGAATATTACTCTTGATACAAGTACAATTTTACTGTAAACAATGCTGAAACTTTGTTTTTTATGCACTAAACTCGTCTCTTAGCTGGCATAAAGATTAGAAAAATCATTACAATTTCTGCTGAGGCAAGCATTTGGTATGAGCTGGCCTCAGGATATCTAAATCCACAATCTAATCCTGTAAATCCAAAGTAAACATTGCCTACACCTTTAGCTTTCAAACCCGGTTCCAAATCCTCCTTCCCTTCTCTCACGTGGGCAGGATCCAAAGAGGATTTTCCAGGCGCAGACCTGCGCTCTGCGCAGAACGCCAAGGAGCCAGCAGCTGCCAAGTTCAAACACAAGCAGCCCCTCCCCACCATCCTCGGGTTACAGCCAGCACAGGGCAGCCACAGCTGATCCACACCAAACCACAGCCCGCAGGCCTGGCCACTGGGAGTCGCATGCACTGACAAAGGCAGGAGGAAAAACATCCATCCAGGGACTCTGCTGAAGCTGGAAAAACATCCATCCAGGGACTCTGCTGAAGCTGGAAAAACATCCATCCAGGGACTCTGCTGAAGCTGGAAAAACATCCATCCAGGGACTCTGCTGAAGCTGGAGAAGCCCCAGGCACGTTTTACTCCTGAGGAACCCAGCAGCCCCTGGCAGTGGCAGCGCTGTGTCTCTCTTCCTTTACATCCAGTCTCTTCCTTTGAGATCTGTCTCAGGATCTGCTCCTCACCCGGTGAACCTCGGTCTTTTCCAGTGCAGTCAGAGGTTTATTCCCCATCTGTCCCAACAGGAATGTCTCCCCTTCAGAACCAAAGGCTTTCCTGCATTTACCCCCACTGCCTGGTGTACAGGATGCTCTGGAGATTCCTAACACTGACAGCAAAGGAAATGCAGCCAGGGAAAGGAAAGGAGGATCATCCAAGTCTGGATCTGCCCCTTCAACAGACAGTGCCACTCTGGTCTAAACTGACAGTTTAAAAATAAGAAGTTTTGTAAACAGTTATGAAATTGTTATCTCCAGTAAAGAGTCAAACAAAGCAAATCAAATTTAAAAAAAACACACAGAAAAGGCAACTCTTTTTGTCCTTCATTTTTACTATCTCTTCTCTCCCCAACAAGCAAAATAAGGTCTATCAACTTCCTCTACTCCTATATCTGCATTGCATTAGAAATCAGCACACAAAGCAGTGATATCCTCAGCTATTATTGCTCACCAGCCCCTGCAGTTTTCTAAGCAAGCAGATTTCAGTTATTATAAAACTAATTTGAGTATGAAAGCACTCGACCCGACCACATTGGCAGACAAAACGGAAAAGCTCCAAGAGCAGCTCACCAGGTTCTCCTCAAACCACTCCCTCAGACACAGGGCTGTGGCCCCTGGGATTTGGGTTCGCAGGGCTTCTTTTTCCTGAGGGTCCTCCAGCAGCTCCAGGGCCATCTTCAGATCTTCCAGGAGGTGCAAAATCTGACATGTGCCCAGGTACACTGAGGGAGCAGGTGACACGATACCATAACCACCACTGGCATACTCTGGGGCTGACTTTGTGCCTAAAACAAACCAAATGAGGATGTTACATAACAATGTTACACAATTTCTTTGTAGGTGGCAAATCCATAGGTACTGCACGCTACAATAGCTGGACTTCAGACTAACGAATTCCACTCCCGGCTGAAAACCTTCATTCCAGGCTTAGAACACTTGAATTCACTTCTAGATAAATAAAAAACCTGCAGAATTAAATCCAATCAGTGTGTACATGTAGAGCAAAAAAGAATTTTGACCTAGATCACATTTGCAATGTCCAAATGATAAAGCTCATCCCAACTCACCTGTCCTTTTCCACAGGTACCATGAGAGGTCACAAACTGCTCAGCTACATCACAAAGTCCCCCGCCCAGCACACTGCTCAGCAAGGTAAGAATGACTGATGCAGCTCTTTGACAAGAAACCAGGACCAAAACAGATCTTGTTACCACACCTAGAAAAAAATAAATGACCAGGAGCAGGTTTAGAACTCCCCCAGGAGAACAACACCATGAAGATCAGCAATAAAAATGGCAAATGAAACTTTGCTAGCACGACAAACTACAAAAAGCTCTCTACATTGCACTGTTTCTCTCCTGCCAGTCATCTAACACCAATATTATTCTTCTCAACAACAACAGCAGGCACAAACCCCCCATAGCTCACTTATGGAAGAATTCTAAATAACACAAGTTCTAATAGCTCCAAAACTTCTTGTCTTAGCCCCCTGTGTGTCTCGAGGAGATGCAGACTAAAAGAAGCTCTCTTCTCTCAGCCCTGAATTTCAGATCTCAGTTCCATTGGATTCCCCTTTGTCTCTTTAAGAACCAGTCAGACAGAAAACTTCTATTTGCTCTACTTTTTCAAGTTCTTTACAATTCATTGCCTCATGGACATCATAGATTGTATACACTCGTCCTCTGGGGCATAAACAACCACAATTTCCCTTCCTACCTGACTTCACGGGAGAGTTTTTTAGGTTTCTGATCCTTCACACTCTACTGGCTCCACACTGCAGTGTGCATTCACTAGAAGACTACATAATTGATGTACACAAGGGGATTTTAATCACCTCCTTGCTATCATTCTCTTCACTCCTGTGTTTCACACAGTTGACATGTTAGCAACAAAAGGGTCTTTGAAAATGGTCTGCCGAGTTGATTCCTCTCCCGAGCAGATGCACCTAATGTGATGTACAGATGCGTAAGGAATTCAGACTTTCTCCTTGAATGCACACTGCCTGGCGTTCATCAGGGTTAATTTGCCTGCTGTGCTCATTTATCTACCATGATCTGGGCACTGCAAACCAAGTGGGACCCCAGGGTTTCATTTTCCACGGAGTCCCATACGCAGCTCGCGGATACACCAGCACTGGAGGTCCTGGGACACAGAAACAATTTCTGCACCTAAAGTAGCTTTTAACCAAACCCCTAACAGATCATTTAATGCTAATATTATTCCTCATGTCAGCCTGGTTTTGAACAAAAACAATACTTGGTTTCTCATTTAGTGAATGCTTCATTTTACTCACAGCTTTTGGGAAATCTTGAATAAGATTAGGCGGGTTTTCTTCAAAGACTCTTTCAATGACACCAAGTAATCTGTCATGTCTCAGGAAAAAATTGTGTGGCTTGAATTCTACCATACAATTTATGTGGGGGTGGTTTTCAACTCTTTTAAATAATGAAAAGCCCTCCCTAGAAGCTTTTGCAAGGCTCTGTAGTAGGATTTTTCTTTTTTTATTTCAGTAAAGCACCAGTCATTCTCATGACTGGAGGATTTCATATTACCTTAACCTCTTTTCAGACTCAGAATATTCCATTTTAGCCTGTTGACTTCCGCTGCTCATGAGTTTATTTTAATACCTCAAGTGCAAGACCTCATCTTAATTTCTGGCTAAGACCATGTCCAAGATAAAGTTTCTTCAATATCCGGTGCTCCGCAGGCTGCCACACGAGACAACCTTGCCCTGTAAACCAACCGTGGCTTCCTGAATTGCTTCCTTTTGAGGGGAGGATCAACTGACTGGTTTGCAGGACCTGCGTTCTCTCACCACTCAATGATATTTTCTCATGTATTTCTCTGCTCTCCGCTACTCAGGCCAGCTTATTTCTTTCTCCCCTAATGCAGATTTATATTAAACTATTAAACTAAAAATAGCAGACTTCCAAATTGCATAAGGGCCATTTGAATCATATAACCAATGACATCATCTCATTCAGCCAGAGAGGCTATTGCACTCAGAGATGCACACACAAACTGATACATGACACTGACTTCTTCAGTAGCATTGATTCCCTGGTTATTCTGCCATTTCTCACTCTTTCTTTCAGAAAACCCTATGCCAATCTTCTTTGTTTGCTTAGCAAGCACTTTTCACTCTAGAAAATAAGACAGGATTCAAAGCTATTTCAAAATCAGCTCTGGTGGCTACCCCTTCAATGAACTGACAATTTAAAATATTTATGGAATGGGAAAAACTGAAAGGTGCATTCTGCTATAGATTTTTTCATGTTATTTGCATGACCATTTTTCTTTTACAAACAAGAAGAAGAAAGCAAGCAAAACTCCCCACAATCCAAACAAAACCACAAACTTACAGGCCCACAACACATACTTCAGATGAGAAATAAAGACAAGCTAAATACAAATTAAAACAACTCTGCAGGAGTTCAGGTAGTTATACTAGGTGGGTAGTTTATACAGTCAAATATACACCTACATCAAGTGTAACTTTCTCCAGGACAGTATTGGTAACATCCTTGCTCACTAGTCCTAGTGACTCACTGTGCATCACCACAACTACGACATTCCTGGCTACATCTACCTTCCACAGAAAATAATCCCAGGTTTTGTAGGACAACTCAGTGTCATTCACTGTCAGTGACATTCACACATTTCCATTGTGCCTTTATTTGATTTCCCTGTACCAAAATACCAGGGAAAACAACATCGACACACATGGACTGTTACCTTTAAGAAACTAATTCTGTAAAGGATAAAATTTCTAAACCGCAGGAGCACAAGCAAAGCCAGCCAGGAATTCTGTGATTTCTGAGACCGGGCATACCCCTTATGCATCCTTGAGTTATCCCAGGCTCTTTGACTGACAGTTCAGACTGGCAGAATTCTCTGCATCCTCACATTTTGAAAAATGCTGAATTACTTTAAAAATGGTTTGCTATGGATTGCTAACAAGGTACTTTTTATTCTCCTGGCTGCAAGAGAAAATGGAGAACTCCTCTGAATGCAACAAATCATGCACTTTGTACTAGGTACAGAAATGCAGAAATACCAAGCCCAACTCAGCATTTTAATTCAGAAAACTTCCTGATTTACTGCTCAAATTCAAATGAATCACAGGCTTGCTTCTCCCATTTGCTTTCCATGTAGTTTCATATTAAGTAGGATTGCACCAGAAGGACAAGAACACACCCTGGAAAACAGAAGTGCCTAGGAGTAAATAACTGTATTTCTCTGCATTGCTTTAAACCTTGACATCATCGTGCTGCAAAGTACACGAAGTTTCAGCACCAGACAGTAGGAATTTGGATGCCCATGCAGAATAATGGAAATAAAAAGAGATGCCACACAACATTATTTGTTACCAGCATTCTCTACCATTAACAGCTCTTTATATGTGTGTAGAGGGGAAGAATGCAGTTCAAACATCAGAATTTTATCAGTACTCAGGAAAAATGGGTGCAGTTTTGAACTCTTACAAAAGGACTTTTTTTTTTTCTTGAGCAAGTCACAGTCTTCCTATACCTCACTTCTTTTTCCAGGGGTAAACAGGACACAGGGGAATCTTTTGTCGTGATGTTTATCTAACACCCAACACCATGGTTTCCTAGAGTACTACTGGAACACAATTACTCATCATGAATGTTCACTTTAGAAGAGCAGAAAAGAAAAAAAAAGAAAGGGAGAAAAAGCGTTGAAACTAAGACATTCCAAGTAGCTCCCTCCTGGCCTCTCCAAACAGTCAGTGAGTGAAGGAGAGGCTAAAGGCAGCTGCACATCACATGTAGGCAGAAAGAATAAAATTAGTAATAAAACAAGCAAAACTACTTTTAATTTACACATTTCTTACACCCTGACTGTGCAAGCACATTTTTCTTTCAGAGTTCCTTGCAATTAGCAGAGTGGCTTCAAAGAAACATTCCTTTTGGGCAAATACATAACCTATTCAGAAAAGAGCACTGCTGGTAGCTTGCAACAAATAAGTTACTAAGCACAAGTAAAGGAAGAGGCAAAAGACCTGCCAGTCTGAAGTCCCCGTCTCAGCTTATGTTGTGTGCGTTCATCCATCACACAGCTCCCATCTCTCTTAGCAGCAGATACTGTGTCTGATCTCTCCCTTGCATCTTAAATTCTGATTCATCCTTTTCATCTCCATTTTTTCACCCTCAAACTGGCTGAGTTTTGAAAAAAAAAATCCAGGTAACAATTCAACCATCAGTGGTTAAAAAGACATTTTCCCAAGACTGCTGGCTCCCTTAGATCAGAAACCAGCAAAACCCAACAAAAACCCCATAGCAAACACCAAAAACTACATCCATGCTGGGTAAGGATGACTCTGTAAAGCTGAAATATTCATGAGTAACAATTCTGACATCCGACCAACAGTGGTTAGAATAAAGTTACAAACATACATTTCCTCTGGCCTTTCAGTCAATCATCGCACTTCTAGAGAACACGTTTTTACCTGAATTTTTACTCAGTGAGTGTCTGGGCTCTTCCTCTCTCCTTCAAGACTAGACAGTGTAATTTTCTTTGAAGTCCAGTTCTCTACCTCATGAAGACAGCCTTGAAAATGTGACTTTATGTAAACTAGCAGTGAAGGTTGGACAGGGCATATTTCAGCATCTCCGTTCCTAAGCCTCCTGCAAAGTGAGTGAAGAGGCAGCTCACACAACCCTTTCTTCTCACACTGTAATGCAGAACACATCTCAAATGGTGCGTTTCGAATCACAGCTCACATTAACTGCTCCTCAAATCTCTGCCTTTAGATCTTTAACTACAGGGAAAAAGTAACTATTAAGCCGGATTAGCAGGAAGCCCTAGGAAAAAATTTCCAAGCCTAGAAATGCTAATGACCATTCAGATGAGAGCTTCACACAGCTCCGATCATTTTCAGCTGAGCTCTGCCTACAATCACACATGGAATATTTGAGACAATTTCCAAGAACTGTCTATAGTTTCTTATGCAAATTATAGGTGTAACTACTCAGGCTCCTTTCCTACGTGCCTCTAGACGCTGAGCTGGATGTGCAGCATTTTTAGGGACTGCACACACAGTCACAGCAAAAAAAGTCTCTCCTATCACAAGCCAAGCAGCCTGGTGAAAAAAAAAAGGAGGATGGAGTAGGCAGCTGTGATGGAGGTTTGAGGTATGAGTTTCCATTGCACAGGAAAAACAGGACCAACACATTTATTAAAGATTAAAAAAATACTTGCAAGAATTCAGTCTTTTTTTTTTAACTGCACAAAAAAAGAGAGAGTGTATTTAGGGCCAGTGAAACCAGTAGTCTACGTAAAACAGTGTTTTTAGCACAAAAGCTATAATAGTTTGTAATAAGCAGTAGTAAGAACATTCAGTTTCTGAGGAAATGAAGGACACTTGTTTCATTAAGACTACACTGTTTTCATTTTTAAAAGACCCTCAAATCAATTTCATTAGTTTAAAGTAAGAAGTGGACAAGATATAATTTTGAATTTAATGATATCAAACGCCTTTAAATTTAAATCTTAGGTTTCTCTTCACTTGCCTATTAAACAACTGACTCACTCATGTACTGAACACCAGATCACATCATACAAACTACAAAAGGACCTCTGTGTCTCAGACTTTCAATCCCGTGGGGTTTTGGCCATCAGGATTCAACTGCCTTTCTTTGCCACATGTTGTATCTGCAGCTATTTAGGTTTCTGTTTCTTTCCTCAAAAACCCAGCAAACTTTCCACAAACAGCAACGATGGAGGGAGTTTATTTGGTATAAATACAATGCATTACTGCAGTTTGGTAAGCTGGTGCAGGTGTCTAGAACAAGACAGTATTTTTGCTATTTTAGACTAAAAATCCCCTATAGAATGCCAGAAATAAAGAATTTAAAGCAGCATACTTAAACTGTAAGTATTTCTCTATTTTGAATGAGTTTTAACTCCCATTTTCCAGAAAACCTCTAATTTGGTTGTTTTGCTGGAAAGGCAGAAACACATGCAAGGGAAGCCGAAGACCAAACTGATCAGTAAATCAGTTTGACTTGGACCTTCAAAGGACCATTCTGCCTTACAGAAAACAATTTCAAACACCCAATTTTTCGGATGAAAATTCAGGGTTTATAGGAAAGATGTTTTCAGTGCTTTCAGCACTGAAACTTTTGTAGTACTGCCCTGTTTCCAGAAGGAATCCATTGGTCCTGCAAACAAGATTGAGAGTCTCCCCTCTCCATGCTGTGCTCAGAGCCCCATGATTTTGAGAAAGTGAGAATGGGAAGCATGTTTGGGACAGCTGTTGTGACCACTTGCAAAGTTAAGCACTCAAAATTGAGGAAATTCCAAAGGTCAGGTTGCTCTGGCAACCCTGGGGAAGGGATCAGTAGCCGGTGCTGCGCACGCACAGATCAGCATGCAAGGTGCCCTGATTTGCACATGCTTTTAAAACACGGATCAAAAAAGCACCTGGACACTTAAGCAAGGTCTTAACCTGAAGGCTACAGCATCTATAAAAGCTTTAATAAATTGCTCTTATAGTTACAGGTTATAGTAACAAATGGCTGTAAGGGTTATTCAAAAGTGCACCCTTGTTTTAGGTGTTGCTAACAAAACTAAAAGCAAGCTCACTGAGAGCTGACATGAAAAACGATAAATTGAGTCAATAGAAAAACAATGAGCTGCTCTATTTTTAAATGTTTAAAATATTTTTAATTGCTGTAGATAAGTTGATGTTATCTGAGGAATTAACTCATCAGCTTTTCTGAATTCAAGGATCTGAAGATAAATGTCAGCACCCTAAACAAATTTTAAGTGCTATAAAATAAAACTCCACAGATTATAAGCCATAAATATTGTGTTATTAATATCCAGGATGTTTAGAAGTCGCACACAATTTTTATCTTTCCCTTTTCCCCAAGCCCTCATCACTCTTGACACTATTTTCTGGAACTGATATGACAGGAAGTTATGTATTCCTCTATCAAAGACCTCGTTTCAAGTAATTTTCTATGTAATTTCCTTTTTTTATCTCTACTGCTGTAAGATCTATGCATAAACACACTGTAGTTAATGGTTCAAAAAGCTGCAATATTATAAAGTCACAAGTGCTCACCTTACTTAATGAATAGCAGTAACAAGAGAAACAAGTGCTCTAGACTTACTATTTCTTCTGTTCAGAAAAAATAGCCCAAATCACTGATTGAAAAAAATCACAGAATAAAAAAAGGAAATGCACTACTTATAACTGAAGCATGGCCTTCAACACAATTATTTAGAAAATGCAAGAAAACCACAGCAACTGTTGTTGTCCACTTACTCTGACCTACAATAAAGGAAACTGCTTAATATATAAATTGTTCTGTTTTGCTTATCATTATTTTAATTACGGTCAGTTCAGCACTCTGAAGTGAAATTCTACGACAATTCCTATTACAATTACAAAAAATCATACACCTTTACTACAGAAACCAAACTTGGAATTTGAAAGTATAGTGAACCTTGAATAAGATTTAAATGATAAAAAATATAAAGCCATCTGGAAGTATACAAATTGAAAAGAAAAACTAGAAGCCTTTTTCCTAGCCATTCTACAGTCACAGCTGTGCCCATCAGCTGCACGCCACCCAGCACGGACTTGCCGAGTCCCCCCAGCAGCTCCCCAACACACACACGCAAAAACAGCATTAAGTGCTCTTTGTCTGCTCTGGAAACCCTCAATCCCACATGAAGCAGAACAGAGATGTCCATCCCCTTCACTTAAAGGGCTGTGAGACTGAATGAATCCTGTGATGACGCATGGCTATTCAGGGGTGGAGGACGAGGTCACTAGGAAATATTGTGATTGCCTTTTATTTATCTAGGAACTCAGTAAAAACTTTATTCCACAGAACCTAAAGTCCATTCAAAGGAGTTCAGGTGAGTGTCGGAATTCTTTTTTGTTTAGAATCCAAGTTCTAATCACTTAATAGAGGTGATTCAATATTCCCCACAAACAGGTCCTCCTTCAAATTCTGGCTGGTAAATCCCATGAGGAAAATGTATCAAACCTGAACCAAAAGCCTGTTTATCACTGAAGTACATTTTCCTCCGGAGACCCCCTTGCCAGCAAGGCTGTGGGAAGTGGTTGGGTTTCTAACGCAGCAGCCACAGCCATGAACTGAACACCAACATTCTGCCAGCTCAGGAGAAGAGAACTCAAACATGAACACTCATTGGACAATTCCTTGCCCAACTTTTTAACTGTATTTACTTTACAATCTTTCTGTGCTAATAGTGAAATATTCATACAGAGCCATGTGATAACACATTTGACTTGCTCATTATTTTCCAGTGAGCAATAATTGCAGGAGCTCTGGTTAAAAGGAAACTCAGTAATTACATTGATGACTTGGTGAATTTGAAGAGACTCTACCTGCAACAAACTATATTGTGATGGGAGTTTTTAGACCTTACAATTAATGGTCACCAATCACAAAGGGCAAGAATGGATTTACAAACTGATGACACAGAGAAGCAGTTTGATATAAAAGAATTGTAAAATAAAAACTGTATTAATTGGTTATGATATACTGCAAAGAAAAATAACCAAAATCTACAGTACTATGAAGAAACACATTTTAATAAATGGGTACAAGCTGAATGAAAGGAGAAGAAATGACTTGGTTAAAGCTCAGAGAGAAGCAAGGCCAAAGTCATGCACCTTAAATGAAGAACGACTAGATGGACCTGATATATAGTGCTTTCTTTAGAGGAAGCCTCTGTTTGGAGTGCAAGTGACTCCTGCTAATGGAAAAGTGATGTGCATTGACAATCACATTAGTCCTTTTTTGCTATTTTAGTCAAATAAGGCTCAGCATTTAGCGTGCTTAATTCATATAGCTCTGAGGGCTGGTTAGCAGTACAGATGTACCAGGGCATAAAAGACTTGGGAACACTGACCTATCCGCCAAATTTGATCAGGCCCAGTGAAATTCAATTTGCTAATCTTGCCTCACAATCCTCCCCTCGTGCAGTCTGAGCACTAATAGGTTTTGTGTTGCCCTGAGAATGAGCACAGGCTGCAGTGAGGCTTCTCGGTGGGATTAATCAGAATCATGCATGAGAGATGTTTCCTCTTGGAGCAAGGGGTAGGACTTCTGGGATTGAAAGGCTAGAAGTGCAAATCTGTAAATACGTGTAATATATATTTGCATATATCCACTTCTTACCCTAAAGGACAAACCCACAATCCAATAATTTAATGATAATAAAGCAAACAAAAGAAATGGGGGCCGATTAAAGAGAGAGGATGCTGGTTTTGCACATGTATATATATATTTATGCTCAAGCTTCAGAAGTTAAGCAATGTCAGATATACATCTGGACTTCTCAATTCTCTAAAATGGGATTAATGCAAATTTTGTGCCTAAAGACAAAGTTTCTGAGGCCAAGAGAATGTGTGGCTCTCCTAGTACTCGGGCCTCACTGCAAAAGAAAATATCTTTTTTATCTGCTACTTAAGTTTACATCAGTCATGAAGTTTAACCTTGGTCTTTGAATCCTGGAGATATCCACGGAATCTGGATACAGTGAACTGAAATAGCACAAGCTCTTAAGATTGATTTTTTGCTGATTCCTGTCAACTCTAAGAGCAGCTACATTTGTACAGATGATTTTCCCCCATATTTGAAGAAATCTCAGTCCTGGTTTGTTTCAGTACAGTCTTAAAGTCATCCTTTCAAAGGGATTTTCTACCTTATTTTTTCTCTCACCATACTGGACAAGATACAGTTCCTGTTTTCTAGTACCTGCCCAAATCACACACAAAAGCTTACTGGATTGAATTAGGAAGAATCAAACTTGAATAAACATTCTGTTCCTCAGTTTCAGACTAATTGAGATAATAACTGTATCCCAAGTATAGACTCCAGCAGACCTACTTGGTCCTTCAATTATGCCAGAATATTCAAGAAATCGTTCTGGAACACACAGAACATTGGCTAGAGGAGAATGACAACAGACTGAACCTGTCTTATAAAGGTTTATTTATTCCGACAAAGGAAAATAACAAAGAAATAAATAAGTTAAGCAACCTTTCCAAGGAACTGAGTTTTCACAAAGTATAGGAATAAACCAATATGTTTCTTTATTAGTACAGGTAGCTGTAACTCTGAAATCATATGGGAAGCACTCTAACATAGATGAGGCTTGACAGATGCACTGTCTGGGAAATATTTTGTTTCTTCTCCAATTAGATGTCTTTATATAAGCCTGTTTTCAGTGTTATGTTGCCTATCAGTGGACATTAAACTGCAAATATAAGTAATGCAAAGTCACAAATTCAGCCCTCCTGAAGAGGCTGCCAATCTGCTCGTGACCACCCATACACTGTGGAAATAAACTCCACGTGCCACTGGCATGCCCGAAGCTTTTTAGTTTAGAGCTTGGTCACCAGCACAGAAGAGCTGTGCTCAGCTGATTTCCAGTGAATAGTTCTTTCAACATGTGCTTTACTTCTCTTCATTATGGTTCTACAAGACAGCCAAGTGAAGAGGGCAGAAGTGATATCATTTGAAAGCCTGGAAAAATTTAATTTCCTATTCCTTATTTATCAAGACTAAACCCTGAAATGGTATGGCATGAACAATCAGAAGAAGGAGCGGGGAAAAGTATATTAAAACCAACCAACCAAAATGAAAGCTATCTTCTGGCCTCATTATTCTGGCACAAAACTTAGAAAAAAAAAAAAGGACTTTCTTAGGCTGTCCAATATAGCTATTTAATCAGGTATGCCACATATTATGAGGCTCTTTCCATACCATGAAAAAACACCCAACACTAAACACCTATTGTCATAACCAGGACTCACCTCACAACTGATGGCTCCTGGATAAAAAAACTAAGGGTCTAATCTGAAAATCAATTTAAATTGAGTGACTCTTTTTTCATTCTCTTGCTTTTTCTGAAGAGTGGAACCATCAGCACAGGAGAGAGACACCGAGTTCCATTCCTGTGCAGGCAATTTATGAACACAGGTTCCATGGCATACCAAGGCTTGCAGAGGCTAAAAAGTATGATAGTTTCCTAGTTTGTGAATGATGGTTTGGGACTTGCCTTTTTATTCTCTCTTTATACATCTGAGGGAAGTTCAATGTTTCCCCATCTATGTGTTTTGTTAAGTGTGAAAAAATAAAATCCCAGTTAACTTCCGTCAGTTAAAATCTTGTTAGAATAAGGTTTTGCATTCAGGACAAGGAGATATATGTGCAATTTTTCCTATTTGCCTAGAATTTTTTTCCACCAGTGTGGAAAGTAATTTCAGTTATATCTATCCCATATTCATGTTTACAATTCTGGGTATCTCAGGAGACTGTTAAGGCTTGCAAGTTTAGAATAAAGTGACAACTCATATGAGGATGCAAAAAACAAATAAACCAAACCCTAGTGATTGTTTAAACTAAAAATCCTGGATAATGATCTAGCCTGATGGTGACATTTAAAGCCCCATATCAGTCTCTGGACAGAAAGCTTTCCTAGAAGAGCAGGAAGAAGATCAAGGAGCAGCACAACTGCAGCAACAAGAGGCTGATGTCATTGTTGTCATCACCAGGGAAGAAGGCTCAGCTTGGGTGTCACAAATTAGATTCCTAAAGCTTTAGTGAATTCTTTCCCATGGTGCACAAGTGAGATCATGCCCTACCCTGGCACTCCTGTAAGGAGCTCCTACTGCACGGTGTGTGAGCACAAACCCTGAGGCTACCCAGGCCTAATCACAGAAATTAACTTCTCTTCTGGCATGCCGCAATGGTGAGAAAGAATCTGCTCATTGCCTTGCCATGAGAGCACCAAAAGACAGCAAATTCTTCTTGGGTCGTGTGCCTTGCTAGTGGACAGCTCTGTAAAATCAATTCACAGCTCCCCTTCTGGATATAAAATTTGACAAAAAGATAGGCCATGAAGATTATTTCAAACAGCTTGCCTATTAATTAACATGTCATGAATAAAAAAGAAAAATTATGTGTACTTTTATGTATACACACGTTTTTATGTATCTATACGTGTATGTTTGATGCAGTTATATATTATCCAGCTAGCCAGAAGACTTGGCAAAAACTTTTTTTGAAGACACATTGAAATAAAAAACTAACATATGAAATACAGAATGTTACCACATGGCTGAGGAAGTGTTTAAGTTACATTAATAGAGTTATGTTATTAAGTTACATTAAGTTACATTCATATAGCGTATTAAAGCAAAGTAAATCTCTCTTACTTCAATGTTGACCTGTCTGAAGGGAAACTGTAGGGTTTATTTGAACCAGAGTGTTAACAGTGAAATCTGCATGTCGTGGACCTTGATAAGCTGAGAATAACTATTAAAAAGTAAACCAGACATAGTTAAATCCCAAGCTAGCGTGGTGCACAATAAAGCATCGCTGTACCTGCAATGATGTCGTCCATTTGTTCCAAAGCTGCTTCCAGCATATGACTGGCATCAGAAGCCATCATCTGGGATTTCTTCAGAACTGTTCTCCCTCTACTGCAAAGACAGAATAAACCATATGTATTACCCTAAGTAGCCTGATGGCAATATTTCACTGTCACATTATACATTCGGCTACACAAACAAAATCCATGCTACAGCTTAGTAATGTAGCCTAGTGATGCAAAAATACAGCTTAGTAATAAGAAAACTAACAAAACCGTTCCTATTCTTGATGGATGACTTGGGAGTTCTGATTCTTTTTGAGAGATTTTACTAAAACAATCAAACGCAAATAAACCCAAAGAATTTCAAGTACTGGAAGCCTGAGATTCTCCTGCTCCTCATCCTTAACAATGGTTTCCTAGATGCAAAGTTCAGTGCATTTCAGTCTTTTACTCCATGGGGAAAAAAAGAGGATTGACTAAGGTTCAAGGAAGGAATGACGACATGGGGCAAAACAGAAATCTGCCTATAAGCAGAAATCTGTGGCAGCTCTGCTTTTTGATTTCTGCCTTAAGAGTAAACAAAATTCTGAAATAGTTTTTACTCCTCCCGTCTATATCCCCATTCAATCTTTCCAAGACCTCTTTCATTACACTGAAAATTCAATTCTTTCCTGTTCAGAAAAAACCAAAATGCCCCAGGTATGAGTTCTCTGAAGTTACTGCTGCCACTTTAAAACAGGATTAAATACATTGATATTACCATCTGACATTAGGGGTAACAAAACAAAAAAAAAATTTCCAGAATGAGTCTCTGCCTGTGAGTCGGTGTTGCTGGACTCTGAGTCAAGTAGCAGCCGCTGCTGCCAGCAGATGACATTTCAAAGGGGAGAAGAATTTACGCAGTCCATTTCCCTGCCAGTGAGCCCCTCTCTGGAATAAGGCCCTTTTGCACATCGCTTCATCGCCGAAGCACGAGAGCCGTGCCCACGCAGTGAGGAAACGGGGCTGGCTCCCATGCCTGCGATTCACAGGGCTCTAACACAGCTCAGAGCACTCACACAGCCCACAGAGGGTCACAGGACTTTGATTTCTCTTCCATGAAGGCTGCAATTCAGTCTCTTGGCGTTCAGTCTTCTTTTACAGCAAGCTATAAGCGCTGTGCTTTGAAATGGTTCAGTTTTAACAGCTATCACAAAGGAGATCTGTCTGACAAGGGACAGAGATATCCTTCAAATAACTCAGGCTGTGCATAAAGGTAAAGGCAATGGGCCTGTGTTTCATGGTATTCCAATGCTACTGAAATGTGTTTATCGTGGGATTGCTTGTACTAAGAATTCAAGTCGTTTGAATTGAAATAAATATTACAGGGAAAATTTGTACCATCAACCCAAAATTATTTTCTTCTCTTGAAAACTAAGAATCCTGAGAC
This sequence comes from Donacobius atricapilla, assembly GCA_013397315.1. Classification (NCBI taxonomy): domain Eukaryota; kingdom Metazoa; phylum Chordata; class Aves; order Passeriformes; family Mimidae; genus Donacobius; species Donacobius atricapilla. Next base: position 89,918 of record WBMY01017003.1, read on the forward strand.
ATGATGGGTTTTTCTCCATGGCGCTGGGCAAACATACACAAAGAAAGCTAATTTATTAAGAAGCTCTGTGTTATCAGCATCCTGTGTTGATTCCAGTTAATGTAGATAAGCCCAGGATCTAGGGAGACCAATGCAGCAATGAGGCAGAAAGTGCAACGTTCTAATTTGAACTCTGCCATTTATAGCTTGTCACAGTGGGTAGGCCACAATTTAACTTCAGATCACATTGATCTGAAGAGCAATGTGAGAATGCCTCATCTTCAGTGTCACCCAAGGCTAAGATTAGTGTAAATGAATGGCTGGTTTTGGTCCCTCGGTTTTTGTCAAAATAATCTTTGAAGTACAAGCAAAGCTGCATTTAACCAAAGTAAATCACCCAAGTATATAATTTGATGGCACTGCAAATAAATTCCGCCCAGAATAATCTGGAAAGTCATTAAGTCAGCTGATATAAAGTTAAAATCGCTTCCTTTCACACGTGAACTTTCCAGACACGCCCCTTGATCCTGCTGCTTCCACTTGTTGGTTTCTGGGAGCCTTCCATCCTCTGTTGGCACATTACAGGCAGCAAAGACCTTTCAGCTGCAATGATCCTCCTTCCTGGCAGTATTTCCTCTAGTTCAAAGCAGCCATTCCACGAGGAATAATCACCTCAGCGACAGGAAATCCACCTACAGCAAACAGGTGCCAGAGGGGCACCAAGGCTGCCTGGGGCCACCAGCCACTGCCCCGGCAATGCATGGCCACCAGCCGCGCTGGGCAATCCAGGCAGCAGATTTCTGGCTCAGAGTTAGAAGGCAGAAAAAGAGTGAAAAAATGCTAAATATAGCATGGAGTTTCTATTCCTAGGTTTCACTCCTTGCTCTTGTTTGCGATGGAAGCTACTGCTCCATGGGCTGGAGCAGCACACGGCTGCTCAAACAAGAAATGCAGGACGACATTTCTCATTAACACCTGAGAGAGCATTTCATCATTTGTAGTGACAAAGGGACAGAGTGCTGATACATGGCATTACAAACTTGAAAATTCACTCATGGAAAAACCTCCCGTCAAAGCCTTGGTAAAACCCAGACAGTTTTGCTGAAAAACTCCGCCTGAAGTAGATCTCCTGCCTCCTCCCTGATGCTGCAGTCAGCCTATTTTCTCACCTGTACCCACAGTGTATTTGCTGCTTAACTGCATTAAGCTGTAGCAAAACCTGCTGATCAAACAGTTTATTAATAAAAACAATGTTCTTGGCTCTGGAGAGATAATGTAATATTACTTGCTTGACATCTTTTTCTAGACAGACCTGTTGTGTGTGCTCCAGGCAAGGCTCGCTTTCCCAGACACTCCCTTCTTACATTTTGGCTGTTCTAAGCAGTGTCATGAAAAAAGCTTGTCAGATTTCCTGGGCTTTTAGCTACCATTTCTGATCTAATTCTACAGAAATATCTTCAACTGTGGATTCTTTTTGCAATATTATTAAATAAAAAGGCACTTGCAACAGTCCCTCAAACAAGATTCATCTATTTGCTGGTGTTTTAATTACAAATCTTTTTTACAGTTTTCATTCCTGAATGACATTAACAGATGCAGAACACCATGAGTTATTTACTTATGTAAATATACACATATATTTTAAAAACTCCAAGTTTTTTCAGCTTTGCTAAAGACTGAACAAAAGCTACCTCTCACATTAAAGTACAAGCTTCAATATTAGCAAATTCTAACCTTCAGGATTTATTAGAATAATACATATGTCAGCAAAATAAAAGAACCAGGCTACTCACCTTTTCAGCTAAGAGGAAAAATTTACTTTTTTGCCTGATCAGTAAAAATTCCTTGCTATTAATAGCCAGAGTTTTACTGTTAAGCAGACATAAGTCTAAATTATTATCATCCTTTCTGGGCCACATGCTCATACTAATTTAGAGCCCAGCCCACAGAGATATTGCAACCCTGTTTGTTATAATTCCTAAGTAATGAGATCTTCCAGGAAGTGCAGACAGAGCAAACTGGTCTGAATTCCTGAAATTTATTTTGCTAAGCTGGTTTTACACTATAAATCTTAATCTGAGATTTGCATTTCAAATAAAATGAAAAAACTCTGGTAGAACTATGGTGCTCAAGCCAATATCCCTTGCAAATTTCTTAACCTACATTCTCTATGTAAAACTACAACTTACTGTGTCCAAAAGGAACATAATATTTCATAGACATATTTACTATGAGCAAGATGTTCCTCATGATTATGAAAAGCCTTAATTAAATTTGAATCTTTCATGGCTGGCTTGAACCAGCAGCAACCCAGAGATAAGAATATGAACAATATGAATTTATGCAGCTCAGAGGTTTTCCCAAGGTTGCTCATAATAATGAGGTTACCAACTTTATCAGTTACAAACCCCAGAAATCCAGAGCTTGTCTGTGGAATTCCTCTTACATTTGGCAGACACACGTAATAATTAACTACCACCACCTTTTTTTCCTACGATGAATAAATACATGTTTGTAAACTGTTTAAGTGCTCAGATTTGAGTATTACATTGCTTTGTACTTAATGGTATAATGAATATCAAGTGCCTTGGATAAGCCTTAGAAGTCCTCCAAGCTTTCCTTCAGCTGCAAGGTGACTCCTGCCCTGGAATGCAGAAATGTGCCCAACTTCCACCCTCTCTCTTTCCCACCTCTCTTTTCCCCCAGCCACACTCTGTGTAGCATCCAGACAGGAGCACAGCTACTGATTCATCCCTCCAGCTCATGGCACCAGCAGTTACCAAAGTTACAAATTCGTATTTGGATCCTGGCCTTTTAAAACCTGCTGTAACTCTCTAATTAAGAAAATCCTCAGGCCTAACCAGCAACCCAGGGAGCGGAATCATTTCTGATGGTCACTACAATGGCTGCCTAAGGAACACCACCTATGCAGGATCCTGCAGGGCTTCCCAGCTAGAAATCCTATTTATCTGACAGCTGAGAGAGCTGGGGTTGCTCTACCTGGGGGAGAGAAGGCTTCAGGGAGATGTGCCAGCAGTTGTCCAGCGCCTAGAGGGGTTACAAGAGAGCGGGAAGGGGACTTTTCACAAGGACAGTAGTGACAGAAGGGGTAAGAGCCATAAGCTGAAGGAAGGTGGGTTTCCATTCAATAGCAGGAAGGAATTCCTGGCTGGGAGGGTGGGCAGGCCCTGGCACAGGGTGCCCAGAGCAGCTGGGGCTGCCCCTGCATCCCTGGCAGTGCCCGAGGCCGGGCTGGACGAGGCTCTGAGCAGCTTGGGATAGGGGAAGGCATCCCTGCCCACAGCAGGAAGGGTGGAACCAGATGACTTTGATGGCCCTTTCCAGCCCAAACCATTCTGTGGTTCTAGCTTAAGTTTCATTTATTTCTTAATACAGACAGTACTCGCTCTATTTCCCCTTCATATGCGTCACTGGAATAGGCAGAAAACTAAAAAAACCTCTTCTTTCATTGATGACTCATTCTGTAATAAGTAAAATCAGGCTCTGTTTCAGAGGGTTTTTAAGAATAACTAGAATAGGAATGGAAAAATCAAATTTATTTTCAGCTGGGAAGTGTAAAGGGCCCACACAAAGGCAGAATGGCCAGCCCTAAAGAGAAATATAGATTAGTCAAAGTTGAACAAGGACCTGATAGCAAATTACTTGAGGTAGGTGGCAGAACTGCTGAAGTCTCTATTCAACCTGTTGCTGGAAGTCCTTATATGAGAGGATATCCTAAACACAGCACCTTGGCACTGTAAAACCACCATATTTGTGTGTTGCTGATGCAAGTCAGCACAACAAGCAGAAAGCAATTATGCCTTTAAACATAATATGCTAAATAATTTGATTTAAAATACAAAGGGAACAGAACATAGCTAAACTTACTGCATTATGAAGTGGCAAAGTCAAAGCCAAACATATTTTTTCAAAAATAAACCCATTAGGTTTGCTAATGCAAGTCTGAATTTCAGTTTTGGGGGGGAACAGAGGGTGAAGGAAAAAACAAAGCCCCCTTTAAAAAATGCTAGATTTGACTGATACTTGATGCTTTAAAACACGTGTGGCCTCACAGCAACTCCTCCCCAGGCCTGATGGATATTGAGTTACAGCTCCTACTGGTACCACAACCAAATTTCCTGACTCATGTTTGCACAAAGTCTCATCCTTACATATAAAAGCTGACGCTGACAGAACGGCATGTGCCAAGTGAGCTCCCTTCAGCTCCTCTCTGTAACAATTCCAGCAACTGCAGGAAGCCCTTCATTCCTCGGTGTTGCTTTAAATTTTGTCCATAACAGATAAAAAAAGCCCTTCATTATTTCATTTTATTTTGTTATCAGATATATGAAGTTTTTCGAGTGATACACTTTATAAAGCAAAAGTGTTATAGCTTCTGACTTTGCAAATCTTAAAACCAAAATGGAATTAATTGTTCCTGTATAAAGTCCAAAATCTCTTATTATTTTAGTTCACTTCTGTCATCTAACTACTTCCAGCTGCTAACTAGTTAAGATAAAAAAAAGCAACACAATACATAAATAGTTTGGATATAAACTTCAGCTGAACAAAACACTACCTGATAAAATACATGAGAGGAAAGTTTCTGAGCCAAAATATGAACACTTCTGCTCTTAAAATGAGCACATACAGAAGTCAGATTTGGTATTGCAGTTCATATCTAGTTCAGAGAGTTTTACAACTAAGGAAAGTTAGATCCTCAAAATCTCAACATTTAAAATAAACCATGTTTTTTAATTTTCCTTCCAATCTCACTGGCCTCAAGGTCAGAGCTCCGAATTTTCTTCCATTAAGGTCAACATTTCAATGAGATCTTTGAGGTTACTTAAATCCAGCTCCAAAGCTGGGAAACTGCTCAGACCACACCTTCCCCACCCTCACGTCATGAAAGTAAATTCATGCTCTGGTAAATTGAAATGTGAGGAGTTATAGCAAAAGTAAACACAGAATTCATGCACAAATTTACTCTGCCCTAGAGTAAAGCAGAGGACAAACCCTTGACAGAAATGGAGAGAGATTAGGTGGATGTGAGAAGCAAAATTTGCAAAGCTAGCCTCTCTAAAACTCTTAAAATTTAGACAAACTAACCAGTGCTAACACAGGGCCAGAAGATCTATCTCAGACAAATGCATGGAGGTCAAATTTTCAAATCTTCTGTTTCTCCAGCTCCTTGATGTACAAAGAGGGACACTGTAAAAATCAGCTGCCTTGCCCACAAACAGCAAATGCTCCTCCGAGTGTGCAGAGGCCACGCAGCCCTTGGAATGCCTTGGGAATCATTCAAGGCGCAGGGTAGTTCTGAGTCTTAGAAAAATGCCGCAAAAGAATCACAGGTGAAGGTGTGACCATTTCCACACAGAGTAAAAGCCACTAATCTCTACAGAAACAACTCACTTCGGAGGTTTCAAAGAGTGGAGAGCACTAAAGGCTCCTTAACATGGGCAGGCACTGGAATAGGTGAGGGTCAGCGAAGGAATTGGCATCACTGGGTGCTGAGGTACCAGAGATGTGTTTTTCTGCAGCAGAACCTCAGAACAAAGGGCAGGGTTGATGACCTAGAAAATGGATTTCCTGCAATCCAAAGAGGCAATTCTCATCCACAAAATATCTGAGGTAAAAAAACCTGAGGTCTGGGCTAGATTGCACAGAGAAACAGTTCAACAAAGACACAATAAAGAAATTTTTTTGTAATTAATATTTATTATTACAAAACTATCTACTCTTGGGTTACTGTGATCATAAAGCTCTGTCCTGAATTTCCCTCAGCTTTACAAATGTGACATGAAGGCTCTTGTGAAGTCTAAACTCAGCTTTAGATGCAATGACTAAAAACATATACTAAAAAGTCAACTTTTTGACTTTGCAAAATTCATTTTCATATGAGTATTTTTCCTCCTTTGAAACATTCTGTGCAGCGATTTATAAATAACAGGAAACATCACTAGGCTAGTTTAATATTACCCAACCTGCATCTGTGGATACAAATATGCTGAGCTCATACTAACAGGAACTGACATTATCAAGCACTTCTGTATAAATTGAAGCTTAAGTAGCTATTTTGAGGAAAGTGTCTGTGGGAAACAAAGAAAAGAAAAACATACTTCTGCTAGAAACAGCAAATTCAACAAAATTGAGTCCACTTGGATTAAAAGCACTAAACTGGGAACAGCAAATGGATCACTGTGAAAAGCACCATATCCCACATTACTCAGCACATCAACAACAATATAAATTCTAACAGCTGTGCCAGTTTAAGGCCTGTGCTTATAAACAAAACACTCCTTTATAGATTGCTGCCTGAAGATCATTGAAAATATCTTTGAAAAAAGCCATCTTTAAGTTTTTCCTCTTTCTCTGCCTCAAGGATAGGGATAACCGTTGTCCCCAAATAAGTTATTTCTCCTGGTGTGCAGGAGACCAACCCACACACAGAGAAGAATCGTACCAGTTGCTGAGTTGGCTTCCTTACTTTCCTCCTTATCTTGGGAATTCTGCCCCAGGTCCCTGTGGCCTGTATATTCTGCATTCCTTGTGCCCACTATCAGTGGTACATCCTTCTCCCCAGCTTTACATTCCCCCTAAATCTGAGATCATTGACCATGTCAAGCCCTAAACTTTAACAAGACAATTCTATAAACAAGAAATTCATTGTTCCAACACCTGGACACCATAACTAAGAGGCAGAAATTCTTCGCAGCAAGTAAAACCTTGATTTAAAATTATGTACTTTGTTGGGTTTGCTCCTCTGTTACCCAGGATGTGGGACATCCTACTCCCTGCAGAACTGGCCAACACTAAGAACGTATCTGTATCAAACCCTGTGCCACAGCTGAATTTTAAATCCCAGCCTCCTCTCATAACTGATTTCCATACTTAAGGGAGTAACACGATTTTCTAACTTTGAAAAAAAGCATTATACAGATAGGCAATGCTCCAGGACAGAAGAGTAACTGGACACCCAAGAGCAACATTTAATACTTTTAAGATTCACAGAGGTGAGAGAAACATGTAACATCCCCCAGCTGAAGAAACATTATTACAGGTGGCAAGAAGAACACAACACCCTTTATCCGAGTGTTTCCAATGAATCCTAGAAGAAAAGTGGACACGAAGATGCCGACAGATCAGGCATGCACTGAAATCAGAAACTGACTTTAGAAGGAACAGGGAGCAGCCCACGGTGAATGTGTGACAAAATATACAGGTCTCCTCAATGACCTGTTTGATAGAGGAGCTGTATTTCCTCACAGAAACACATTTACCTAGGGAAGGCTCTTAAGGGATTCACTTCCGGAAAAACCCACTCAAGTGCTCAGCTCTTGTATTTCCCACTCATCTGTGTGCACTGGTACTGTTTTAACTCTATCACCACAAGTAAAACAAGTAATAATAGATAATTTTTTAAAAAAGGTAATGGTATATCCAATTTAGAATATCTGGGGAAAACATTTTACAGGCTTAAAAAGAGTTCTGAAGTGCTCCCTGTGCTGCTCCCACAAAGTGGATACTCCTACGGCACGGGATACAAAAGAGAACCCAAAGTTCTCCTGTAATATATTGCACCTTTTAGTATCAACTATGAGAGGTGTCCTCAGGTCCTTAGCATCCACAGAACCCACCGTGCAGTGTCTGCCACCCATTTCAAGGCATTTATTCAAAGTCCTATACAAGTGTAAAATGACATTTCCATGTCATATCATCCTGTCCAGGGTAAGCCAAATCAATGTAAATTTCTCCTTATACACTGTACAAGGGACTAACAGAGAAAAAGCAAAGCCTCGGTTCCATGCATCAGGATGCATTTTTGAATTTGCAGAACTCTGATAGTAGGTGTCATTTCCAGATAGAGACCCTTTGCTTAGTAAAACTTACAAGCCTTATAAACTTCAGAGTCTCTGAGGCTTCCATATTCCAGTTCAGTCATTTTGGCACAGAGGTTTGCTAAGACACCTGATTCAGAAAGCTTCTGGAAATTTTGCAAATCAGCTGGATGCAAGAGCTGAACCTAGGAACAGGCCTATTCATAAAGTCAGTGCCCTTCTGGGTTTTAGAAACATATTTACAGCTGAAGCTCAGGATGCTGTCAGCATAATCCATCACTGGGGTATATTTAAAGGATATCTTTTGTTCTCTCAATTCCCATTACTTTTAGGGCATGAAAAATCTACAAGTGAAACCATTATAATGAACAGGATTTCATACACAGGGTTTCTCTAGATTCCTTTCCAGATAGGTATTTTGATAAGTATTTAACTACTTGAACACAAACAATGACACAAAAGGATTTGTCAAAAAAATAAAACTGTAGCTAAAATTCTACTGCATGTTGCTTCCAGTCCCAAGAAAGAACTCTCATATGGTTGAATTTCCCTATAACTGTAACCAAGACAATATACTGTTATAAATTTACTCAAACTTTCCGGCCTCTGAAATAAATGCACTAGACACCTTTGTACTGCAGAGCAGGAAAACAAAAAGAATTCTTACATTACTGTAGAGGGCCTGTGTCATCACAGCAAGGCCAGAAGTCATAAAATGCACTGTCAAAATCAGGAACGTCACCCGGGGGCATGCTGATTGTCAGGCTTTCACACATCCTGTCCCGCTCTAGAGTATTACATGTTCAGACCCAGAGCAGCTTTTTAGAACTATTTCAAAGTCCTGCTACTCGTATTTGGTCTGTGAAAACACCTATGGAAGTTCCTGAGGTAATAACTTAATCACGTATTTTAATGCTTGATAACAATACCTTTGTTTGACCTGTTTATTAATACAGCCACAAAATGAAATTATTTCAGGCTAATGACTTGCAAAGTCCTTTAATCTCTAACAGCTGATTTGCCTGCATGAAAAGTTTCTCAGAAGTTTCATGCATTCGGGGCCACTCGCATCAAAATCCAACAGACATAGGACTGAAGTACTGAAATGACCGTCTGTTGCATCACTTGATCTTTTGCTTCTATTTCAGGAGAGAAAAGGGAATCAAAATTCACTATCAGTGTCCTCAGTTTATTTAATTGTCCAGAAAATGCATCAAGGTCTGCTTCCACATCAGTAACTGTGGCATCTTTGTACTCTTCTATTAAATTCGCAAGGAAAATTTGATTTGCTATTATATAAGAGAGATTTAGTCCCCTTTGTTCCAGTTGTTTGCAAACCTCCAAGTGGAAATATTCAAGACAGTTTCATTAATTCCAAATAATATAGATCCTGTCCATTCCTACTTGAAAAGAAGAACACTGTCATATTGGCAAAGGTTGAAATACAGTGCTGTCATGACAAAAATCTTTTCCTCTATTAGTGTTTATTGATAAGGGGTAGTTTTGCTTCAAGACTGTGCTGTAAACATGTACACATAACAGTTCTGTTTACTCAGTAGTTAAGAAAAGCAAATAAAATACTTCTACAGTGAAATATTTATGAACATTCTGCCTAGCATGGCACTTTTATCATTCTCTACTAACTTGGAAGCTCTTCTAACTACCCAAATCTGGGTTTCCAAAGGAAGTGAGCAGCTGCTACTCCCACTTGCAATTAGTCCCGGATAATCAGAAGCTTTGATTAAATAAAAACTACAAATGGCTGGTGAATCCCAGCTAAATTTCAGGGTATGAATTCCTTTTATAACAAACCTTTTACTCTGAACACAAACTCCTCTCCCCATGCTAAAAAGAAAAAAAAAAGTAAAAAAGCAGTTTTCTAAAATCTGCCTTTTGCCAGTTAAATGAGAACCAGCTACACTTCACAATCTGCAGAGCAAACTGAAGATGCTAACAAGTTGCCTAACTAAAATGGAGAAGGAAATCAAGGCAAAACAGATTTGGACCACAAGTCTCGAAAGAGTTTTCTGATCCTTAGCCTGATTTACAATTATTATGAAATGTTGCACACTCTAGGCATAGTATGGGTGAGTAACTATTGAGGGTTATTCACAACAGAGCAGCAACGTGCTCTGCAAAGCAGGTCAGAACAGACCTTCTTCTCACCCAAAACCTTGCTAGAACAACTTTCCTTTCTTTTACTGACAAATATTCTAATGCGATTTTCTTTCTATATATACAAAGTCTGCCAGAGCAGACTGAAAATTGTAGTTTCAGGTAAAATTTCTACTTTGCATGCATTCAGCTTTCTAAATTGAAGAATGTTTTAATTCAAGAAATACTTAACTAATCATTTATAATGCCTGTGACTGGAATTTTCAGGTTTAATATAATTTGTACTAGTACTAAAATATTTTGTACATGTACTTTTATTTACTGTTTACTTTTATTTTATTTACAGAACATTACTTCAAGAAAGACAATACCGACTTCACTAATTTTGCATTTCCTTTTCTTCAGGTGTAATGAACACACTCTTTAAGAGAATAACCTACTTTCATAGGTGATTTGTGCTTGTTTCCTGCCTATCCATGTAAAACAGGTTATCTCCCCAAGGTCTCTCTTAGAGATTTTTTTTTTTTGGTCTGGAGTGAAACATCAGAATTCTTCTGTTTGGGAGCTGACTGGATTATGTTCATTAGTTTATGATCACCCCAGAAACACACTCATAAATCTTACTGCAATGGCATTAGAATAAGATGTTCTGATTATGCTTCATTAAAGCAGATGCTACCATCTGCACTGTAGAGGAATAAAAATATGATTCACTACATTCAAGAGACACTTGGCAAGTATCTCCCCTTGTCCTAATAAGATTTCTGAAAGAACGTTTGGGTTGAAAATAGTGCAAATTGGAAATAAAATTATCTTTTTTTTTTGTATGAGCAGTATGCACAGAAGAAAGGAGGCAACCCCAGCTAAATCATGTCTGAATGTAGAGACCAACCAGACTTGTTTTCAGGAGAGGAAAAGGTAAAACAGGAGTTCCCATACTGTAAGTGCTGGAAATTCAGATCAGAATGCAACAGCTTTGATTTATCTTCACTAATTACTTTAACTGGCACTCAATCTGTTGATCTTAAAGAGTATGAACACCTAAGCAGCAAGTGAATCATTCTCTAAGAATATTTATACACTTTATGTTGCTCTAATGAAAACAACACTCCCAGTCAGCACTGAATAAGCAAGACTTGTAACAGGCATCCTTTGGACTCGTCTTTTTCTTGACTTTGACCATTCAGTCTGATTTCACCCCTCCAAACTAATGCAAGGTTTTGTTGAAAGAGAATCAGCTGATCTGTTTTCTCCAAATTCACATCTGCTTGCACTATCAATTTATCACCTTTTCCTTGATATAGGTGATATGCCCAAGGCTTCCCATACAATCACCAGCTCATACTTGCAACTTTTTGGAAGACAGATCCATTATTCACCATTCCTCAAATGACACATACTGTCTGGTCACAGCAGGTCTCTTATCTTTACCCGTCTATAAAGTGCTCTATTTTAACCTGTATTCAATCGTCAACTTTTATCCTCAGTTACTACAGATTTAACCTGGAAAATTCAACTAAACAGAAACACTGAATATATTTTATATATCACATACACAGAGTTGAGAAAACCACTAATGGTTCCCCATTTGTTTGTTGATGATCTGACAGAGAAATAATGCCCTGTCTTAGGCATTTAAATATGCCAAGCTTTCCTTTTTGATCAGTATGAAAATACACAGCTCTTTCCCCTCAGCAGGTTTCAGTCACAGGTTTTGCAGGAATCACACAATAGTCATAAAATCTTGCTTTACAGGTTATCAAATTAGAGTTTAATATCCAGGTTGTGCTTAAAGTCCTCTAAACCACTACACTGGAACTTGGCAGATACACATTATAAACACAAATTGACCTAGACTGGCAACGGTGCCATCAGGATTTACTTTTTATGTTTGTTTCAGAAAGAAATTATCCTTGTAATTTAACTGCTTTGTTCTCTGCATCAATGAATTGCCAGATAAGAGAAAAGTGCTACTGAGAAATGGTTTAATAGCAAATAAACACATGCAGATGGAAACAAAGGAGGTAACTGCAATGTTACAAGGTCAGAGAGACTTGAAATAAAAATGTCACACTGAAACAGAGGCATCTAGCTACAAGAAAAAAAGCACCTTTGTTTTGTTGCTTAATGTGCACCTATGCAAAAGAAGAACTAAAATGTTGTAAAGGTGTGACAGGAAGAAATTCAGCTTGCCCCAGGTTACCAAAGACATCACCTCAGAGCTGGTGCTTACACAAAGTTAAAGAACAGACTGAGCAAAAGTGGGACTCAGTTTCTTCAGCTTCAAAGCAACAGGTGAGCTGACAGCACTGAACAGACAAAAGCAAGCTGGGGAAAATTTAAAGAACTTTATTTACTGCTCCAACTTTCCAATTCTCAGAGCATTGACTGAAGCAAAGTTATTCCACACACATCTACAGAACTCTGGTGACTGATTAAGTGTCCCTCCAGGACACCTACTGCTGCTAAACCTTCTTCAGTAACTTACTAAATTGTCAAGGTTATCCCTAAAGAGGTTGAAGGGATCTCTGGGGAGGAGGTGGCAAACAGGAATGATAAACATCTCTAGAGACTGGAATGATGCAACTTCACTGATAGAAAAGTGACTTCTGACTATCCTTATCTACTGCCCTTAACAATGTCATCTTCTGCTGCAGTGCTATTTCCACACTGTCGGGCATTTCTGGAAAACACAGAAAAGCCTCTCTTTGTACAGCGTGTTCAACGACCTTGCACCTATACTGAGTGATCATTATCATAAAACACATTTCCTTATTCATCATTCTCTGCTTTGATAAACAAAATCATCACATTATGGACTTCTAAAGCAAGGAGGAGGTTTCATCCTATTGCTGTAAATGTCTTTTCTGGGGAAGGGAGAAGGAGGAAGGTGGATTTTTTTGCTAATAAGCAGAGCCCTATTGAGGCCCTGCTTTACCTGTGCGAGCACAGTCATTCGCTAGTCTTACCAGATCAAGGCTGCCTGACCTCAAACAAAAGCTTAGCTGCAGGGAAAACAAACTGAGTTTCTGGTCTTCCTCTGAGTAGCCCAGGAGGAGTGAAAGCAGTGTCTGGGGATGAGTGCCTTGTAGGGGTTTGTGGGAGTTTGTTTATTTTGAGGAAAGAGACCAGAAAGAGGCAAAGAGGAAATAAGTTAGGTACATGAGGGCTGGAAGCAGAGCTGCACATGGAATAACAAAGAGTTGGCTCCCTGTCTCTTGGTCTGTTTCATTTTCTCATCTTCTGCACTAACAGGACATCGTCCCCCTGCCTTTCCTGCCTTTTTGCTGACACTATCATCAGCACGTTGAGGGAAGGTGATTATTGAGGTCTCCTCTCTACTCTTGTCCATCTGCTCTCTTCCCATCCTCCATTCAAATGCTCTCTGCCACACGGAGTCACATTTTGCTGCCTCAGGGCCCGCACGGTCTGTCTGGAGAAACCTCGACACAGCGTAACAAGCATGACAGGAAAATGGGAGGATGGATTTTAGAACCAAGAAAGCACTTCTGTGGTCTGTGCCTACACCAAAACATTCTCCCTTTGTCTCCACCCACCCTGAGGTACTGCATGAAGAAAAGTAAAGTGAGGTCAGATACAAGATGAGCAAGGGAAGATAGCTCTTATTATCTCATCTTTACCTATTCCTTCCCCAACACCTTCCTGTCTTCCCCGCTTATCCTCATGTGGACGGGGCTGCTGGAATGCAATCAGGATGGCAGCAGCAGCGCTCTCTGCCACCATCCCCCTAACTCCTCTGCTTCCTGGGGTGGGAGATGACAGCAGCCAGGGAACCTGCAATCAGGGAACAATGCTCCCAGCCCAATTCCTACCAGGTTCCAGTCACACAGAGCAGGCAGTTTCTGCCCCCTCCCTTTAATTTGGGCTTTCCACAGGGCAGAGTCCCAGATGTGTGACAGATAAGCTGCTGTATGTTTTGTCAAGACCCTTGATTACTACCTGGCTTAGGTAAACAAGGCATTTAAATGATCAAAAGTGATGCTAACATTCGTTCAAAAAAGTTACAGACAAGTCATGTGTCTCTACAATAGAAAAAGAACTTCAGCAGTCAGTGGTGAGACCAGTCTCGAGGTATCCCTCAGCTTAAGTCTTGTTACTGAGAACTTGAAATTATTGTATATATTATAAAATTTATTATTATTATTTTTACATATTACATTTCTCTCATATTCTGGTACCAAGCTATATCTATCCTTAAGACAAAGGTAAGTCTCTTTTGAGTTCTCTCTCCGCTTTAACTTACACTGGGCTTCCTTCAGGTTCAAGAGGCCTTTATGATTGTTCTCAGCTGGAATCGTGAGCAAGTGGGTGGAAAACCCGGATCATTTAAAAAACAAAATCTGTATTTGCTTATGTTTGTCCCAGTCTGACCTTTCGCTTTCCTGGTATACCGAGTTCTACTCCAAGTATTTCTCCATTAGAGAGGTGGAGAGAAGTGTAAAGATTCATTGGTTTTAAACAAGTTCATACAGCAGACACAAGTAAAAACCAGGAACACAGGCAAAGTAAATAAATAAACATGGGATGCTAGAATTCTACTTTTGTTGCTCTTCCACCTGCTCTTTCCACATTTCCATACAAGTTTCAGAATGAAGTCCTTCATGCACCGGCCCACATATTCCTTTTTAAAATAAAACAACAACCCCAAAAAAGTACCCCTCAACGATCCCCCTCCTCCCACATCCTTAAAATTAAAAATCTGAAATTGCAAACGACCTTTTTGGCCGTGGAAATACGAAGTTTGGTTCATGCAAACCTTCAAAAGCGCACACAGCACTGCACCCGTGCACAGCCAGACCCGCAGCCGCTGACCTGCCGGATTGATTCTCAGCATCCTCTTCTGCCCCGTGCAAAGCTGAGCAAAGGACGACACGCGAAAGAGGGCGGTTCCTTATCCTCCTTGCAAGTGCTGGGAGGAGGTATTTTTATCACAGCAGTGCTAGGCGATGTGACCGGGGACCACCGGACATCCCCTAGTACCCTCACCGCCCTTACCGCTACACTGCTCCAACAGCCAGCTTCACCTTCCAGCTGCCTTTTCCTCAGCAGCCCTTAAACAATCACCCGTCCGCCCCCCTCCATGCCGCTTTTATAGTTAATTGGCAGAGCCTGGGGAGGGGAGGAAGGCGGGCCCCCGCCGCAGAGAGCTCGGCGGCAGCTGCGTGTCCTTACTGCCAGCGCCGGCTGAAGCCCCTGCTCTACGTCAACAAAGCACTTCATTTACCGACCTGTCAGTCGAACTCGAGCTTCGGAGCTTTGCTCGCCGCGAGAATAAACATTTACCTTACAGCGCCTGTTTAAAAGCCCTGCTCCCGGCGGGATGGAGAGCGAGCAGCAACAGGCGCTGCTGCAGCCACAGCGCCGGGAGCGGCCCCGCTGGAGCACCCCGGACCCGCCGAGCCCTCGCTGACCTGATCCTGATCCTCCTGATCCTGATCCTCTTCCTGATCGCGCCCGGCGGTGCCTCCGCAGAGCCGGGACAGCCGGGACAGCGGAGCTACCCGGGACAGCCGGGACAGCGGAGCTACCCGGGACAGCCGGGACAGCCGGCACCGCTCCGCGGGTTCGGGCGGCTGCAGCCGGACCTTCCGCGCAGCCCGCTCCCGATGCCGCTCCCGATGCCGCTCCCGATGCCGCTCCCGATGCCGTTCCCGATCCCGAAGCCGTTCCCGGGGCCCGGCCCGGCCGCGCTCGGGGCCGCCCCGGATGCCGGCGCCCGGCGCTCCGGCCCCCCCGCGCGGGCAGGTGCTGCGGGGAATTCCTGCGCTCAGGGAATTCTCTGCACAGCGTTTCCCCTCCTCGCTATTGCTGGAATCAAAACGACGAGTTGTTTTTTGGTGCGTTTTCCTACACCCCATGGGGCTTTCCCAGGGTAACACAGACATCACGGTATCGACTGAGAAAAACGCTAACTACTCCAAAGATTTCAAAATCAGGCGTTTCTCTACTTACAGCGCTTCTTACTTAAATTCTCGTAGTAAAATAACAGCACAGGTAGTTTATATTGTTGTAACTATTTCATATCACCCCCTGTTGACTCCTGCTTAAAAATCAGCCTCTAATGCTCTGTTAATGACTGAAAAATCCTCTAGTGCGGGAAGGCTCCAAGAACACGGGCGCTAAACAAATACACTCTCACGAAGTCTAGCTTTTCTCCTGTCTCTAGAGATTCCAGGGTCACTCGAGGAAATATGAAAAGTGCTGCGAGTTTTGGTTTCGGGAGTTCCCTGGTCACTCGGGGTGCCTGGCTGAGCAAAGATCTGATAAAGGGTTTCTGTTGACCAAAGGGGTCACCAGCGCTGCACTGGCACAGCTCTTTCACAGCAGCGCTGAGCGCCTCTGAGGAGGTCACTTTTCCATGGAGCTGGCTAAACAAAAGTAACTACTTAGCAGAAAGTGAGATAAAGGGCTTCCAGACACATAGACAATGCAATTAACACCCACTCTTCCCTCTTTGTGGAGTGGTTGTATTTCGACCACTGCAGTTTGCCATCTTCCTTCTGGGATGATTAAGTCTTTCACCTAAATAGTTTAAGCACGTCTAATTTACACGTTGTTTTAATGTAATTTTGTTACTTTGAACACTTTTCCTCAGTTTTAGAATCTCTTCTTGCCTAGAATAATCTTCCCGTGTGTTTGGGGTGTTAAAACTTGTTCCCTGTTACCGGCTGAGCCACTCTCTCACCTTGGAAAGAATTATACATGATTTCAGTTTTGCTTTAAACTTACAAGAAACACCAAGGCTATGAATCACATACCAGATATTCCAGATAAAGGATTGGACCTCATGTACAGAGGAGACATGCCCAAGGTGGGAGAGGGAGAAAAAACGGGAAGTGAAGTAGAATGCCTTTGAAACATCTCTGAACACGCTAAAGAATAATTTAAACTGGCAAGCATCCATGGGCTCTGTATTAATTTGGCTTTTGAGTGTTTCTTGTCCTTTCTCTCCACTTCGAGGTACTCCTCCTAAATAGGTCACGTAGGGGAGTGGTGAAAATCACACTGGTTGATAACGTTTCAACTTTCATAATACTGATACCAAAAATTATTGGGCAGCACAGCTTGTGGAGTATTGCTAAACCACTTGGGCAAGAGTCAGTGGAATTTAGAACAACCTGGGCAAAACTTAGTTGAAAACAGCCCGGTTTCCTCTCCTTTTTCCCAGCTCGCTGGAGGTCTAGGGCACTTGTGTGGACAACATTCCATGCCACAGAAGCAGCACCTGGGACCTCGGTGACTCCGTGGCGCGGGGCTGTCTCCCCTGTCCCGGTTATTCCTGAGCAGGAATGGCCAAGGCCCCGGCGGTTCTCCAGCGTTTCCCCGGGAGCAGCAGCGCCCGGCAGTGCCCCGGGGCTGTGCCGGGGAAGGGCCCGGCATGGGCAGGCCCTGCAGCCTCGGCCGCGCCCGGGGAAGCGCAGGCAGCGCCGCAGGGAGGCCGAGCACGGAGCACAAGCCCCTGTCTGTTCATGGGTCATGATTTTACAGCTGTTTCTTTATTGTTTGGCACAGTATTGCTGCACCGCCAGAAAGCAGAGAGAATCTTAATTCTGGGCTCCCTTTAGCTTGTTGGGCCTGTCTGTCCTGTTTAATATCATTGTAATAAGTGAGTTAATTCTGCATCTCTCTCAGGGTAGTGGGTTCCAGGAGCACTCCCTCAGCTCTGCTGGCCTCTTGGCCAATTACCATTCCAGAAGTGCCCCCTCAATGAGAGTGGTTTGTGTCTTTGCTGCAGTGCTGCAGACCCATGACCGTCACAAAGCTGGCATTGTGTTCAGTCTCTGCCTCTCTTATGTTACAATGGGGTTTATTCTGGGAGAGCAGAATCATCCTTCTCGGAAAAGACCTATGAGAAAAACAAGTTAGGAACCCCAAAGCAGAGCACTGCTGGACATGGCTTTACCAACCCTCTCCACTTCTTCCATCTCAAAAAACAGAGTTCTGTGAGATCCCACATGTGAGATCCCACAGTTTATCCTAATGAGATTTAATCACCAGGGTTTATTTTTATGCTGTTAAAATTTATTGAGCAGACCTGACCAAGTTTCTCTTCCTCAGCGTCACAGTCACTTTATGGGTCCCTTTGACAATGTTGAACTTCAGTTCAGGCCAGATTCCCGATCCTGCACGTGTGCCTGAATGGTGCTTAGGCTGATGCATCCCGTGGCTCTTGTGCTGCTTGCCCCATTACTGGATTACGCAGAAAAGTGGCAAAATCGATCACAGTCCCTGAGTAGTAAAGGCCAAATCAAACTCTGAGATGAAGACCCTAAATGGCTCTGCTCTCTGGGTAGAAATTCTTAGAACTCTTAGAATTGGGTTCTAAAGCAGGAAAAAAATCATCTTTTGATACCTCACTTTGCAGTACGTTCCAAATTGCTGTTACATTTGCTGAAAGGTTTGTATCAAGCTGTAATTTTCCTGTTTATAAAGGAGAGTAAATTAGTTGCAACTAAAGTGGTCTAAATTCCCTGCCAACCACTTGGATATTTTAGTATCAATTTGCTCAAGAGCTCTCACAAGAGCTCACCTTCTCTTTATGAATTCTTTACTCCAAGACCACGACACGGGTCGGACACGGTGTGCTTTCACCGCTTCCCCCAAATCCCAGTCCTCAGAGGCTGCAGGCTGTGGAGCACCAGCATTCCAACAGCAAATGAACACGATGGTGCCGGACTGTGGAAGCTGCAATGCTGTGTAATCTCTTGTTTCTGAAAAGGAGTGACCCGTAGAAATGCTCAGGGATTTCCTTTCACGTCAGTGGGGGGAGATCAGCTGTAGACAGGAAACAGTGTGTGGGAGAATCCTTCCCCAGGGCCCCATGCAGCTAATCCAGGATGTCTCAGCAGAACCTGCTTTATCTTCCGCAGGGATCTGTGGCCTGCCCTTCCCTCTGGCACAGCCTTCTCTTACCCTTGGAAAACTTTCTTGTTGCAGTGGTTCAGGTATGCCCATGGTTTCTTTGGTGGAATCAATTTGCAACCCTCGAGTGGAGAGTTGGAATAAAGGTGTTTTGCCCCTACATGAAAGCAGAAATTCTGCATCTAGAAAATAGCATGTTGAGGTTTTGCAGGATAGCTACAGCTACTTGACACAAAACCAGAGCTTTTGAATTTTTTTCCTCTGTCATAATTTAGCAGAGCGCATGATATAGAGGTCTTCTTACTAGGACAGACAGGATACAGTTAAAAAAAGAAACAAACCCTTCATATGTAGATGGTTTTGCCAGAGAGAGCCGTACTTGCTGAGCCGTTTGGGGCTTTTTCCCAGTCTCCTCTTTCTATCCCAGAAGCTTTCATTGCCACATGCAGTCCTTCAAGAAGCCTTTCAGGAACGTGTTGTGCCTTTCGTTCAGCGTTTTTATAAACATTTAAGCCAGCCCCTGATGCGGTCGCTCGCTGTGACTGGGATTCCATCCGGGACAGGTGAAATTCTCCAGATTGAGGCGGTGCTGCTGCAAGGACTCGGCGCCATCTCGTGTTCAGGCTTTTCATCCCTCCGGGCCGCCCTGAGGGGTTTTGGGCTGGAGCGTTTGCTGTCGGCTCCCCCGGAGGATGCAGCTCCCCGTGCTGAGGCACTGCTCAGCTCTGGGGTTAGCCAGCCTGCCTCAGGAAATGCAGAGCTGAGCGGGCCCCGCTGTTCCTGACAGCCGTGTTTGCTCTCCCCTCGGGCAGCTCGGGAGATGCAGCACTGACACCGAGTGTGGCTGCGGGGATTTGTGCGGAGAGCGCAGCCCCGCGTTCCATCTGCTGTTCCTTCTCCTTCGGGAGGCGGTGTTGAGTCGTGGGATTTGTTTCGGTCACGGCGCTGGGGGATTGAGCAAATGCCTGAATTCATCGTAGGGAAAGAAAATGCGCTGGGGAGTCCTGTGAGCTCCATAAAGTGTTATTAAGCTGTTTCTTGACTGAAAAGATGTCTATTGTCATAGTATCTCTTCAGGAAATCTCCCGGCCAGTTTTTTTGTTGTTATTGGGAATTTTGGTTGTTTTGGGGTTTTTTTTTAGGGTATTTCTTATTAAAAAAAAAATACACACAAAATCCTGTACCTTCAAACATCAGGAGAGGCCATTACAGCAGAAAGCCCTGAATTCAGCTTACGTGCAAGCTTGGACCTGGAGGCAGGACACAAGCTGGGCCTCTGCGTTTCCCTGGCGATGTCCTTGCTCTTTCCTGTGTGTCAGGGCAGTGGTGGCTCTCACACAGCCCCTCTCCTCACAGCTACAGCAGCTCATGCCTTTGCTCCTGCTTTCGAGGCAGACCTGGGACAGCTCTGGCCCGTGCCCTTGGGTGCTGAGATGGAACAAAACACCCTGTGCTGGCTCAGCTGCAGGAATGAGCCGCGGGGTGTGACTTGTCCCAGCTCTCAGGCAGGCAAGATGAGCCTAAGCCCCTGTCACCTAACCCCGGGAGGAGCCAGAGCAGACAAGGTCAGCTCCTGGGACTCAGCTGACACGCAGGAGCTCACTCACATGCCTGAGCTCTGCAAAGCAAGATGAAGATCTTTGGGTCTGACCACATATCTAGAAATGTATGATCACAGTATCATTACATAATCATTATGTGTATCTGTTATTCACAGAAGCATTAATTGGACTCTGATTCCTCAGTAATGTGTCAGACTACTTCAAACAGCCATGATTGAATATCTTTCTCTGGGAAACAGAGACTAAATGGGCAAGCTCGCATCCTGATGGCAACTTTTCTTCATATATGTCTGAGTTGTTACATACTGGTTTTGCATATTCGGTCTTAAATACAGCATGGAAAGGAATTGCTACAAACATTGCCTTAGACATCTCTGCTCCACTCAAAGTATCTGAGCTTCCTTACACTGATCCTTAAACACTCTGAGCCAAAACCAAAAAAGAAATGCAGGCATTTCCTTCTTATGCACAGATAACATTGTGCCTCTTTTAAAGAATGAGTTTAAGAATTGCTCCACTTGTGGAAATGAACATCCTATTTCAAGTCATTACTTGTATTTTAATTTCAGTGCTCAGCGCTGCTTCACCATTGCAGAGCCTTCAGCGAGTGGTGCTGTCCCCATTCTAACACAATAATTAATCAGATATAGCTCTGAACTGTGTATGTGTTATGGCATTGGTTTGTTTGTCTTGTCTTTAAGGCAGAACTCTTCTAGTATTTGGGTCATGAGCTACAAATGAAGGACTGTGCCAGAGCCTTTAGAGAAGATGGTCAAAGTGAGATTTTTACATCAAACTGCTCCTGTTTGTTTACTGGTCAGCTGTGCTCCGGTGTTTTCTGCTGTTTGCTGAGATGTGGCTTCACAGGGGGCGAATGGTGCTTTCTGTGGAGATTAAAGGAGGAGCAGTTGCATAACTGATTGTCTGCTGATTCACATCCTAATCGCCGGTCTGAGAGCAGTCATTAAGGTCTATTACAGAAAAAAAATCCCACTGAAAACGCCAGCCCCAAGCCCCAAAGCCCAACCCAAGGACAGAAAAAGCAGCAGGTTGCTCTCCCCGAGGCTTGTCTTGGGCCCAGGAGCTGATGAGCAGCATGGGTGTGCACGCCCGGAAATTCTGAGCAATTGACCCTGATTGACAAATCAGTGGGAACTCCTGGTATACAGGAGTAAATCCCTTGGGACATGGGACCTGGCTTTGCGTAAGACAGGTTTCCTCTCAAAGAACCCTCGAGCCATTTTCCCGTTTTCTTTGTTCCTCTCTCCATACTCAGAGATAAACTTGGTGTTTTTCTGAGACTTCATTTAGCACCTAAGACCTGTTTTGTTTATCCATCAAATTGCAGGTTTTCAGCAGTTCTTCACTCTTAGACTCTTCCTTTTTTTAAAGTCTAAAGAGTCTCTTCCCTCTGCCCTGCCTCTGAGCTGTAAACGTTTTGTAGCTGACTGCCCATATCCTGGTCACTATACTTTCATTATATTTTAGAAGTAACCAGGAAAACGTCTCCTGATGTTTTTACTTTCTTAAAATTAACTAGCTTAGAAACTGGACTACATGGTGGGGGTAGAAGCTGTACAGCCTTCATGTCCATTTTACCACCCTGGGACTGGAGCTGCTGGGGAACCAAGTTAATTCCAGCACAAACTCTCTCAGAAGGGCTGTTTTCAGCTTGAGCTCAGTGCCACAGCTGCAGGAGCTCTGACTGACTCTAAGAAAACCTGTTTCACTGCCAATGACCTTTGAATCCTCTTGTGATTTCATGCTGATTGCAGCTATGGAAGCCTCAAAATAATCTTGTCTCTGTTTGGAAATTGAAACTTTGCTTCTGTGCTTTGCCATGCTTTCCGTAAGTTGAAATAAAAACACAACCATAGACAAAGATATTTATGAGTGCTGTAAATGTTGACATTTGGGTAGTTAGCAAGCCTTTTAAAGTAATTTGCAGTTTAATTTTCTTTACACAGATCCAATCTTGAATTTGAGATGCATTTATTATCATAATGCATTATTTTATTATTTGCACCTTCTTAATGTACTGTGTCTTTGACTTATAACATTACTAAATAGTAAGGGGGTCCTATCTCCCAAAAAATCCTCTCTGAACAGAAAATAATGATGGTCAGTCATCTTGATTGTGGTTCTGATATTTGTTTCAGTAGAAGTTCTCAACTCTTGATATGGAACTAGATTTTTTTGCCTATTTATAATCACCATCCTTTTCTTCCTAGTATGAATTTATGTCCAGGCAAAAGAAGTACTTCAGTATCAAAAACTTGCTGGTATGACAGCAGCTGCACTTCTGTCCGAACTATATATTAAGACAGTGGCTTTCTGACCCTGGTCAGAACTGTGGCTCATGGATTCAGCCTTAGAAGTGTTTCATTTTTTGCTATTGTAAATGATATTTTTTTTTCCTGCTAAGAGCTTAAGATTTCTTCTGGGATTTTTACTGAAATATTTAGGAAGATGTTCACTTTTTTCAGGGTCCTTTACAATCTCCTTGATTCCTAAAGCCTAGTTCACCATAAGAGAACCTAAAACACTGGCTTTACCCAGTACAGCTGTACACAGATGAAATATTTCTTCCCCTGGAATAATGGCATGAATAAGGACAGGAATTTAGCTTCTGCTTTGCTTGTGCATTGTCAGATATCAGGGTCCTCCTTCTGTGTACATACCACATTCCTTTAAAAAAAGTATTCACATCTTGTTTATGAGCATTCCTTGCTGTTTTTCTGGTTGGTCAGTCATGTGATGCTGCATTTCCTTGCCAAACAGCCCCACAAATTCTTTCTGTTTGGACACAAACAGGGCTGAAATGAAAATCAACATTTATGGCTACTGACATTTACAGTCTTGAAGTTAATTTGGTGTTGTGAGTAATATCAGACAATGTTAATATAAATATTCCACCAAAAATTTTGCTTGTGGACATAAGCAGCACCTTCCTTGCCCTTTTGCTCCACTGGAGGGAGTCAGTAAAATCACATCTAGTGAGAAAACTGCAACCTAATTGTCCCAGCTGGACGCCAGTGCTGTGCTCTGACGGATAAATCTAGGGAGGTCCATATTGCAAAAGGTGGGTGTGGAGAACTCAAATGTTTTCTCTTAAAAAAAAAAATCAGATCTTTTCTGTTTTTCAAACATCAGAACAAACATAGAAGCATATGACCATTACCAACATATTGAGAATTGCTTGGTTAGAAAAAAGTATAATCTTCATACCTGTTGGTTAGTAAATCAACCATTGTTTTAAGTAAGAACTTGATGAGGAAAAGATTTATTCAAGGTGTATATTTAAAGCTCTGGGCCCCTCACTGCAGGAGGGGCTTTGAGGTGCTGGGCTAAGTCCAGAGAAGGACAGCAGAGCTGGGGAAGGGTCTGGAGAGTCCAGCTGAGGGAACTGGGGGTGTTCAGCCTAGGAAAGAGAACACTTCACACATCTGACTGCTCTCTACAACTGCCTGACAGGAGGCAGGAGCCAGGTGGGGATCAGTCTGCTCTCCCAGGAACAGTGACAGGCGAAGAGAAAACGGTCTCAGATTGCACCTGGGGAGGTTCAGGTTGAATATTAGGAAAAGTCTTCACTGAAAGAGTGGTTAAGCATCAGAAGGGGCTGCTCAGGGAAGTGGTGGGGCTGCCATCCCTGGAGATGTTCAGAGAAAGCATAGCCTGGACACTTAGTGCTGTGGTTTATCTGCCACAGCAGCATTCGGCCAAAGGTTGGACTTGATAACCTTGAAGGTCTTCTTCAGCCTTAATGATTCTGTAATTCCCATTCATTACCAACCACAACTCGTATTTCCTTGAAATTTAGTAAGAAGGTGTTTACCAGACTGACTAGGAATGTAGCGGTAACAAATATGCAGTAAGAATGTGAATACATTGTTTTCCTTATGATACCAACTCCACAGGGGAAAAAAAGGATTCAGGGTAGCCTGGAAGTTGTTTCAGTTTGTTTGCATGCAAGTTCTTTAAACTTAGAGCAATACATTTTTGACTTTACTGCTGTCATTAATCCTGAAAATGTATGTTTGCATTTTATGGCCAAAGAACTGAATAGGAAATGCATTTTTTTCTGGAATTGTTCAAGGTCAGGTTGGAGCAATCCAGTCTAGTGGAAGGTGCTCCTGCCCATGGCAGAACAAGATGAGCTTTAAGGTCCTTTCCAACCCAAACCATTCCAGGATTCTATGAAGTTTGGCTGCAAGAATCGAGAAGAATCACAGAATATGCTGAGTTGGAAGGGATCCACAAGCAGCATCAAGCCCAGCCCTCAGCCCTGCACAAACCCATCCCCAAGAGTCACACCATGTACCCAAGAGCATTGCTTAAATATTTGTTGAGCTCCGTGAGACTTGGTGCTGCAACCACTGCTCTGGGGAGTCAGTTCAGGCCCAGCCACCCTCTGGGTGAGGAACACTTTTCTAATACCCAGCTTAAACCTCCCCTAATAGAACTTTAGGCCATTCCCTCAGGTACTGTCACTGTTCACTAGGACAGAGAAAACATCAGTGTCTGCCCCTCTTCTTCCCCTGGGGAGGAAGTTGCAGACTGCAAGGAAGCCTCCCCTCAGCCTCTTCCTCTCCAGGCTGCACAGACCCAGTGCCCTCAGCCCCTCCTCCAACAGCTTCTCCTCAAGGGCCTCCACCACCTTTGTTGCCCTCTTTTGGACGCTCCTCAATAGTTTAATGTCTTCCTCCTGTCATGGTGCCCAGAACTGTCCCCAGGACTCAAGGCTACCCTGTCACAAAAGGAAATCACGTTTGGTAAGCAGGATTTCCCCTCACAAAGCCGTGCTGGCTGTGACTGAAGACTGTGTTGTCCTCCAAGAGCTCTTCAATGGCTCCCAGCATCACCTACTCCATAACGTTCCCAGGCACTGAAGGGAGACTGACAGGCCCGTAGTTTCCAGGGTTCTCCTTCCGGCCCTTCTCAAGAACTGGAACAACTTCCAGTCTGCTGGAACCTCTCCAGACTCCCAAGACTGCTGAAAAAATTGAGAGAGGTTTTTGGATGACATCAGCAGCTCTTTAAGGATTCTTGGATGAATCCCATCAGGCCCCATGGACTTGTGGGGATCCAGCTGGAGCACCAGCTCCCAGGCAATTTCAAGCCTGTCTTGTTCTACCCACTGTCCCTTCAGCAGACAAAGATCCCACTTCTGTGCTAGATCCAAAGCAGAACAGGAGCAGCGCCTTGTACTGATGGGGGAAAGA
>WBMY01017006.1:0-79446 GCA_013397315.1 Donacobius atricapilla
TATTGACTGCCCCTTATTCATTAGACTATCTTGAGAAAACATGAGTCTTACTAAATCTTTTGTTGTTTTGCTGGCAGGTCTCTGAATTTATACGAAGTTTACCAGGATGTGAAGAACATGGCAAGGTGTTTAAAGATGAGGTGCGTGAATTTTTTTTCAAAAAGACTGAGACGACAAAGCTTGGTAGAAATACATATAAATTAGTAGGATGAAGTGTATGGAATCATAGAATCATCAGGGTTAGAAGAGATCTTTAAGATATTAGGTCTAACCCTCCAACCCAGCACTATCCCTGTAACCTCTAAACCTTATCAACCAGCACCAGATCCAGATGCCTCTTAAACTCTTCCAGGGATGGTGAATCTACCACCTCCCTGGGCAACCTATTTCAATGCCACATTGTTTAAATTCAGATGCAGATGTATGGAAGATTAGGTTGGTTTTCAGATCATGAAGTAAGGAGAAAATAAACAGAAAACCAGCCAAGTGTCAGCCAGGTGTTTTTACGACTTTGTTCCTGCCAATTGAAATTACTCACAAACTTTGTGATTTACTACTATTGTCTCTTGATCTGGTTGGACAAAATTTATAAGCAAGTATGTTATTTTAGTTCTCCAGAATGTTAATAAGTAAAACAAAGCAGAACAGTGGTTCAAGATAACCAACAATCTCTTAAAACTCTTTGCATCTTGTCTGATCACTTTTAGCTATTGATGCTCTTCCTCCTGCTATAGCCAAGTTATGAACGTGATTTAACTAAGCAGGAAGTGAGAAGATCTGAAGGTTCTGATGAGGTTCAAAGGAGCGTGTAGTCACCTTGTGAGCAAGCCAGGTGTGCATTTCTGTCATCTGAGAAGATTGTTTTTCCAGAGTTGCCATTAGGAATGGATAGGGCTTTTAAATACATTAGACCTTGTAAACTAGATTGTCTTATTTTTATTCTGCTCAGAGGTTTGTTATTCCTGTTAATGCTTAGCCTCAAGAAGGCAGTTTGATCACAGGTGCCAGAGTGAATACTTCAGGTGCTTACCCCAGCCGGAGGACCTGAATGAGCAGAGTCAGCCAGCCTTTCAAGTGAAGAATAATTGTGGTACTTAGACTTGAGAAGGCACCTCCTGAGGAAAATGCATACAGATGGCCCTGCTAATCTCCTGCAACAGAAGTTTTCAGGCTGTGCTATAGACTGTAATGATTATTACAAGTGCATATCAAAGGACTGATATCTCTGGGCATGTGGCACTTGCTCAGATGCTGAGCATTTTACTATTCAAGCCTGGATCTCCCCTAGGTCACTTTGGGTGTCTCATCAATGAATTTAGAAATAAAAGTTGGCATATTGCTAATCAAGTCAGCAAACAGCAAGTGCCACGGGAATGTTGAATCCTTAACACTTTAGTTCTCAGAGGTGTGAGAAAATATTTCCCTTCTCTAGGATTCAGCCTCTCAGGCTTTGTCTGTGACTAGTAAATTAAACCTCCCCCACTGCGGTCAATGAGGTCATTGAGGCATGGGCTGGCTGACATCAGTAGGCAGAAGATGCTGGTTCAAACTTCTACCATGGAAATGAACCCTCACCCTGCTTCTGTTAAGACGCTTCAGCTTTTTATTTGGGCATCCCCAAGTTCACACACTTCAAGTTCTGAGCCCAACAAGTCTGCCTTTGTGTATGAAATGAATAGAAAGTAATCATGGGTTACCACATGGTGCTGCTCTGACTGCAGTGTTCCTCAACTTAGAGTGCTGGGATGTCCTTTGTAGCTTGTCTGATTCAGAAAACTTATTTCCTAGCCCTACAGAAATTTCGACTCTTTTTATCTCAGATTAGAATATTTAAGGCTCAGTTGTGCTCCTGATTTAACCACAGTTGCATTTTATGTATAGCTATCCAGCTTAGGTTCCACTGAAAGTTTACCTATAGATACCTAAGTGATCCAAAGGTTGCCTAGGAAATGTTGGCCCCATTGAAGCCCCTGGAAGTGAGGACCCTGGGGGCTCTTCGTGTTGAGATTTAGCACTCCTCCTGAGAGAGTGATTTGCTTACAGGAGAAAGTTCATTTGTAGTGTTTAGTAAAATATCAACACTACAAAGAAAAAATATTCTGTGTTTTGAAATGTTCTGTTTGTGTCAAAGAGGCAGTTTTATTAGCCTGGCCCCTGTTTTCATCTGGGATCAAATTCATTTCAATTTGCAGTTCAGAAGAACTGAGAAGTGCAGAGCAGTGGTTCTGAAGGGGATTTCAGAAAATTTCAGAAAATTTCAATTTGCAGTTCAGAAGAGCAGAGAAGTGGTCCTGAAGGGGATTCCAGCTCTGTAGCTGGGAGTGAAATCCAGAAGCTTTCCCTATGGCTGCTTGCATGAAAGGAATAGCTAAGACGTTTAAAAGCATTGCTATGCTTCAGTATAGTTGAATTATACTTAATTTACCCACTTTACTTTTCAATAGGTTTTATATTGTCAGTATGAAAATAAGAACTGTTTAGCCAAAAATTAGCCGGATGGTTGTTTTCAAGCAGGAAGATCATCCTGTTCTCTTGAACTAGCTGATTTGTCTAAAGGTTGAAATCAAAGCTCTCCTGAAAGCATTTGAAAGTGCTTGTATTCAGCCAGTCCTTAACTTTGTCTGAAGTTGCTGGGGCTTTTCTTTTCTTGTTTTCTGAAATGTTTATACTGCCACAGTCAGACCTATTAATAGCTTTGTGTGTTTTTCTTTTAAAGCAAATTGATGGAGAAGCATTTCTGCTAATGACCCAATCAGACATAGTCAAAATAATGAGCATTAAACTGGGACCAGCCCTAAAAATCTTTAATTCCATTCTGATGTTCAAAGCTGCAGAGAAAAACTCACACAATGAACTTTGAAGATAATGGAAAAATGTGCACGAACCAGCTTTCTCTACTGGAGCTCATGTTTTATTCAAAGCACAAAGACTCACTAGAAGTGTTGAGTAAGGACTCTCAGAAAGGAAGAAACTTAAGTTCAGCACTGGTGGACTATTTATATTCTCCTGGAGCCAGTAGACATCTGAATCCTTCTGGGAAGTGTTCAAGCTTTTGAGAAGGTACTGTGTAACAACCAAGTCAGCTGGTATTATTTACCAAACTAATGGCGCTAATTCTCCATGGATGGTTAGGATCCCTAACTCTCTCTGGACATCAAGAAAACCTTCATTAATTATTTATGCTGTATTATATAAGGGAACATTAATATTTTCTAAGGATTCTTGAATTGTACTTCGTGTACCCATTTTACTCTTCAGAAGCTTCTACTTCATTTTATCAAAATAAAAACTTAGCCAAAAATTAGGCTACAGGTAGCCGGATGAGACTGTTATGGCTAATGCATATTTGTGCCATAGTTTAAAAATGAAACACTTAATGTTACATATGTGACACTTTATGCTACAGCATATTAATTTACAGATAATAAAACTGTCTGTTTGCTTGTAACAAAACAAACCTTGTTGGGGTTGAAATTATAATGCTTTTTTGATAACTGAATGTTTTTACTTTTGCACGATTACAAAAATGTTACGTGAGTTTTGCCACCAGCATCTTTAATGTATTTTATCAAAAGACCAATATAGAGAAGGCTGCAACTGAAAAATAAAGTTTGACTTCATTGAAGACTTTTGTTTATGCTGCACAATAGACTCCCAGCCATTTACATGGAGTTTGCTACAGTCGTTCAGAACATGGAGGAAAATGGGAGTATTTTGAGGCAAGGAGATTAGCAGAAAAGAAATTACATTCAATTGTGTCTGCACTTCCCAGTCTTCAGCGTAGTTACCACAACAATGGAAATAAACTATGCTCAAGCTAGGACTGCTGCCCTGATTTCATAATTAACATAGGTTTGTTTTCCCAGTGATGGGAGAATTATTTTACCCACCACTCTCTAGCTGAAAATTCTGATTTATAAATGAATAAGGCATAGGTGGAAAGGCAAAGCACGAGGAAAGGGATACTTAAATGCTTGTGGTGCCCCAGCACATCTTAAGTGTAAAATACATGCAATTCACTAGGTCTTGAACAGGCTGCAGATGTCACCAGCAGGTACTGAGGTGAGGCAACCTCCTTTCTTGGAGGATTATTACAACGATTTGTCAGGGGAAGTCTTTGCCCTTGGTATGTATACATGCAAGATGTAAACCAGATGCACTTTATATGGGAGAAAGCCCAGCTACCTGCATACTGAGGGCGGCTCCAGAATGTTACTTTGCAAGAAGAGAGAGAAGAGTTGGATCAGGATTTTTGCCAGCCCTCTGTTTAGTGCTGCAGTGGGCATTTGCTCAGCTGCAGAACTGAGAAGAAACAGAGCATTTTTGTTGCACAGAGCTGGGAGAATTTTGCATCTTCCCACAGATTTTTCTAGGCTTTTCGTTGGCTGGAGTTTTTAAGTTTTCACTCTCTGTGTCCCTTCCAGATCGTGTAGGTGACATGTATGTGCCATAACATGAGGTGAAACAGGGTCAGTATTAAGTAAGTTGCATTGCTCTGTTAATTTCCTTCCATAGCATTGCATAAATAATATTTTTACATTTTGTTCAACGTGTGTACATTCAAATTGCACTCTTATTGTACTACAATACAAATAAAACCTGAACTGGAGCCTCTGTTACCTTTGTGTGTGCCCAGGATTCTCAAATGAACCCAGCTGCTCCTGATGGGTGCGGTGTGCCGTAATTCGTCACTGTAGCTCAGTGTGGCCGGTAGTTTTAAAAGAGCAACTTAGCTACTGCTGTGTGCCCTCTCCCTTAACACTTAGTCCCAAAGCTCACATCCCCTGGCCATTACAATCAGAATGCCATTTATAGCCCTGGACTTTGTCACCAGCAACAGCTGAAGTTGCACAGGCAGATCAGTAAAAAAGCCTAATTCTTCTGTCTTCTTTCATTCTCTCCTTCTATGTAGTTTATTTTCCTTTACCCTCTGTGTCTGTCCTGTGTGCCAGGTCTACAGCCTGCAGTGATAACCAATGAAGAGATTTGCACCTCAACAGAGATTTCATGGGGATGTTAGCACCTCCCTGAATTTTTATATACAACTACTTACAAAGTATTGTGGTTTAAGAAATGGATTTGAATTAGTACTGTTTACGAGATGTAGAATAAACCTCTCTTGAGCCCAATTTTTTATTCACACAGCTGTCACATACAATAATGAGGACATACATTATCCTTACTTTTATATCCCATGTGATGAGGGAGCTGAGCGTAGCCACCTCTGTTACAAAAACTGCAGCCAGGAAATTCACATGGAAACTAAAACCACTCATCAGACCTACTGAATCTCTGAAATGACACTTGGCATTGGTTTTTCTTTTGTATTGGTGGTAGCCCAGCCCTCACAAAGGTTGTACCCTGCACTCCATGGGAACCATGGAATCCTAAGCCTACAACAAGAGAGTTTGGCCATTAAATGCAGCCATCTCCTCTCATCCTGAGGGAACTCCCCCTGTAATCACCACCTTGGAGTCACCCGTGTACAGCCAAGCATTAATAAAGCTTCTTTGATCTTCCAGGCTGTGTGTTTGAGTTTCTAAAGAATCAGCATGACCACAAGTGCTGCTTTGCCTACTCTGACATTTTTGGAACTGATGGGATATTGGTCTCTAATAGAAAGCAATGTTTTAATAAAAAGCCAGTTTTTATTTCTAATTAATACAATGGGTCCTGTCTGCTGTTCCTATCACCAGGCACTTGTCCAAGCCCATGCACTGCCAGACAGTATGCCCTGGGATTTTCAGTCAGGAGTTAAGAATAGAGGGATGTTAGAAGAAGAGACAGAAGTTAAGACTGTTGGGGAAAAGACAAGGCTGTGGAAGAAGAGAGGTGAGGGCTTCCACTCTATGTGGGCAGACAGGGAGTCACCATGTGGAGAAAGCTGAACAGGGAGTCACCATGTGGAGAAAGCTGATTTGTTCCGGGGAAAAAATTTGGAAAGAAAATGAGGCAGCACCAAAGCTGTGGTTACCAATGCACATGGCAGCATCCCAGATAAGTCATTCTTGCTACTTTGAGAGCTCATCTTAGAATCCCTATTTAGTAAATTCAGGATTAATGTTAAAATGTTTCATGCAAGAAGAAAATAGTAAAAAGTCATTGTCCTGCAAATTAAAAATCAGGCCCACCATTTAAACCACAAAAATTATTATATTAGGCTCTCAGCAATCATAATATTATGAAGTAATGGTAATAAGTAAAAGCTTAATTTGTGCCATTTCAAATCATGTTTTCGTATTACCATTTAAAGCAGTGAAGCACTCATGTTGGCTCATGATTTTTAACTCTTACAATCAAAATATCTGAATTTTTCAAATGCTCCATATAGAAAAATGATACATAACACATGAAGTAATCTAGAAGATTTTATTATCTTTAGACTGCTCCAAAATCCACATTTAAAATAATGAAACTGCTTGAGGTTGTTGGTTTTTTTTAAGTAGCAGATACAATACAAAAAGGAGGGCATTGCTAAACATAACTTAAATATGCATACACTTTCACTAGAAAGAATGGCACAAAGGGATTTATTTTGACAAAATATCAAATGCTCCTGAGAGGAGTGCTGGGTGCACCATCAGATACTGGATGCTTGGGTGCCTCTAGGTCCTCCTGGGGTGGGCAGGGATGCTGGGTTCCTCACCTCAAAGACCGGGGACTCCAGGAAGTTCAGTGTCCTGTGGATTCTCTTTGGGCATGGGATATCAAACACATGAAATGCAGCCACCAGTGCTGCCAGAGCCATGGTGCAGTCATCGAGCTGGGCTAACTCTTCCCTTTCTATGTACAGGGCAAACTCGCTTGAATTCATGTTGAAGGGATTTTTCACTTCCATCACTGGTGTATCTGCCTTTACCTAAATTTAAAAAAACGGTGTTTCAGAGAATGCCACAGCGTTGCTATGATGAACAAGCCAGAGAATGAAGCCTGATAACACTGCTTTGAAGTTGGGTAGTATTTCTATGAATATTTCTACTCAAAAGGCAGGCTAATGTTGCCTCTTCCCAGAACTAAGCTGAGCCACCAAAAGGCCAGGTGATGTGCATATGCAGGTGATAAAAGGAAGAGAGACCAAGGATGCTGGTGCTCTGTCTCCTACCTCCTCATTCACTGCAGCAAACAGACTGGAATCATCTCCAAAGACCTCTGGCAGGAGTAAACATGCAGCAGTCGTTTTCATATCTGTCAAAAGCAAGGATTTCTACTAAATTACAAAGGAAAGCTTTCTGGCACTGCAGTATCAACCTAGAAAAGCAGATTGCAGCCTATGTAATAGTTAACAGCTCAGTAGTGGAGCTGTTGTTCAGTCTACTTTGAGGAGTAGTTTGTACCACAATCAATATTAAGGCAACTCAGCTGGTAATGGACATTAGTTTCCAAATAATTCATGGGATTCTGCTCCTCGGTATTACGATTCAATTTTCCTCACAATAAGTAAGTTGCCCTTTGGGTTGCTTTTAGTTGAATTTATAAGCTGAGTAGTCTTCCTGCCCCTACTGTCCTTCCCCAACTCCTCTCTGCCCAGTAAACTGCATGTCCAGGGTGTCCTGTTGCCAGGGCTCTGCCTTGAAGGCTGTGGTATCAGCTGGTGCTGCAGAACCTCCTGGCACCTGGTACCCGCTCTCCCTCTGGCTCAGCTGTTATTGACTATAACATCTTTTTTGCAGGTCAGGCTTCTGGTGTGCTTTACTGAACTTACCCTGCCATGTATTTATTACCTAGGTGCCAGGTCAAGTTGTTTGCGAGAGCAAAACAGAAAAGTAAAGGCCTTGGGACTTTACTAAGGTATGAGTCAAAATCTCTGTGAACACACTGTATAAGAAAAGGGGAAATTACTTACTATATCCATAGATTTCCTTGGCCAAAGCATGAAAAGAAAGTCCATAAAGGCTTTCTGGATTAGTCTATTCCTTAAAGAATTTTAATCTATTATGAGTACTTTTGTTTTTAATCTTCATGAAGGAAACCTCCGGAATTTTAACCTACGCTGCTTGCTTCTTTCAAAGATGACCTGGCAATAAATGGAGTGAAACTGCTATAGGACACGTGTTCATATTGTGTGACCTTGGACAGACATCCTGGCACTATGTTTGTTTGACAGAAAGTGATTCTAAGGAGGACTTCTCAGAGAGCTAAGCTTGGGCATAGGCAGCAGCAGCTGGGGAAGAATGGCAGTTCTGAGTGACTGCTTGAAAAGTTTTGTCCCTGCAGCATCACACTTCCCAGACTTCTCAGACTGAAAGAGGCTGTGTGTCAGTAGGTGTTTGCTCACCCACAGGCAGGGAGCCAAACATGCTGAGGTACATGGACCTCACTAGAGGTACCCGTCTATGCCCTTTTTCCGGCAGTGTGTCTCTGCAGAGATGAGGTGCCTGAAATGGTTAGTGGGAACTACTTCTTTAATTTTACTGGGATAAAGATTATAACCATAGAAACTTGCTTTGTAAAGGAAATTGTATCTTTTTTATGAGGCTATTTCTAAAGCAGAAAATTAGTTTTCTGTGGGTATTTTTAGAAAATAATAAGTTCTCATGTATCTAGAAATACATACTTCTGCTCATCTAGCAATACTTATTTGAGGGTAATTACTTACTTTATCAAACCTGCAGTCTTTTTATTCAGTGAAAAAAAAGTTTAAATACTTGACTGACTTAATTTTCCTACTAATTTAATAGCTTTTATTCTCAATGCTTCACCATCACTATATATTTTCAAAGAAATCATAACATTTTGAAATATGTTTGCAGTACAATTGAAACTAGTTTAGTTACATAAGTAAGAACAATTAACTACAAAAAAACTCTGATATTCAGAGCATAGGAAATTTGTACTGACATTTCAGAACGTCTTCCTCTGTGTGCTGCTTCAAATTTTCTTGCAGCGTAATGTAAATTGGATTATTCCTCACCACATACAAGGACAAGATGTTTTCTGAATATATCTCCAAAATCTTGACTGTTTTCTTATAAATGTCCATGTGTGTGAGAAGCTGGAACTCCCTAAAAAGCTAAAAGAAGAACAAGTATTTGGTATTGTAAACCTCAAAACCAAAACTGTAAACAATGCATGCACTTTGAAGACAGGATAAAACTCAGTTAAATAAGATTATAAACTCGAGAGGGTGATTTAATTTTTTTTTCAAAGCAGGGAAGGAATACATCACGTAACACCAAACAGTGACACTGGTGGTATGTGTGGCACCTTTAACTCAGAATTGAACTGATGAAACTTTCAAAATGGGATTAGCTGCAAAAATATAAGTTAGATTAGAAAGAACATTGCTGATGGATACTTCTGCAGAAATATCCTGTGAAATACATACCTACAGATGTATCGCATCTATAAGACAGAATTCAATGTCATTATCAAAAATAGCTCTCTTACCTGATAAGGGCATCTTAAGAAAGGAAATAGTCTAAGAATATCTTTTAAAGGTGCCTTATCGCTGATCATCTTTCTCCGTATTTCTATTGTCACATTCATCCTGTTATCCACTTCTTCCCAGTTCCTCTGAGTTTTCATGTATTCTTGATTAAGCCACTTAATATGTAAATCCATTGCACTGCCTTTAAGATGAGCAGGTTCTTTCTATGAAGAAATGAAGGACAGAATTGTAACAAATCAGCCTTTTTATCTGATTGTTTAACTTTTTTAGCTCATGTCATTTGATGTCTCTGTGATTAGAGAGTAGTTGAGCTCAGCAGAGTAGAGTAGGTAGTAGGTAGTGAAGTTTCAGTTCCAGCTCTCTGAACTCACCCACATATTCTAAGTTAGATTAAGGTCTGTTTTCATATAAAACTATACCTCTCAGCCAAGTCCCCCAAGCTCAAATTGCATATTTGAGGCTATTCATGAGATTCCTGTTCCTGTGTCTGGTTTGTCTCATTGCGGTTTCTTGGAAATGAGTAGTCAGTTCTAACGACAACTCAGAATTTAGCAATATTAACTCTATATTACCAAGAGAAATAGTATTTTCCTCTCACCCACACAGGTCCTAAAAGCAGGACAACTAACTTTCACATTTATGCAGCTGGAATTTTTACCTCCAAGGAGACCAGCTGAACTAAAAAAACTCCTACTGAAAACCATTATTTGAGCAGTTTGACTGTTAGTGTTTTCAAAAAGAATTTTTGTACTTGAGGATTGTATTTTGTACTTGAATTTTGTACTTGAACCTTCCTCAAAATTATCATTATTGTCCCTGATGTAATTACTAAGTAATTACTAGGAGGAAGGCTGGCTATCCAAAGCAGTACACCAACAGGAGTAGCCTGAGTTTGTGTAGCTTATCCATCAGTGGACACAGTGAATTTGCTCACTGAAGCAAGCTGAGGGACATAGAGATGCACAGATACTCTCCTCAGGCTCCATTTTTGTTGGCTTATCCTGTTTGTATTGTCACTGATGCAGCTGTGACTACACATATGGGTGTCCCATGGGTCAATGCCAGAGGGAGTTGAGACCCTCCATAATGTTCCCCAGAACATTTCCGACATAGAGCTGTGAAACACACAGCATCCCAGACCACTTTGCAGTGCCCTCTGCATGTGCAATTAAACTTTCCATTTTAATTAACACCCTTTAAAATCATGCATATGATATTCCAAGAATGGCTGCACAAAGTACATAGTGAAAAACCTGTCTCTTTCCTAGTATATATCCACAGATCCCATAGGCCATTGGCATCACAGAAGAAAATAAGGTCTGGATGCAGGACAGACACCCAACATGACCCCTGCATGACTCCCTGGCTCTTGCAAGGGTTCTGTATCAGCACAATCTGCACTCTTTCTAACTGAGGATTTCAGTCTTCATTGTGCTACAACAGTAATGTTTGTTTGTGACCAGCTTACGTAGGCATTCCTGGCCTCTTCCTCAGTGCACAGGAGCAGAGGTAGGAGGACAACTTGGTACCATACCCTCTCCTGCCTGCCTGGGAGAGGTGCTGGGAAAAAGTATAAATGATGAGTGTATGGTGCTACTTCCCGTGAGTTCTGTCAAGACTTCACTACACTGGGGTGTGTGGACTCCCAAGCTGATATTTAATAGCCTTCAGTGTTTATGGTTATATAGCCTTCAGTAGATTTTTTTTTCTCCTTCAATTACTTCTCCAAGTCACTTTTCCAAATCTCATAAAATCATACCTTCCACAAAATCCTGCCTTAAATTTGGCAGTTTAACTATACACTGTCAGAGGAAATGCATTTATTTGTTTTTTGCCTGCTATTTCTGCCTTCTACTTATCATATTGGATTCAAAACCTATTCATCATCTCCATGCCACTATAATTTTATAGATATGTCATATTCTTCCTCAGCCATCTCTTTTCCAGCTGAGAGCATCCTAAGCTATTTGATCATTCCACATATGAAAGCTTGTCCATACTTTCAATTATCCTTGTTACTGTCTTTGCATGTTTTCTAATTTCACTGTAGCCTTTACAAAATGGGTGTAGTACAGCTTAAAGTACTTGTTGAGATACTGGGACACAACAAGGGCATACAGTGGAATAATGCACTGGTTTTGTTCCTTTCTTAAATAATTCTGTGTCATCAACTTTTTTTTTTTTTTTGACTGCTGCTTAACATCGTGCCAGATATTCTTTGGCCTAGTATAAAAATAGCGTTTGTGAATGGTACTAATAAGCTCAGAGCCCATCACTGTCAGTGTTGTTAGGACTGCGTTTTCTCTTTGTGCCTTATTTTCCATCTATCAGAACTGAATTTTACCTGCTGGGGTTTTTTTCCCCTGGAATGGGATCTTTCTGCAATTCTTTGGTCTTTGCCTTTAGTATCCTTGGTAGCATCACAAAATGTAATCTGTCAACTAGTCCACTTTTACCAGGTAATTTAGAAATATATTGGACTGCTTTAACTGAGCATTCATAATCTTTTCCACTGTAAACTCCAACCATTTCTGCATAGCCTTTTTTGTTCTATGTTTTAACTGCTTATCCATTCAAGGGCCTTCCTGTTTATCCTCTCAGATTATATCCTCTAAGAGCCTTTGAAAGGCATGTGCTAAAAACTCTTCTGAATTTAAAGTAAACTATATCAGATGGATTGTCTGTGTCCTCAGGGTTGTTGGATACTTCAAAGAACTAATGAATTTGTGAAGAATTACGTCTGTTTACCGAAACTTTGTTGATTTCTTTCCTAATCTGTTCATCTCTTAGATGTGCATTACAGTTCTTGCCAACTTGGCCAGTGAAGACAGAAGGTTTCTTGGTCCATATGCTCTCTAGCTGTCTCCTGAAACTCTAGAAACTGGCATCAAATTAGCTACCTCCAATTATCTAATATCATGTTTCACAAGAAAAATTGTACATCACAATTAAAATTTACCTCTTTTATCTTTGGACACCACTGAAATTTTTGCACAAGTACTTGATCCTGGAAATGTGTTACTGCTCATTGTAGTGAATTATTCTGTCCCCTTTACTGACATGCCAGGCTTGAGACAGATGTCCTGATGCTGCCTGTGATGAATGGTCCCAGAACTGTGATAATCTCAACTCACCTACTGAGAATCCTTGCAAAATCTACCTGTTTTTTCTGGTATGGCTTTATATTCTGCCAACCATCCTGTACCTAGGGAATGCACCTTGAGCACTCCTGTCCCTTAGCAGCATCAGACTTCTTGCTTCTCACCCGGGGTGAGAAAGCCTTTATAACCAGTGCAGAAAAGGCAGAAAGCCACAAAAAGAATTCTGTGCTAATCTCCATCAGATCACTCAGAGTCATCAGGGTTTTGTTTTGCTGCTGGTGTGTCATCTCTGCACGCTTCCTGCACCAGCCTTTGATGGTTTCTGGTATGTGACTTATAGTGGTTACTACTATGAATATCATCCTAGTATTCACATATTCCCAGTTGGGCCATTCAGCTATTCCTTAACCTGCTGACTTGCCCTAAGTCAGACAGGCTGTCCCTTGCTTCACTGTGACCAGTGCACAGAACCAAGGGATGGCCCATTCTTGTCAGTCTCAAGACACCCACACTTTCTCACACATACAAACTTGGGCTGTTGTTGGAGCTTTTAAAATTGCATTTATGTTTTTTTATGCTGTGCAAGAGTTAGCTTGAAGTCCCTGACTCCAAACAGCTCTTTCACTACTGGTTTCTCCTCTAGGTCTGCTTTCAGGCCTCCTGCCCATAAAGCAGGAACTTCTTCAGCCAGCTGATGTGGAACATGGTGGCTCATTCCCTGAGGGCCTGTCACCTTCGGTGTCTTATTTGCAGAGACAAGAAAGAAAACAACTTGACCCGGTGTGCTGTAACCACAGACTGTCTGATTGGGTTGTTTAGAAACAAACACCGAGAAGAAGCTGTGATCTTCAGGCCATCTTCTCTTCAGCCCCCTTATCAAGGCAAACGCTGCTTGGTTTGATGGACTCTCCCTGTGGAGAGCCCTGTCCTTGAGAGCTAGTCTAGCTAATGACATTATTAATTAACTAAAGGAGACCATTTGACATGTTTATCAGTGGCAATGGCAAGCTACCAAAAGAAATATGGCAGTAGTATAAAGAAGAATTGCTGTCATAGCTGTTTATTAGGGGGAAAAAATAGAAATGTAAGGCCAAACTTGGTAGTGTAAATCATCTATTACCTGGGAGTAATACAAGCAAAAGTCAATGCTAGAATTGGTTTCCTTG
Source organism: Donacobius atricapilla (assembly GCA_013397315.1). Classification (NCBI taxonomy): domain Eukaryota; kingdom Metazoa; phylum Chordata; class Aves; order Passeriformes; family Mimidae; genus Donacobius; species Donacobius atricapilla. The sequence continues at coordinate 13,656 of WBMY01017006.1, forward strand.
CAGTGTTCATCCTGCTTAAAGAAATCACTCTCTGTAATCTTTCCAACTTCTTTGGTTGTGAATAAGTCGGTTTTTCAGGTAAGTGGAAAGGTAAGAGGTGGCTTTCTTTTGGTGGAAATAAGTTATCTCAGTGGGACACCCGTTTGATTGGAAAATGATTCCAAGTGTCATTTAAAATATTTTATAGCTAATTTTAACATTGCAGGAGGAATCTGGGTTTGAGAAGCTGGTTTCTGAACTGGTTTATCAACCCACCACTTGCTTATTTAGGGAGGACTCTAGATCCTCTCCACTTCAACCATCAAAGCGAGAAAGCCAGTTACAGCACAGAAATATTCCAGTAAAATTTGACCATAAGGTTAAAGCTCAGTTATTTTGATACTGTGAAAACCTAGTCCTATCTAGACCAAAGCTGGGATCTCTTGTCTCAATGAATGAAGAAGCCATCACTAACAGTTCAGCATGTATGCTGGACAGAACTAAAAAATAGCCTCATTAAATGAGGAATCCTTATTTCTTGAGGTCACTCAACTCCTCTGGCCAGATTTTCAGTTGTGTCACCAGTAACATCCATTTCAGTTGCAACAATAAAAATGTTAATTGATGATATTTAATTATTTTTGCCTACAGAACTTTGTCTTGTTTAGCAAAGTACATACTTAGTTTATAATGTAAAGGGTTTCCTTTCTTTTAAAACAATAAAATTTGGATTTTAAAAAAAGTATATTGAGAATTTATCTCAGTCTTTAAATAAGAAGCTCCCTTATCATCACAAACTCATGAAAAGTGCAGCAGAACAGAGAAAAAGGCAAAGGGATGTGGAAAGGAAGTTAATGAGGTAAGCAGAGGATACCCAGTACCTGTCTGTCAAAGTACTCTACCCCTAGCCTGCAGGAGCATCAATTTGCAAGGAGGGAGGGAGCAATTCTTATGCATGATGTGATCTCCAAGATCTAAGCTTTCAGTTACTGTTGAAAGCCAGCATCATAAATCGTAAAGAACATGAATGTCAACACCAAAGTAACATGACTGCCTAATCGAAGAATGATGAAAGTGCCTCTGGTGTGGACAGCAGACACCTCTTGCTCTTTACATGGGTTTTTATCAGTTCCTGAATGGTAAATGCAGCCTGTTGCTAAGGGCTAAGATAGAGATCTCTTTTTTGAAGAACGCCAACAGCACCTACTGGCTCCTCAGTTTGAGAGAGTGAATTCAAATAGGAGCAGGACAGTTAAAGAAGTATATATGAGGTCACTACTGCACGCAGTCAGTCTGCTCACTGCCAACTAGTGATCCAGGTTTCTCACCTGGGATATTCTGGGAATATTTCTTTGAGGCAACAACTCCTTTGGATGGAGACTAATCTGGTTGCTGGAAGGCATTGTAAAAAACATGTGATAGTAACGTTCCATCTCCTGGAACAGCTGTGCTGTGCAGACATGTTCAGTGATGTCCGCACTGAATGGGAAGTCCTTTAACACCATGCATTATGACAGGGATGCGGATGGGTAGTAGTGTTGGTACAGTCTCTGTCTTTTGTCATTATTGCTCTAGTCAGCTCCCAGCTGCTGCTATTAATATTTCCTTTGAAAAACACATTTCAAATTTTCCTTGCTAGATGCCCATGCATATTCCAAGTCATGTTATTGCTAAGAGCATTGATGCTGCTAAACATTGATTGCTGGGTCTACCTGTATTAGTTAGCATCAACCTCAAGGTACTTACACAAGAAAGCCTGACAGTAGTTAGAACTCTTGTTTGGAATAATCTTTTCCATTAATTGGCTTTTATAACTTCTTCAGGGTGAGAAACAGCTTTCACAGTTACTTAAGTGAGCATAATCTCTGTGTCTTGGTTTTTGAATACTGTAAAGTAGGTCTTGCTATTTTGGAACACATACAGACACAAGGAATCATGAAAGCACAGTGTACAGAACAGTTTTTGCTACCACTGTTGTAAGGGGCAGCCTTTTTCTCTGTGGTGATAATCAGGGTCATTGGAATGACATTTACTATGATGAACATTGGGGCGTTTTATATCAGGAGGAGTGATCAAAACAGGCAATGACAATTATAAAGGGAAGACCTACTCAAAAAAAAAAAACAAACCCAAACACTGGACACTGATCTGGAACAAGTATGAATCTAAAAAGGCAGGCTGTAAACTGGGCACAGCTCAAGGCCCATCTTCTTGTCCTTAATGGTGGGAGAGAACTGAGAAGACATCAAAACCATGCCCCATCTCTCACATCCAAACACTGAACAGAAAGACAGGTGAAAGAGCATGGACAGGCTGCTTTCAAGCAAAATGAGCATGTAACCATCAGCAGGATCCACACTGACTTGTACCCTAATGAGATGCTTAATTAAGGCAGGCTCTGCTTTAAAGACTCATAATTGCCCTCATGTGCCAGGCAGGCAACTTCAGAGTTAGATTTATGTGCCAGTGTGTTATGGGTTAACAGTGCTAACCAAAAACTTTCCAAGTCAGTAAGTCAGTCTATTTCTGACCACAACTGCTTTCTGATTTTGTAAGCTGCATAAGCAAAATGAGAGAAATCTGTTTTCCTGTACCAAGGGACAACCTATGCTTGACAATTTAACTCACAGAACAATGAAGACAGTGGCTGACACAAATAATAAGGTGAAGTGCAAGATGCATGCCAGGGATTTGTGGTTAAAGCTTTTGCTTTGACTTAAAAGCATTTTAAAATATTAACTAAGCAACACCACACACTCAAAGTTTGATATATGCATATCAAAGTTTTAGTGGAAAAATCACATTACAACTGTTTGGTACAGCCATTGAATGATCATTTATATATGCATGCTCACATTCTGGCTATGCAAACATTCAAATGCTTAATTTGGAGAGCATTAATCTTAGAGGGAAAGGTATTGTCACCCTGTTTCATCTGTGCATGGCATTCCCAGTATAGATGGTACCTAATGCTGTACCTGCCAATAGTGCCGTAAGATTGAGCCAAGAACTTCTGCATCTCATAGGCAAGCTGTTTATCCTCTGAGAATTTTACAGACATTTAGCTCTCTTTTTCCTTGCTTATTTTTCCCTTGCCTTATTTTTTTCATTCCTCCCTTTTTCTCCAGCCTTTATTTTCCAAATCCTATTCTTTCTAGAATCCTTGAAATCTTGTTTCAAGTTTCTGACTTCTGCAGTGGTATAAGATCATTGACAAACATGATGTTAGTTATCACCTCAAGGAAAGGCATATTCCTAGGAAATGTCTACCTTGCTTAATTTACCTAATCTGACATTAGAGAGACTCCACCTCATAGGGTAGACTTCACTCAGTCCTGATTCCTCCTTTCATCAGGAAAGACAATTTCCAGATAAAACCAACAGGGTAAATTTCACCATTCTTGTACTGCATGATACCACCAAAGCAAGGAAAAATGGTGTTCTTCCTGGGCCAGGGATCATCTCTGCTTTTCATTTAGTCCTCTTGACACAGAATATGCACATTCATCAGTTTCAAAATTCCTGCTTATCTTCCCTGTACAGGAATATCAATAGATGTCCAACTTTGTGAGTTAAAGTTTCTGCAGAATCTTTCCGCTTCTCCCAGTCAAAGTACTCATCAAAGCATTTCTTGTCTCTATCCCAGTGGCACAGAAAGAACATGGTATGCTGGTGCCCCCTTTATAAATTGTTTTCATTTTGTTATTCCCAGCTCTGCTGGGTGTGGCGAATACTCCCATTTATCTGCGAACATCTAACACTATCTTCGCTGGCATCTTTGTCACTGTTGGCACACAGACACACACACACACACTTTGATGAGAAGGCATGAACTGTTTATTAATAAAGATGTGACTCCACTTTATATAGTATTTCTACAAAGGCCAGGGACTGGAGAAGAAGGTTGACACCTCTCCCCATCCTATTGGTCAAGACAACTGTTCTTCAGCTGTCCATATCTCTAATACAAAGAATGTAAACTACCTAGATTTAAGGAAAACATTGCTTCTATTTATAACACTCGTGCATGAAAAAAAAAACCCTAAAAACTATAAAAGACAAAGAGAAGGCTAAAAAATCAAGGCAACACATCTTGTCAGAGCCTATTTTTCCTTTTCACACCTAACTCCAAATTTATTTGTGTGACAGCTTCAGAGAAACCCTGATGACCTCATAAACAGGCTGTCATAGGATGTAAGAAACCAGATGCTTTAGAAGGGGGACTGTACTCTCTCCATTTTTATTTAAGATCAAGAACTACTAGCAGTCTTCCAGCCTGTTATACTCCCTTACAGTTCAGGTAGCTTAAAATACCTTTGAGTAGTCGCTTTGCTGAAGTATTTTCTTATTTAATGTCTGGGATGGATTGAAGGAGCTTAATCCAGCTGCATAGATATAGCTATTTGGTAGCATTTGAGATGTCATAAGAGTATCCCAGAAACCTCTGGAAATGGCAGAATATGATACCGGACCTATGGGAAACACATGCCTTACCTGCATTGGCAGGTGGAGCCATAAAGGATAGCTGTGGGCTTTTTCATTTCCGCATTCAGCTAACTGAATTGATTGTGAAGTCACTCATTCCATGAACAGCACCGCTTGAGACTGGCAAGATTTCCAGGCTTAAAGGTCTGAAAGGGACAATTTGCTCTTTGGTCACTACCCCTGGGAAGATTAAGATAGTGTTTGAGCCATAAGGTATGCAAGGTATGCAAGCCAATCATCAGCTCTAACGCCATTTCCGTCTCCATCACCTTTTGCCTTCTGACAATCCTTTGGCCAAGGACCAGGAAGATCCTATCTTTCTGTTTCTTCTGGCTCCCCCAAGTCTAGGGCCCTTCCTATTGCAACTGGCATGAGCTGGTTTCTCTCACAGCATGAAGGACCATAAATCAAACAAGTCCTTTGGGCAGAGGAAGGGGGCTTGTTGCTAAAAAAAGAATGAGGTCAGTCAGAACAAGCCACTGAATGGCTGCTTTAGCAGTAATCCCACCCTCGCTGCAGAGGGGAGACTGGCTTGCTATTCTTATGTATTTTCACGGTGTGATCACACTTCTCATGGAAAGTACCTTCCATTTGCAGTAGATGAAGGTCATTATCATTACAAAGCACTCTCCCCTGGATTACTGCAGCTCTGAGATATTAGCCTGACTGTGGAAAATGGCTGAGGAGGATTCTCACACCATAGCCATAAAATTTGTTGTTTATGGAGGCTTTCCTGATAAAATTCTGAATATCCCTCAGACACAGAGGCTTAAATTAATGTCTGCCAGGTACAGTCCAAGCTTCTTTCCCTGGTGGTGCAGCCTGATAGATATTTGTAGGGAGCATAATTTAAATAAAAATCTCCTTTAGTGACAGACACCTCATGCATGGGTTTAGGGCTTACTTACCATCATCCTACTGCCCTGAAGCTGCTCTAGACCTTTCATGTGATGCTAGTCACTAGAAAAATAGTAGCTAGTCTTCAACCTTGTTTGAATATAATGCTTTGTAATGAAGAACACATCAGCAGATGTTTTAAACAAACTGGAGAAGAAAGACAGATGTTGCACCTGGAAGCAATGCCCTGTATCGGAGGCCAAGTATGCTCAAGGTGCTTTTGAAGGAATAATGTCTGCTTGGAAGGTAATGGGGAGCTTGGGCAGACCAAGGGGCAGACGTCAGCTGGCTCAAAACATTACAGGAAGCTTGTTCTGGCAAGCAGCTGGATTTTCACATGGAGAAGTAAAAAGACTGGTTAAGGGTTTTATTAGTAGTAATAATTTTATTATTCTTCTCATATGAAAATAAATGCCAGGTATAACAGTGAGACATTCCCTATCAGTAAATAATCTTTTTTATCAGTTTCATGCCATTAACAATCCAAGACTATACTGTCACAAAGCACACATGACAGCTTATGACTGCTCAGAAACTAAAGCTCAATATAGAAGTCAGCTGTATGACTGGTATGTAGGTCATCTGTTTGGAACAGATGTGCTCTCTCATCTGCATAACTCTAATAGTCGGCTTTGACCTGTAATGCCCTAAATGCCCTACTCTGCCTATCTAAAGGAGAGTGTGGTGGCCCAAAGGGACTAAGAATCCTTCACTAACGATTCTCCAAAGGTCTCCTTAACCTGGAACTCATTTCCCCCCTCCTTTTACCTGAATTAATTTTGACATGTTGGCTTCTAGTTCACACAAGGCTAATTCATACTTCCAGTCTTAGAAAAGGGATGAAGACAAGGGGATCAGGCTAATGGTAATTTGGATATAATTTGGCTTTGCCTGTGGTATTGGCTTCTAGATCAAATATTTACTTTTTGGGACTGACACTTAGCAGTTTATATTTTTCATAGAGTAATTAGTGCCAAGGATTGGCAGGAAAGTGCCTTTATGTATATTCCTAATTATACAGAATGGAAACCTCCACCTCTTTTGGAAAAAACAATATTAAACATTTTGTTCAGTTTTGTACATATGTAGTGATTTAGGATCTCAGAGTCAGACATCTCTGTTTTTAATGTAGAAACACATTTAAAACTTAGGAAATTATGATTCCCTCAAAGTTATGGAATACATTCTTAATCCTTAATAGGGCCCACAAGTGTTGACTCTTGCATTTATATTTGTGTTTTATTTATATATATATATGTTCAGGATACTGGGAAAATGAGAGAAAGAAAGGAAAGTTGTTAGGGAAACTCAGTGTTCTCTCACCATCTTTAACTCTTAATTTGCTTTCAGCATTCAGGCTAGCAAAAAAGGCCTAGGCCTTTAGAAGAGATGTAATATTTATCCTTAATTTGTAAAGCAAACAAGGCTGACCAGTGATGGCCTCGGGCAATGCAGTTAAAGAGAGTGGTGACTCCTGGTCTGCAGAAACACAGCACAGTGCAGTTAGACTCTCTCTACAGATAAATGAAGTTTAGCATGCAGTCCCTACAGGATCACTCCAAAGCCCTTCTCAGTGAGCTCATAAGACAGAAAGATCCACATGTGCCCTTTCCAAGCTTTAGCAGATAAAGGATGGCTAACTCTTAATGTGCACACAAAACCAGGAGCTTATAATTTCTTCTTTACTAGGTGCAAGACTGTTTATTGTTTTGCACTGAAGTCACAGGCTTCTTACTTCACACATACTGCCAACCCTTCAACTAAAGCAGGCAAGAAGGGAAGTGTTTATTCCAGAATATATTAACCCAAAGTGAATACAGAAATTACTGAAATTTCTAAAAACCAGCCCAAGCATGTATTTGCATTTTGTATAGGAAACTAAAGCTACCTTCAATCACAAGGGCAATATATGCAGAAATGCATCCAATAAAACACTATTGCTCCTCTAAACACAGGGTGTGGTAAGCAGCAGGATGGACATGGAGAAACTAAAGATAAATATCTACATACATATTTTCTTTATCATATTCATACAATTGTTTAAATTTTACCATGTTTTAATTGCAGCATGAAGAGGTGTGTGCAGCATTGGCAAAGTGGGGCTGGAACCTTAATGTATTTATGAAAGTGTATAAATTAATTAGTATGCTTCAGACACTTACTGAAGGACTGTGATAACTCTCTGAATTCTCCAACTAAAGGAATACACAGCAATTGCATACACAGATTTGTAAACATCCCTATGTATAACACACATCAAAACAAACAGATTTTATTAACAAAGTGCAATGTGACAGTAGGATTTTTGCTACCAGCTTAAATACCCCTTTGCATTCTTATTTGTACAGAGGCTTCAGCTAGTAGACATAGTTCTCTATTGTTTTTCATTTTAATTGGAGGTATATAATCAAAAGCAGAATCGAAATAATGCATTTTAAAAAACAGACAATATTTTCCGTCCAATTTACAACTCTAAATGGCAACAATTGTGCAAGGCATCCAGTATCAGGATTAGCTCTGTTGTTGATACCTAGTTTTCCAAAAAAAGGAAAAAAGTCAGAGGTCTGGCAATATGACAAGCTCTATACAAAATGAGTTTAAATGGCATGAGATCAGTTCTCCCATTTAATGGCCCATGGCCTTATTGTCAACAGAGGAGCTGAAAGACTGAACTCAATTAAGCACCAAAAATCTTACCTCTACCTGGCCCTGGACATCATCAAGTTTATTTTCAGCAAATGAAGATTTTCTGCTCTGTCCTCTCCTGTGACCAAACTTGCATTTGTTCCTCAGGACTTGTTCATCATCTTCAATGGGTCTCCGCACGTATTTGAAACGATCTTTAAGGGCCCGTTTCCACAGCAACTACATGGGGGGGGCGGGGGGAATAGCTGTCATTACAAGTATCTGTCAAGAATTTCCCCCAGTCTAGAGCAGGTCACTTTGTTTTACCTAACTCCACAAGAAAAGTGTTTGCCATTGAGCAGAAAAAGGCTCGTAGGGCAGCACCACATTGACTTCAGGATAGAAGGAAAGAAAAGCACCTAGGGTAAATGGCTCTGTGGTAACCAGCAGCTGGGCTAATGGCACTGCTGTGGCTTGCTGAGGATTACAGTAACTGACTCTAAGGGTTAGATCTATCCTAGGCTACCAGTGAAACTGCAGTGTTGTCCCTTCCTCAGCTCTTGCTTTATGCTCCATTCATAACATCAGGTTTTGAAGCTACATAGTGAAGCAGATCTGTGCTGTGGGAGTTTGGGGAGCTCTTTGGTGATTTTTGTTAGCTTCTTTTTGGTTAAGTATATTATTTTGCCTTTGCCTCTGGCAGTATCTGACTGGTTACACAGTTGTATGATAATTGTCTCTAACAGAAGGGAGTGGGAAAGACACAGTGTGCCACTACCTTTTGCTGGGAGCCTACAGTTATACTGGATCAAGTATGTTTTTAAACTGAACTCAAAATTGCTGAATTAAGAGAATCATTTAAATAGGTCCTAGCATTTGTAAGACACCTCAAGGTACATAAAATGCAACTTAAAGGCATTTCTACTCTGCAAGCAGTTGCAGTCCTGTTTAATACAGCCATGACTCCTTGGCAGTCAGAGCTTATGTAGCCCCAGCGCTTCTGTCATTCTCGTGTATTTCTTTATTCAATTATTGAAAAGTCACTTCTGAAAGTGGTATGGACAGCAACTTCCTCGTGCATCCTTTAAGGACCAATGGCCATTTGCATGTGGCCCAAAGCTGGATGTTCCATGGCAGGGACTAGCCATGCCATGCCATGCCATGCCACTGACACCCTGGGAAGCAATTTCTAATCAAAGGCTGTTCAACACATCTGCACGCACAACCTGCAGTTTTGAACAGTTTTTGTCATTCTTCAGAATCACTCGCATATTCCAGTTATTGAAGAGTATTCAAGAGTCAGAGGGAAAAAAACAGTCAGAAAAGTGACTGTAAATGAAAGGATGTGGAGAGATTCAAATATCTGTTACTTCATCTTCTAGAACTCCAATACTATGCTCACTTCATACTATAGCCAAGCCTTTACCCACTGACATGCTAAAACACAGTATAAACAGAAGAATTATTAGCCTAAGCTCCCTACCAAAATGGTGTCATTTATTAGTCCAGGTCATATGATTTGCAAGGTTAACTTCTGATGTAAACCGGAATTCAGTAGAAGTAGACTAAGTAGTACAGTATCTCTCTTTGCAGTGAGTCTGACTTGCCTGCCTTTCTCACTCACAGGATACAGATGAGAGGGTTTCATAAGAGGTGGTGGTGACAGCAGTGTGACCTTGCATTTCTCCCACTGAGCTTATTGTTCACGCCGCCCTAGGTTCTAGCTGACCTACAGGCCCTCAATCCCAAAAGCAAGACCTCCATTAATGGTGAAAAATTACAATGGAAGAGCTATGAGACTACAATCCCTGTGGTCTCTTCTTGAGCAGCCCTGGGCCTACCAGGGCAGGAGTGCCTTTCCTAGGGGGATGCTCCCTGCCACCCACCTATGTGCCCTTACCAAAGTATCTTTTCACAGCCAGTCACAGTTCAGCATCCAAGAACTGGAAAGAAAAGCCCATCTGCATTTCTAGTGTGCGAACTTCAGGCTTAGGGTTCTATCAGAACAGAAGTCACATCACCACCAACATAAAGATAATGACTAAAAATAGAGTACAACTGCTCACCCAGTCTTCTCACAAGGCATAGTCACAGCCTCAAGATGGGTATTACACCTCAGCACCATTTCCAGAAGAGGTAAGGTGACTACATGACTTGAAAATCCCACTTGTTGTTCACCTGAACCATTAAGGTTCCTAAACACATTTGTAGTTCTAGCCTTAAGCATTTTGATGCAAATACCCCATCATTATGTGACTAGCAAAACTTATGCTTAGCTTGCTATTTCAAGGCTGCTAAGAAAAGTAAATAAAAACCTTGGTTTAATGCTTCTCTGAAGTGTTATAATATTTTAAAACATGATCATCCTAGAATATATTAGCAACTGATAATTTAAGCATCCCTGTGGTTGAGCTTCACAGTTTCCTTATTTTGAAAACCTTTATTTCTCTGGAAGATATTTTTGCTTATTCCTTATTCTTTCACAAGAAAGAATATGTTGACACCAATATAAGGCTTTAAATATCCCACAAAGTTCAAAACTTTCAGCTGTTTCATTCTCCAGTCCCCCCAATAAATTAAGAATTTTAATTACATCTATTTCTGTAATAGGATTGTCATAAATTTAGGCAAGTCTCCTTTCACATACCTATTTCCAGGAGACTACAAGCACATACATTTATGTGGTTTCCCTTGTGAGTAATGCATCCTCTAGGAAGGATGCTTTTGTTACAGTTTTTGAACCAACACCTTTATTTTCTTATCATTTTCCTGCTTTCCCCATCTTCCCTCAAACACCACCCCAGGAAGCTTTACCTTCCTGGTAAAGGAGTAGAAGGATTAGCCTGTGTCTGTCTGACATTGGAGGGAAAGGATTACACGCAGATTAAAAGCAGTCATCTACTAGCAAATAATCACTTTGTGTGCAGCAGTTACATAAATCAGGCATGTCACCACCAGCATCCTGGGTTTCACAGGCACACGGCACACCTCGGCAGCCACAAGCTCAAGGGAGCTGCTCATGCAAAGCTCACTGGCAAGTGGCGTGGAGGAGAGAGCCCTCTCTCTTCCTTCCTCGTATCATGTTTTCTTGGAACCATACGATTTTCAAAAGTTTGTCTAAAATGAAATAAGGGAAATTATTCTTTCCAGTTGTTGGGTTTAAGCCTTGTAAAATGGACAAACACAGATAGACAGAATATCTTGTTAGTTGTCAAGAAACATTGTGACGCCAATTTGCTTTTGACTGCTGTGTTTATGACCTTTGCTTTTTCTATATAAGCTGTTTCTCTGCAACTTACAAATGTCGTACTGGTTACAATACACACCACAAATCTAATAAACTATTCCATGATTAAATGAAGACTTTTATTTTTTTAAATGGCATATATTACTTTAGGATAGTATTGTTCTGTAAGTAGAAGGAAATACCATGGGAAAATTTCCTTACATAGTCCCTTTAAAGCACTCTTACCAAAAGTTAATCTTGGTATTAATTTCATCCCAGGTATCCCACAGACTATTTTTGAGTTTTACTGTTGAGTTTTAATGAGTTTTGCTTAATGAGTTATACTATTAGTAAAAATTTTTTAAAATCATTATCTAGAATTTTAGATAATTCTTAATCCTTGCTTCTAGACTGACTCATAAATAACATTCTTTTAAAATTCAAAGTACATAAGTGGCTAATTCATGACTTTATTTGTAAATGAATTTATTTAGAGTCATAATCATTATCCTGACTATATTGAATTGGAAATCCTTTGAAAAAGGACTGATGGCACAGAAGTATATTTTTTCTATACTAAAATTAAAATGGAAAAATTTTAACTGAGAAAATAGAAATGTGAATAATCTGCTAATAAATCTTGAAACCACAAACTTTTAATGACCTCTCATTGCAACAGTATGAGTTTGAAAATATTAGACTACAGTTCCACATAACACACACATTGTTTAAATTATTTGTTTAAAATAATTTAGATGTGTAAATAAATATTTTAGGAAACAAAAGTCCAGTATTTTGGCAACAAACCCCACAAACAAACCAAAAAAATTGAACATTCAAAGTTTTGCAAGTAATTATTTTTCCTGTCATGAAAAATCTGGTGGTAATTTAGGGGGTCTTAAGTTTGGTTTTTGTTGTTGTTCCTCAATGTTTGCCGAAAGATCTTTCCCTTTTCCAGTTGTTCATTTCACTTCATTTCCACAAAAATGATGCAAAAAAAGTGCTGACATTTACAGTTCAAAGTTTCTCCATCCATGTACATCAATAACATCAAGTTCTTTACATTCTGATTATCTGTGCTTGGCCAGAAGAAAATGTTAATTCTGGAATCCCAGGATCTCTCACGGGATGAGTTTCCCCTTTTCTAGTCCAGGAAGCCCAAACCACCTGCCCCTACCTGCTCTGACACACAGGCATGCACACTGGCCAGAGCTGAACCCAGAACAGTTTCTGCTGTACCCTTCTGGCAGCCAACACCTGTCCATTTCTGGGGAAGGGCTTTAAACTGCAAGACTTGAGAGTTAAAAGTTAAAATCACACCCACCACTGTCAGACGTTCTCAAAACCACTGCACCCTTCTGCAGAGCCCAGTAAATGCTGTGGCTCCTCCTCCACCCCACAGGTTGTGAAACTGCTTTCCTTTTAAACATAACTTTAGAGTTAAAATGAATCTAGGAACTGAGACATAGCACAACAAGAAATAACAAGCAGTAAATGAATGTCATTAACAATACAGTGGTATAGAGCATTTTACATGGCAGAAAGGATAACACTCAACAGCAGGAGTGAGCTCCAGAACACCACAGGGAATGCAAAACTTGGTACTCCAAACTACACTCAGCCCTTTTGGCTTTTGAAATGCATGCAACAATTTATTTTTCCTACAACTTTGAAAATAAATGAAAAGTCTAATAATTGAAAACAGACTCGTTGGTAGTCTAAATAGACCCCAATAATAACTTTAGTGCACTACCACTACTGGAAACCATTATTCTCAGAGGCCAGCCCAGCTGAATTGCCATGTTTGGTGTGTCCCATTTTCCAGCCTTACAGACACGAAAAAGAGGTGGTTATCTAGCATAAAATTGACACCTCTGTGCACAGCTGGCCACCTAAAGCTCTCCTTGGAGTCCACACAGAAATAAGAACTTTCAGAGTGCTATTCCTCTCTTCCCAATGTAGACACCAAAACAACATCGTATGAACTGCCTCCCCAGAAGTTTATATATAAACGCTATTTAACACTGAATCTAACTAGCATTTTGGCTTAAAATACTACTCTTATGTTAGTTTTCCTTTCCTACATTTACCTATCAGTCACCTTTTCCTCTGAATTTCATTGATGGTGGATTTTTTAAAATGCTTTCAATATACTATTTTAAAAACTGTAATAGTAAGAAAAACTGTTTAATTACTATAGATAAATAACTTTAAGGTATTCAAGACCTCTCAGTAATCAATATTTTACATCTTACATTTTAATAGTATTATCAGGAACAGCAAGAAACAATTATAGTCCCTTAATAGCCAGAGGGAGTTTTAAAAGAAAAGCCTGCAAAAATTTTGCTTTTTTGACCTGTTGAAGATCCTTTTGAGGAAAAAAAAGAAAGAATGTTTGTTGATAATTTTTTTTTGCTGTTCGTTTGCTTCTTAAAGGTATATGAATTCAGTTTTACTGCAAGTCTTGTAAAGGTGTGTTTTAAGCTGTTACTGTTGCAACACACAACTGTCTCAGATCAAGAAAACAAAAGGTATTTATAGTGCTTATGATCAAGAAGGAAGAACAGAATGTCTAACAGTAGGGCCAATAAAAAATACGAATTCAGTCTCACACCCTCCTCCAAACTTAAGAATGCAGGCATACACCTTTTGTGCCGCTTTTCCTGTCTCAACACCAGCAATGGAGAGGAGCTGGATCAGAAAGTGGGAGACTAGCAATATTGCAAACTGCTAATTCCAGCTTCCTTGTTTACTTTTTGCAGTTATTGCCAGATATGCTTTCTAGTAAGAATGGGGGAAAGATCAAAACATAAAGGACAACCACTCTGAAATCTCTGCCCCATCACGTAACTTCTGCCAGCACCAATTCTGCCATCCATCTGGAAAATAATGACAATTTCCCAAAGAACAGTTATAAGTAGTTTGACTCAGCCTATGGTCCTTCTGCAATAAAGCCCTTTGAAAACCTAGCTTAAGAATCACTGTTTAAAAACAGTTTTTAAAAGTTAAGGGCTGTAAAATTGTCTTTGGAACAAGCTGAGTATCATTCCAGCTCCTCATCATATAGGGAGGCAGATGAAGCCATAGCATTACTCAGGACCCTGCCCAAGGACCACTGTTGGGGTATTCAGAGAGGTATCCTGATTAAAAATGAGGATGGACTGTTTCTCTCTGGTCCTTTTGTTCCCTCTCTTCTCTTAGAGATGTGTTTGTCCTCTTTAGTCCCTTCCCTTCAACAATGTCTGGGCTCAGGGGAGAACTACAATAGTTATCCCTTAAGCCTCAACTTTTTTTTTAATCCCAAAATTATTTTGCTTTTTACAATATATATTATATTGTACATTATTTATAACATTATATATTATAGATTATAGAATATATATTTATATATGTTTGAAGCTAACAGTCCCCACTGAGGCTCACAAGCTATATGCTATAAAATTATCACATGGCAAAGAAATGATGTGAGGTGAAAAAGTGACCACTGTCCTCCAAGAACACTGACAGCTATTCTGGGTCACAAGTGAAAAAAATGTAGTTCAAATTTAAATCATCTCCTTCCACTGCTTTCTGTTATTTCCCCCAGCGATATTCCAAAATCTGTTTTTAAATGGTTTTGTTTTTTTTTTTTTTAATTAGACCTAGATTCCTTAAACTACTACTGCATGTTGTAGTTTCATATCTAACACACAAACAATCATAATATATTGCAAGAGCATCAGCCACATGCTAGTCCTCATACNTTTAATACAGCCATGACTCCTTGGCAGTCAGAGCTTATGTAGCCCCAGCGCTTCTGTCATTCTCGTGTATTTCTTTATTCAATTATTGAAAAGTCACTTCTGAAAGTGGTATGGACAGCAACTTCCTCGTGCATCCTTTAAGGACCAATGGCCATTTGCATGTGGCCCAAAGCTGGATGTTCCATGGCAGGGACTAGCCATGCCATGCCATGCCATGCCACTGACACCCTGGGAAGCAATTTCTAATCAAAGGCTGTTCAACACATCTGCACGCACAACCTGCAGTTTTGAACAGTTTTTGTCATTCTTCAGAATCACTCGCATATTCCAGTTATTGAAGAGTATTCAAGAGTCAGAGGGAAAAAAACAGTCAGAAAAGTGACTGTAAATGAAAGGATGTGGAGAGATTCAAATATCTGTTACTTCATCTTCTAGAACTCCAATACTATGCTCACTTCATACTATAGCCAAGCCTTTACCCACTGACATGCTAAAACACAGTATAAACAGAAGAATTATTAGCCTAAGCTCCCTACCAAAATGGTGTCATTTATTAGTCCAGGTCATATGATTTGCAAGGTTAACTTCTGATGTAAACCGGAATTCAGTAGAAGTAGACTAAGTAGTACAGTATCTCTCTTTGCAGTGAGTCTGACTTGCCTGCCTTTCTCACTCACAGGATACAGATGAGAGGGTTTCATAAGAGGTGGTGGTGACAGCAGTGTGACCTTGCATTTCTCCCACTGAGCTTATTGTTCACGCCGCCCTAGGTTCTAGCTGACCTACAGGCCCTCAATCCCAAAAGCAAGACCTCCATTAATGGTGAAAAATTACAATGGAAGAGCTATGAGACTACAATCCCTGTGGTCTCTTCTTGAGCAGCCCTGGGCCTACCAGGGCAGGAGTGCCTTTCCTAGGGGGATGCTCCCTGCCACCCACCTATGTGCCCTTACCAAAGTATCTTTTCACAGCCAGTCACAGTTCAGCATCCAAGAACTGGAAAGAAAAGCCCATCTGCATTTCTAGTGTGCGAACTTCAGGCTTAGGGTTCTATCAGAACAGAAGTCACATCACCACCAACATAAAGATAATGACTAAAAATAGAGTACAACTGCTCACCCAGTCTTCTCACAAGGCATAGTCACAGCCTCAAGATGGGTATTACACCTCAGCACCATTTCCAGAAGAGGTAAGGTGACTACATGACTTGAAAATCCCACTTGTTGTTCACCTGAACCATTAAGGTTCCTAAACACATTTGTAGTTCTAGCCTTAAGCATTTTGATGCAAATACCCCATCATTATGTGACTAGCAAAACTTATGCTTAGCTTGCTATTTCAAGGCTGCTAAGAAAAGTAAATAAAAACCTTGGTTTAATGCTTCTCTGAAGTGTTATAATATTTTAAAACATGATCATCCTAGAATATATTAGCAACTGATAATTTAAGCATCCCTGTGGTTGAGCTTCACAGTTTCCTTATTTTGAAAACCTTTATTTCTCTGGAAGATATTTTTGCTTATTCCTTATTCTTTCACAAGAAAGAATATGTTGACACCAATATAAGGCTTTAAATATCCCACAAAGTTCAAAACTTTCAGCTGTTTCATTCTCCAGTCCCCCCAATAAATTAAGAATTTTAATTACATCTATTTCTGTAATAGGATTGTCATAAATTTAGGCAAGTCTCCTTTCACATACCTATTTCCAGGAGACTACAAGCACATACATTTATGTGGTTTCCCTTGTGAGTAATGCATCCTCTAGGAAGGATGCTTTTGTTACAGTTTTTGAACCAACACCTTTATTTTCTTATCATTTTCCTGCTTTCCCCATCTTCCCTCAAACACCACCCCAGGAAGCTTTACCTTCCTGGTAAAGGAGTAGAAGGATTAGCCTGTGTCTGTCTGACATTGGAGGGAAAGGATTACACGCAGATTAAAAGCAGTCATCTACTAGCAAATAATCACTTTGTGTGCAGCAGTTACATAAATCAGGCATGTCACCACCAGCATCCTGGGTTTCACAGGCACACGGCACACCTCGGCAGCCACAAGCTCAAGGGAGCTGCTCATGCAAAGCTCACTGGCAAGTGGCGTGGAGGAGAGAGCCCTCTCTCTTCCTTCCTCGTATCATGTTTTCTTGGAACCATACGATTTTCAAAAGTTTGTCTAAAATGAAATAAGGGAAATTATTCTTTCCAGTTGTTGGGTTTAAGCCTTGTAAAATGGACAAACACAGATAGACAGAATATCTTGTTAGTTGTCAAGAAACATTGTGACGCCAATTTGCTTTTGACTGCTGTGTTTATGACCTTTGCTTTTTCTATATAAGCTGTTTCTCTGCAACTTACAAATGTCGTACTGGTTACAATACACACCACAAATCTAATAAACTATTCCATGATTAAATGAAGACTTTTATTTTTTTAAATGGCATATATTACTTTAGGATAGTATTGTTCTGTAAGTAGAAGGAAATACCATGGGAAAATTTCCTTACATAGTCCCTTTAAAGCACTCTTACCAAAAGTTAATCTTGGTATTAATTTCATCCCAGGTATCCCACAGACTATTTTTGAGTTTTACTGTTGAGTTTTAATGAGTTTTGCTTAATGAGTTATACTATTAGTAAAAATTTTTTAAAATCATTATCTAGAATTTTAGATAATTCTTAATCCTTGCTTCTAGACTGACTCATAAATAACATTCTTTTAAAATTCAAAGTACATAAGTGGCTAATTCATGACTTTATTTGTAAATGAATTTATTTAGAGTCATAATCATTATCCTGACTATATTGAATTGGAAATCCTTTGAAAAAGGACTGATGGCACAGAAGTATATTTTTTCTATACTAAAATTAAAATGGAAAAATTTTAACTGAGAAAATAGAAATGTGAATAATCTGCTAATAAATCTTGAAACCACAAACTTTTAATGACCTCTCATTGCAACAGTATGAGTTTGAAAATATTAGACTACAGTTCCACATAACACACACATTGTTTAAATTATTTGTTTAAAATAATTTAGATGTGTAAATAAATATTTTAGGAAACAAAAGTCCAGTATTTTGGCAACAAACCCCACAAACAAACCAAAAAAATTGAACATTCAAAGTTTTGCAAGTAATTATTTTTCCTGTCATGAAAAATCTGGTGGTAATTTAGGGGGTCTTAAGTTTGGTTTTTGTTGTTGTTCCTCAATGTTTGCCGAAAGATCTTTCCCTTTTCCAGTTGTTCATTTCACTTCATTTCCACAAAAATGATGCAAAAAAAGTGCTGACATTTACAGTTCAAAGTTTCTCCATCCATGTACATCAATAACATCAAGTTCTTTACATTCTGATTATCTGTGCTTGGCTAGAAGAAAATGTTAATTCTGGAATCCCAGGATCTCTCACGGGATGAGTTTCCCCTTTTCTAGTCCAGGAAGCCCAAACCACCTGCCCCTACCTGCTCTGACACACAGGCATGCACACTGGCCAGAGCTGAACCCAGAACAGTTTCTGCTGTACCCTTCTGGCAGCCAACACCTGTCCATTTCTGGGGAAGGGCTTTAAACTGCAAGACTTGAGAGTTAAAAGTTAAAATCACACCCACCACTGTCAGACGTTCTCAAAACCACTGCACCCTTCTGCAGAGCCCAGTAAATGCTGTGGCTCCTCCTCCACCCCACAGGTTGTGAAACTGCTTTCCTTTTAAACATAACTTTAGAGTTAAAATGAATCTAGGAACTGAGACATAGCACAACAAGAAATAACAAGCAGTAAATGAATGTCATTAACAATACAGTGGTATAGAGCATTTTACATGGCAGAAAGGATAACACTCAACAGCAGGAGTGAGCTCCAGAACACCACAGGGAATGCAAAACTTGGTACTCCAAACTACACTCAGCCCTTTTGGCTTTTGAAATGCATGCAACAATTTATTTTTCCTACAACTTTGAAAATAAATGAAAAGTCTAATAATTGAAAACAGACTCGTTGGTAGTCTAAATAGACCCCAATAATAACTTTAGTGCACTACCACTACTGGAAACCATTATTCTCAGAGGCCAGCCCAGCTGAATTGCCATGTTTGGTGTGTCCCATTTTCCAGCCTTACAGACACGAAAAAGAGGTGGTTATCTAGCATAAAATTGACACCTCTGTGCACAGCTGGCCACCTAAAGCTCTCCTTGGAGTCCACACAGAAATAAGAACTTTCAGAGTGCTATTCCTCTCTTCCCAATGTAGACACCAAAACAACATCGTATGAACTGCCTCCCCAGAAGTTTATATATAAACGCTATTTAACACTGAATCTAACTAGCATTTTGGCTTAAAATACTACTCTTATGTTAGTTTTCCTTTCCTACATTTACCTATCAGTCACCTTTTCCTCTGAATTTCATTGATGGTGGATTTTTTAAAATGCTTTCAATATACTATTTTAAAAACTGTAATAGTAAGAAAAACTGTTTAATTACTATAGATAAATAACTTTAAGGTATTCAAGACCTCTCAGTAATCAATATTTTACATCTTACATTTTAATAGTATTATCAGGAACAGCAAGAAACAATTATAGTCCCTTAATAGCCAGAGGGAGTTTTAAAAGAAAAGCCTGCAAAAATTTTGCTTTTTTGACCTGTTGAAGATCCTTTTGAGGAAAAAAAAGAAAGAATGTTTGTTGATAATTTTTTTTTGCTGTTCGTTTGCTTCTTAAAGGTATATGAATTCAGTTTTACTGCAAGTCTTGTAAAGGTGTGTTTTAAGCTGTTACTGTTGCAACACACAACTGTCTCAGATCAAGAAAACAAAAGGTATTTATAGTGCTTATGATCAAGAAGGAAGAACAGAATGTCTAACAGTAGGGCCAATAAAAAATACGAATTCAGTCTCACACCCTCCTCCAAACTTAAGAATGCAGGCATACACCTTTTGTGCCGCTTTTCCTGTCTCAACACCAGCAATGGAGAGGAGCTGGATCAGAAAGTGGGAGACTAGCAATATTGCAAACTGCTAATTCCAGCTTCCTTGTTTACTTTTTGCAGTTATTGCCAGATATGCTTTCTAGTAAGAATGGGGGAAAGATCAAAACATAAAGGACAACCACTCTGAAATCTCTGCCCCATCACGTAACTTCTGCCAGCACCAATTCTGCCATCCATCTGGAAAATAATGACAATTTCCCAAAGAACAGTTATAAGTAGTTTGACTCAGCCTATGGTCCTTCTGCAATAAAGCCCTTTGAAAACCTAGCTTAAGAATCACTGTTTAAAAACAGTTTTTAAAAGTTAAGGGCTGTAAAATTGTCTTTGGAACAAGCTGAGTATCATTCCAGCTCCTCATCATATAGGGAGGCAGATGAAGCCATAGCATTACTCAGGACCCTGCCCAAGGACCACTGTTGGGGTATTCAGAGAGGTATCCTGATTAAAAATGAGGATGGACTGTTTCTCTCTGGTCCTTTTGTTCCCTCTCTTCTCTTAGAGATGTGTTTGTCCTCTTTAGTCCCTTCCCTTCAACAATGTCTGGGCTCAGGGGAGAACTACAATAGTTATCCCTTAAGCCTCAACTTTTTTTTTAATCCCAAAATTATTTTGCTTTTTACAATATATATTATANTAGATTCCTTAAACTACTACTGCATGTTGTAGTTTCATATCTAACACACAAACAATCATAATATATTGCAAGAGCATCAGCCACATGCTAGTCCTCATACAGATAACTTTCTAAAGAACTGGCTACTTTGTTTTTAAAAATAGGAAAAAAAATCACATTTAATTTTATCCCTGGGCAGAAATCAGTCCAGAAAGAAAATGTACCCAACAAGCAACCAGGATTTCACGTACATCTCTGCATGATCTCATGGTAACTTTGAGGTATGGCTATACCTGGATTAATCTTTAATTGACATAATAAAATAAGAATGTGATTTGCCAAACACAGCCAAGTATGTGTGCTCTGAATAGAGCCAGCATCTAAGAAATTGATATTGATTTCCTCTGAACGAGATTATTTTCTTGTGATTGATTATGTGGGAAAAGCCGACAATACTTACAAAGCCATTCCCATCTTCATCAAGAAAGGGGTATGCCTGGAGCAGAGCATTGACAACAGTGTTATATTGCTGACTGTTTGGATACCTGTGCAAACAAGATGGAGATGGAAAAGAAATATTTGGTTTTCTAGAGAATATTAAATACTGGAATCTATACTGAAAATCATTATACTATTTCTGACTATTTTTCAGGCAATCAGTTGTCCTCCAAATAACAAAGGGCACAGCTTAAAGGCTTGCATGAAATCTTTCTATTGGTTTCTGTATGTTTTAGGCCCTCAGCCTCCTTTATTAAGCAAATATATTAGAGAATAGCTTTATATCCATTTAAAAATTTACATCTGCAGACAACAGGTAATGCCCTCAAATCAATTTAACAATGTTTACTTACAGCGAGCCTTCTAGGTATTTTGTCATGTCTGCTTGTAAAAATTCAATAATCCTTATTCTCATACTGTGATCAGGGCATTTCTTTTCTGCTAAGATGCACTTGACATCATAAGGGAAGTCTGGCAAAGCATAAGAACTGGTCCACTGCAATGTCTTGTGTCTTGCAAAAAATGATTTCAGTTTTTTTCTGTAAAAGAAAAGATTGTACCATCACATATTTCTTCTATGGAAATGCAGGCAGGAGGGAAAGAGAATACATGGAAAAACACAACACAGGGGAAAGTTATTGCTACAGAAATTCAAGGCCTGCTGTCTTTGTTTCTGCATAAAGAATACCTACAAAAGCAGCAATCAATACACACAGAGTTAAAAACTAGATATCAAATGTGGAATGTTATAACCAGCAGACAGTAGGAGGTGATTCCTAACTGAAAGCAGAAAGCAGAGCAGAAGTAAGTGGGGGCTTGCTACTGTTGCAAAACACCTCCATCTGTCTTCATTTATAATATGCTTCCTCTCTAGTGGGATCTTAATTGACTGAAATACTACACGTGACATTAGTTAAGGCTGTCCTCCCACAGGGGAGGGCAAGGAAGGGGTGAAGGCAGTTATCATCAGCTCACATCTGGAAGCAAAGCAGACACAGCCCAGCAGCTCCTGCCACAGGCACACCATGACCACTATTTACAGAAGTCACACCTCAGCCGGGGTGAGCTTGAGGCAGGTTATCACCGCTGGCTGCCCAAACCCTGACTCTGAAAGAACCCAGGGAAAAGTGGGTCCCAACAGCCAGTTGTAGCCTCAATACCTTCTTGAGTAGGTTGGCCTATATTTTTCAACCTTTCTGACCTAGTTACACTGCCACACCTTCTTGGTGTCTTTTAATATATCTTGTGAGCTATCAAAAACACTACAATCCTGAAATAACTGCACCAACCCCAGCCCTACCACAGATGGTGATGCAGTGCTGAGGAAAAAAATATGTCGTTTCAGTAACGTGTTCTGCTCCTAACATCATAGAAGTACTCACAGCACTACCATTTCCCCACGCAAAACAGGCACAAAATGGTCAGGGCTGCTGTCTTTGCAAGCTCACCAGATTTCATGGGGCACAGATAGTTACCAGTGGATGCAAAGTGTAGTGAAGTTCTGTTAGTACTCTGCAGTCTCAAAAGAAGGTAAAGTTGTTCAGGAAGTCACAGCATATCCACAAAGACACTTCCATGTCCTTTTTTGGTGATAAATTAATATACAAATGGAAAAATAAAACCCAACTTAGAATCTGAAATCACTCGGAAACTCCTCCTATACAAACAAAGTGCAGATGTTAGATGTAATATCAGTGAGCAGCTCTGCAGCCTTTAAGTTTGCATCCTGTACCTTCACCAACTTTACTGATGGCAGTGATGTAGCACACAGGCTGCAAGTCACTACATAATGTTTTCAACATCCTACCATTTAATATAGCTGAAAAGTGGACAAAATTTTAAAATTTACAGTACTTTTCATCTAAGCAGCACTGGAATTCCTTTTGTTGGCAATAACACTGAAGCTGAAAAGCCATTTCAAAAAGTGGCAGGGTTTATAGCAAGTTCCATTTGGGCACACTGGACTACATTCAGTCACCTGAAAAAATAAAATTTTCTTGCAGCTGGGATGGCTAATAATCAGGGAATCATGGTAACTCTCCCATCCACCAGTCCCTTCACACTTACCATGGCAACAAAAATACTCCAAATTTCATTTATCTTCATTTACCTTATCTTACACAAAATAACCTTGCTCTCCAAGCAAGATCCAAAAATTCCTCTGGTCTCTACAGTGCATGAGATTAAATATTTTACTAGTTTTAGCTGGACTCATCACTGTTGAGAAGTCATGTTAAATATGTGCTGTAATATTTCACAATGAAATACCAGCTTGTTTGAAAAGAGACACCACTCCACATAAACTTTATCCTCAGAAATGCTCACATGCAAACTTGTTTAACTAGAAGAACAGCTCAGTTCAGTAGTAATGTTCTTCTCCACAATCAAGGAAGGGCTTGGCTCAATACGTAAATCCCAGTGCACATACGGTTTTGAGATTTAGGTACAAATATATGTAGCCTATTTCTAGCCATACCTTTTCTAGCTAACCTGAGGCAGAAATTAGATCAAAATCTTGAAACTGCAAAAATAAAAATCTCAAAAAAAATCTCAAAATCTCAAGTTACATATTTTCTTGTCTCTCAGTTTTTGAGACTTTTGATTCTACAGCGAAATCGATCCAATGGCTAGCCCAGGCAAAATTTCAGCATTCCTCTTTCTCTGCTGTCACGTCTGACTGACTTACATCCCCTTCTTACTGGTGCTAGGAATCCTGCAGCAAGTTACAAGGAGCTACAGTGACAAAGTTCTTCATTATTCTTTTCATTTATTTTTTTCACTGAGTTCCTGAAATGGCTTCTCATGAGGTGAAACAAATACCAATTCTGATGAAGCAAGCTGGTCTCCCCATGCTTAGCTGCAGTAAACTGCATCCTAAGAAGCACCTCCTCAGCAAGGAGACAATTATTCACAGAGCTTTTACCACTCAGTTTTGTAGATTGCCACTTCGATGTGCTCAGTCACAGTCCTGTCTCACACAGCCATTTCCTTCTTTGTCTCCATTGTAGCCTTACTCTGCTCAAGCACAGCATGTTTACTGAGACATGAAGCTATAAAATAGTGTTATTTTGGGAGGAGCCATTTGTCTACTTCAGATGGAAAAATATCTCACAACAAACCAACCAATCAAAAAAAGAAACACCAAAAAACCTCAAAGAACCCCCAAAGAACCATCTATTTGAATTATATAATCCCTGGCATCCCTAATCCCAGGGAATACCTTTTTTTTACTGCTAAAAAGACAAAGAGTTACACATTTGCAGTGTCACCCAGACCATTCAGTGACGGTTTTAGATTACAGTGGAGAGAAGAGTGGAGAGTAAACACAGCATCATCTCTCCAAGTTCAGTGCCCCATGCAACATCACACAGACACACGGAGCTACCTGAATTAGCTGTAACAAGTCAGTAAAAATAATCGTGGTATCAACACATAACCCAATTCAGATAGCTCTGTAAAGTACCACAGAGACCTAGAAACAAAATCAAATACTAGATCATAATAAGACTGCTGTTGTTAAACTTCTTGAGCATACTTGTAAGAAGGAACAGTTTCCTCCATCTATTTAGTTCATTTAGGGAAAAATGTGATTTAAAGACCAACTGGGCACACACATAAACAGGCTGTGTGCCACAAGCTTTTCTTATTTTCTGCTGAAGTCCATGAGTCAGGCACCCATTGCTATATCTTGTATCAGCTCAGATCCCATTTAATCAGGGGACATGGCAGTTCAGAAGAAATTTGCTGACATCAATGGGTTGTGCCCCTTTTTGGTATATCTACATAAAACTCAACACATGGGTGAAGTCTGAATAGATTCCCATTATTCACAAATAAAGGTCTAACCTTTCACATGTCTACATCACACAAGAGACTCTGGTCTGAAGGTTTGTAGTCTGGAAGAAGGTCCCTGTCAACAAATCCAAGGAAGAAACAGAGGAGAAAACATGGCATTTGCAGATATGAAAGAAAGGAAAAGTCTTCAGCTGTAAAAAAATATTCCATTTCCCTAATACATGTATAATATGCTTTCAACTTTATGACAATATTTAAGGTTGCAAAGGCTATTTCCATCAGAAGGAAGAAATTATGACAAAAGATAAAATATCAAATAAAACTTTTCTTCCTCTCAGGAGTCTGATAAAAAAGGGCTCTATTTTTCTATTCACAGTTCTGATATCTGTGCCCAAAAGATCCTAATGCCATTCTCTTTTAGTGCTTCGTTGTCATTTCCAACTTTTGAGCATAAATACAAGGTGTCCCAGTTATTCTCTAAAGCCAGGAATTTGCAGTCTATCTAGTGCTTGATGATGTCTTAAAGGGCAGGTATCCTTTAGACTGAAAAGGACGCTACCCACAGCAGAGTTTACTTCAGCAAGGTAGGGATGTGGGAACTGCGAAATGTGCCAGAGCAGCTCCCAGTGCAGCTGCCCCTGCAGTACCTTTTCTATAGAAAAAACCATCATGTTCAGTATGAGCACGAAGTTACAGACAAAATTAGTCTGCCTCCAAAAAAGTTTGTGAGATGCAGACACAACCTTCTTCTAGAAGGACTCCGGATTTTTTTTTGACAGTCTGAGGAGCTGCATCACGTAAGGGATGGCTTTGCACTTTCACTTCACCTGAGGGCAGCAAGATGTGGGTTACAGAGACGGGAAGAAAAAAATGCTCCTTAGGGAATCTGGCTGATAACTGCCAGCTAAATCAGGTCATTTAAAAGAAACAGGGTTGATTCATATTCACCCCATAAGATATGTTGTACTGTACCCAAAGAATTTTATGGGTTTTTGGAATTTTTGTTGTGTTGCTGTTATGACTTTGCTAGACCTTAGTAAGTCGATGCAATTAGTGTCTTCTGCAAGTAATTTGTATGACTTGCTCATTTATGGTGTGGAAGAGAAAAGACATAGCAATTTATTTATTTTTTCCTGCAAACTTCTGTGGAAGACTCACAGCACCACGGCAATAAATTCAGCTCCAATGAGCTGAAGGGCTCCAAAACCATGAGTCTTGACTTTCAAAACACCGAGGCAACAAGCACAGACAATAGCTATTATTATGAGTTTCAAGGTCTTTGGCAGTGATTGTCCCAGTGTATTTGGCACTGGTGAGGCCATGCCTCAACTCCTGTGTCCAATTCAGGGCCCCTCAATTCAGGAAGAACATTGGGGTGCTGGAGCATGTTCAGAGAAGGGTGATGGTGCTGGTGAAGTCTGGAGCACGAGTCTGATGAGGAGCAGCTGAGGGAGCTGGGGGTGTTTAGCCTGTGGTAAGAGGCTCAGGAGGATCTTGTCTCTCTCTACAACTACCTGGAAGGAGGCTGTAGCCTCTCTAGGTGGGGATTGGCCTCTTCTCCCAGGCAGCCAGCAACAGGACAAGAGGACATAGACTTAAGCTGCACCAGGGGAGGTTAGTATCCTTAAGTATCCCGCCGCAATGACAGAGACATGAAATGCTGACTTAAAACAAAATAAAAAGTGGCAGAGATTCTTGAATCTACATAAATTAAAAACCTACATTTAAAGCCTCTCCCCCAGGCCCTGAACAAACTAAACTAAAATTTGCAGGTAAAACAGGTTTCATGAAGATGCAATAGCAATTGAAGTGAAATTATAAAAATGAAGTTGTTTTTCTGATACGTTATTCCAAAAGTAAAATCAAACAAAGCATCTGACATCTGTACTTCTGAACAAAATAGACAGGCAGTACTTCTCTCCTACTATTGACCACTGTCGAAGACTTAGCATGGTTTTTCTAAGTCTGTTTTTCATGTCCTTATGAACTAACCAAAAAAAAGATAATCACATATACCGGAAATGATTCTGGTGATATCAAGAATAAGGTCTTTGCTTAGAAAGTAAGAAACTCGTAAGCTGTACATTAAAAAGCACACTCCTGCTGAGTTTTCTCTGTAGGATTATAGCTACGTTTGTGTGTATATGTATAAAAGTAATTTTGCCCTCTTGTGTAAATGGAACAAAATCATTTGAAGTAATTGACTAGGTGACAATTTTTCAGGCTAGCTGCTCTTTTTCTCTTTTCCTTTTAAAATTTTCTTTTCTTTTTTTTTTTTTAAAGCACAAGCATAAGTGTATTTCTGATAAAACACATCAAACTGATAAAACTGATAAAACACCAACAATACTGCTGTATAGGTTATAGAGGAGGCAAAGAAAGGAGCTCTCTAAAGATCATTAGTGGAGTGACATATCATAATTAAAGACCCTTTAGATGCTGCTACCCAGCAGTCAGGGCAGTTGCTGTAGCCGGACCAAAACAGATGTAGGACTGGCCTAGTTAAAGACATTTCCTCCACTGAGGAAATGAATGCCCCACGCAGGCCACCATGGCCATCCTGGAGATAGATGCCAAATTTGTAAAGGTAAATGTAAATCCTGCAGTTCATTGTCTTTGCTATGAGTTCAAATGTATACAGGCACCAGCACCAATATCCTGCCAATAGTTTTATTGGTATATGAACATTTAATAGGCCCAGGTTTAGCTGAGCACTGACCATGCCTTCCAAACTCACAGCAAATGGGGAAGTTCAAACCTGTTGAGGCTGGCTGGAAGATCTGCTATGCTGCTTGTGCTTTGAGCAAATTACTCCAAGGCATTCAGACAGTAAATCTGTTACACAGCACTCAAGAGCTACAGGATATGTTTTATAGAAAAAAATAAATGTACAAATAAACATGTACCAGGACATCACTCTTGAGGGAAAACAGCTGGACGGACCATCATAGTGGAAACAGTGGAAAAGGGATACATTAGGGGACGTCATTTTGCTAAGCAAACATGTTGAGGAAAGGCAGACAGAACATATAAACCAACCAATAAAAGGCTGGTTTTCCACAGCAGTATCAGGTATTTACAAATAATAAAAACCTCTGTCTTAGCAACAAGATAAACCCCAGGCTGTCAGGAGCCATAAAACTGCTAGTACTCCGGTACAGAAAAGCAGGAATATGGGAAATGTATTTATTGAATTGTCCTCTGTGTCTGTCTTATTGTCTTCACATACAGGCACTGCTTCAAGATTAATCTTCTTGGGACATTAACAAAAAAATTGGCTGTTTTTACTTCTGTCATTGCTAGCAAAGTATTATTTCATTGGAGTAGCCTGCAAACCTCATCTGGTTTTACATATGCTCAATCTCAATACAAGAAAAAAAAATATACAATTGCTTCCTCCACTTATTCTTTATTTTTGTGTTTAAACAATCTTCTTTGATATTTTGGTAATATTTAGTAATATAGAAGAGTGTATTTAACACATTTGTTAGGACTACCTACACAGGAAACATAGAGAAACTTGGAGCTAATTCACCAGCATTAATAATCCATAAAAGCATCCACTAATTCACTTCCAGCAAAATCATACAGTTATTGAAGCTGTGGCTCCATGAATCTTCTAAGAAAACAAAACCAAAGCCAAAAATGGACCAGAAAACCCCAACAATGCACACAAATTAAAACAAACAAACAACAAAAAACCCCAGAAAAACCCAGAACCAAACCAACAAGTCAACTCACAAATTTTAAGTTTTTCTTTTTCAGGTTGGATGAAATTAATGAGGAGATAGAGGCTAGACATATAATCCTGACCAAATACCAATAATTTAAACTGTGCATTGTGTAATGGTTACTCTGATTCACACAACCCATTTAAAACTCTTTATAAAGCACAAGGCAAATCAATTAAAAATAAGCATCCTTTAGAAGCACAGGCTAAATATTGCAGGATCATATTAATGGTTTATTCCAAGGGTTCAAGTGATTTGGGTTTGCTTATTTGATAAAGATGATGGCAGGATCTTTGGAGTTTTTGGGATGTTCTTTAAAAAACAGAAGTATTAGGACTTTTAAAAGCATTTAAATCATATCTATGGGTGAGAATGGCAGGAGGAGAAGTTGTAGCAGGTGGAAATAAAGGGGAATAATGGTAAGTAAAGCTTTGCAAGCAAGAAAATAATTGCCTTGAAAAAGCAACAGGACTCTCTTTCAACACTGACTCCCCAAGTCAAAGAAGAAAATCATGGATAGGAGAAAAAAAAAAAAAAAGAAAGAAAAAACCCATCACATTGTCTTGCCTCCAGTTTCTAGGCAGCCTTATTTTGATAACCAAGGAAAATAAGTGTGCAAATGGAATCAGCATGCCTACCTTCCCAAGTGCTATATTTAAGATGCCTCAAGCACACAATTTATTGAATAGCTATATTCCACTCTGTAATGACTAATTTGTCAGATTGCTGTTGAAAACACATCTGCAAATACAATTTTTAAAAATCAAATAAATAAAGACAAACCTGTATTTTGCCCTCTGCATGAGGTGACACAAAAGAGTGAGCAAGGACTGAGGATGGAACCACACCACCAAGCTATTTCATTCAGTCAAATCCTGTAAATTTCTGGTTTTGTTTTCTAAATACACCTGGAAATACCTGAACCTGACCTGCAGTAATTAAGATCACTTTTAAAAAAGTATAAATGAAGCAAGAAGTGTTTATGTAATTTTCAAAAGGTAAGGAAAATTCAATGAATATACTATAAACTCACTTTTGCTTTAGCACTCTATGATCAATTATTCCTTTTTCTTTTCCAGTTGAACACAGATATTTGTTCTGCTCCACAGGACCAGAAGAATTTAACATCTGTCTGTCAGTAGCCCTGAAAGAAAAAAGAACAAAAAATTACTCTCAGATCTTGTGCAGCTTCTAGAAAAGAGGAGGTTTAGGGTTCTAAAATACCAGTAGCAGAAACAGAAAAGGAGAAAACATAACATATCAAATATATAATGATTTGATATACTCATGCCTCTTAATCTCTCAGTTCACTTATCAAACTCTGACAAATTTAAAGGAAAAATGTAGAAAGTTCTATCTGTTTATATTGTAATTACTACAGAGTTACAAATCCCAAGAAAATCAGCTTTCTCAGAGTTGCAGGGTAACTTTCAGCTTCATAACCTGGCATCTTCTAATTTCTGGGAAAAACTGACCATTACAAAATGCAAGGGGTGGGCTGAAAGAGCTAATTACACAGCACTTCAATACATTTCTATTTAACAAGAATCTTGAAAAGTTGTTTTTTTCTGGAGGTTAAGTCAAAAGCTTCAAGTCAGCTTTGCATTACTCCAGCCACTCTAGAAGATTTCTGAATGCTTCCTGGTCTTCGAGCCCACTGTTCCTGGCTATTTGCTCCAGCTCTAGCTCACCACTAGCAACAAAAACTCCAGACACCCACTTAACTATAAGCCAGTCCAAATCACTGCTTTCCGTTTAACCTTTGTGTCCACTTCTCTCCCTCTTCATATTCCTGTTATCTCTTGTTTTGGTAGATGTGTTGGTGGAAGCCAACATCAGCAGCTTTACTCCATACTGGGGGAAAGGCAGAGCTAAGATAAGGGATACTGCTATGCTGCCAAGAATTCATGGCAATCATAAACCACTTTTTTTTCCTAAACCTCATCTCTTCAGAACATCTGAACTCTAAAGATGCTCCAGAAACTGCTCCAGCCTCAGTTGCACTCAACACACAAAAGGTTGTTATTGGAAATGACATTAAAGTTTGCCACATTTATAAGGCGAGTTCTCCCTGTCCATGAAACAAGATGTTTCATCCATGCAGTTAAATGAAACAAACAAAAAAAAACCCCTTAGTATATTCTCTGTGTGGCTCTTAGAAACAATTGACTGTGAAAGTGGAAGGGATCTTAATATTTACCTGGTAATGTCTGTGTGTTAGCTCCTCATACACACATAAGCACAGTTTCTATGTCTGCTGAACCAGTGACAGACACAAGATGACATTTTGGTGTCCTAATCCAAACCAGTGACAGACACAAGATGATATTTTGGTGTCCTAATCCAAACAACATTCGGTGTCCCTTCACAAATCCATTACTTCCACACAGAGTGTTCACCTATCGCACTCTAAATTCCATGCCCAGCCAAGGACTTTGTTTCTCTTTCCGTCAGGGGGGAGAGGTCAGCACAGTTCACACACAATCAGAGGATGAGCCAAGGACGCCAGAATAAAGAGGTGGCAGCCAGGGGTGCACCAAAAAGCACTGGGGACAGCATTTATATGAGAAATACAATAGGGAAATACTGCTAACAGCTCTTGGAAGCTCCACAGTGACCAGATGACACAGAAAGAGACTGTGATGATGATGCTTTCTTCCCTGCCCTAAGCAATGACCTCTCCACCTCCTCTCCTGTCACTGGTCCTAGCAGGGTGAGCAAGTTCTGGGAACTGGCCTGACTGAGAAATAATTCTGCAAAACAGAAAAGATGGCTGGTTTTCACCTGGGCTCAAAACTGCATGATAGAGGCTAGCAGACTGCAAACTCAGTTTTCACCGTTGTTCCCTAGCACCACAAGGGGACCACACACCCAGCTGTGGATGCTACTAACTGCAAACCTTATCATGGTTTCTCTACTCACTGCAATTCAGCGTAACATCACTGAGCAATGGAGGGAATGAAAATTCACATATATTGTGAACTATTAGAGCTATGAATTTTACATTTGTTCAAAACAGTGTCTCGTACACTTTAGTCATGAGTCCTTGAACTAGATCAAAAGAAATTCTTTACAAGATTTTGTTCAAGATGTACTGAACAGACAAAAATAATTTTGAACTACATCACTAATAAAAGCACTGCAGTGTTCAGAAATGAGAGTCACAACTATCTGCACGTAAGGATACAACTTTTAGTTTTGTAACAAAATACTCTTTTCATTATAGGTGCTTTTCCATAATTTTATATCCCAAAATGCACTGAATATATTGACTTTTTAGTCATCCTAAAATACATTACTAAATGCATCTTAAACTTTCTTGGATTTTGTTCTGTCATTCTTGCTGACACAAAAAATATTTCATGAACAGCAGCTTATTTACTCAACTTCCCTATAAATAGAAGGATACCAGCGCTTTATTTTCCAGGAAGGAGACTGCGTAAGGAAAGATTTTAATGTAAATTATATTTGAATATTTGATACTTTAAGCATTTCATTTTTTTTTGGAGTCGACAGACTGTTGCTCTCATGCTACGGCAACTGCATGCTCTTTGTGGGACAGCATGGCTTGACCTGCAAGAGCTGAGAAGCATATGGGAAACAGTCAAAGCTGAGACACAGTGAATCCAAACACCCCTGATCAAGTCAGGGGTGAAAGCTATGTATCTAAAGCAACATTTTAACTGCCCTAAGCATAAGGACATGTTTTCTTCCGAATCCCCTGCTGAAGTCATGGTATATCCACGACACTTTGGATGAAGTGCAGGACCCATACACAGTAGTCTCCTTCATAGCAGACAGCTCTACCCCTAAAGGAGGAGCTCCCTATAAATCAAATAGGCAGGCCCTTGGCTGTGGTTGCATACTTCAGGCCTGTGATGAATCTTAAATACAGTGACATGTTCATCTTCCTGTAATCCCCTTTTCTCCAACGGTGCAGGAGCAAGAGTTTCACAAATGCTTTCACAAGGACAAGAGGATGTATCTACATGGACAGTTTTGTTCTGCTCATGAGCTCAAGTTGTTTGGAAGTAACTCAGTTATCCCTGTTTATCACACTTTTGTTTGGGCTGTTAATCACCTTAGAGTGCACAACCTGGACTCCTTTTGGATGAAGGCAAATGCTCTGCAGTTCTAATCCTCTGGGATTAATCCTACTGTGACTAATGCAGCCTTAGTGCTAGAGTCCTTTCCTTTTAAAAAATGCATTTTGCATCCATGGCAAGCTGTTCTCTACAGACAGGATCCTTGGGTTTAAAACGGATCACTTAGAGGTCAGGATTTCTCTCCTCAGCTAAGACATTCAGGAAAACATTACCCTGCAATGCTTACAATAATAGATCAGAATGAAGGGAAAGGATGGGAAAATCAACAAACCCCTCACCCAAATACCCCCACTGAAAATACCCCATAAACTTTGCCCCCTCCTCCCTCTCCTAAGAAACCCCAAACACACAAACAAAGAAAACCTGCTCAATCAAGAGCCGGAACACAATCATTGAGGACGATCTCCCTGGAATCTGTTTTCTAAAAATCTATCTAGTTTCACAATAAATTTCAATAATCCCACTGTGGGATCATTAAATGCTTACATCTGGACCAAATACAGAGTTTCCTTTGGTGAACTGACTTTCAATACACCTGTGACCTAAATACTGTCTCTGGCTAAATCATTATTTTACTCCAAGACTTGCAAGCATTTGAAAGTAAGTTCTTCAAAAGCTTAATATTGTAAACACAGAAAATCTTAGCTATAACGAGAGTTTGACAGTGCTTCATCCAAAGGAAAACTAGGTCCTAGAACTGGATATGAAGGAAATTTAAATTAATTAACGGCGTGGTTCAGGAATGTTGATGCCTGGTTAAAACCTGAAGGTGAGAACCTAATTTTGCATTTCACACTTGTTACAGATACTCAAAATATAAAAAAACAGGTACACCTGAAGTGTTAGTAAATGCCAGTTTTAAAATGCCATGAAAAGAACACAACTTACTCAGACTAATATTTGCTGTGCCATGAGCAAACTCACCCACTGACTACTTCTGGAAATTTTTGAGAAGCTGTTTCACAACAGTATGGAAGGGATTCCAGCCCACTCTTCTGTTGCTGGTATTTTTTAATCAGGTCCATCAGCACTGCCTGGTGCCCAATCTTCTTCACCAGCTGCTGCACCATACGATCATTAAGAGCCAGAAGAGCTGCTCCACTTACTTCTTCTTCTGCAGATTGAAGGGGATAAAAGAATTACTGTAAAATAGCTTTATAGTTGCAGTTACATTCTATATACCTAAAAGCTTGATGATGGAAGATGGGTCAAAGGGAAAGATGCTTTGTACTGCTGACAGTCATCTTCAGGTGCCACCATCCTTTCCCAAGCAGTGCAGGAGTCCTAGTCACTGGCCAGATATCTTCCCCTGACAGAAAGCCAAGTCCAAAAAACATAGAAGCAGTGAAGTGACTATTTTAATGCTTTAAATCAGACCTTGCTTGAACTACAGGAGACTGTTACTTGCTGATGAAGGAAATCAGGCTTTTTAACAGAGTACACAAGAAATAGGTTGTTCACATAGAAGATTCTTGTGCACTCTTCTGTAGAGTGTTTATGTACTCAGAAATAAAATATTTACATGCTTTTGAAATAATTTGCATTATTTCAAAAGATTCATACAACATAAAATAGGCCCTGTCAAGACTTTTAAACTGCCAGCTCTGATTTGATATACAGGCTTAATCTTGTCCCCCAGGATTTCTCAGACTTTGTAATAAATCTGTACACTTATGTTGATTTATCAGATCTATGTCAGCTCTCACCCTAATAAATTTCCA
The DNA here is from genome assembly GCA_013397315.1 of Donacobius atricapilla. Taxonomy (NCBI): domain Eukaryota; kingdom Metazoa; phylum Chordata; class Aves; order Passeriformes; family Mimidae; genus Donacobius; species Donacobius atricapilla. The sequence continues at coordinate 48,056 of WBMY01017006.1, forward strand.
CAAAAGTCTGAAGTTAGCACATACACACATGCCCCAAACCAAAACAAGGTAGGCAGTGACAATTAAATGCATAGAAAGAAATACTAAAACACCACCACCACCATTCCCCTAAACAACAAAAATGCTTACCACGGAACTTAGGAACTAGTTCTCCTAAATTTCTCTGTTTCAACCAGTTGCAGACTTGTTCAACTGACCAACTTTCCATCTTCAGTTGTTGCAATGCTAGATTTTCCTCTGAAATGAATAGAGGGGATTATTTTTGTGCAGAACTCTAAGACAAACTCCAACATTTCATAGCAAAAAAAATGCACTTAGCAAATGATATATCTACATGCTCTGAATAAAAATAATGCAAAATAATCCAGCTAATGCCTGTTGTAAGTGGCAGTTTCCTTAGATCCCTTTCCTCACCTCCTCTCCCGTCCCTGGTTTCCCTCTGTTCTGAGGCAGCCTCATTCCTTATAAAACACGACCTGCTCCAGTACCATTAACACCCAGGTTTCCACACAGAGAAGAAAAAAGGTGTGAAATTCACCACCACCATTCAGGCTCATCAGGAAATGGCTGACATTTTACAGAAGGAAAAAAAAAAACAACACCTCACCATCAGATAAGAGTCTGTCACATCCATGCTTACAGTCAATCAAGCACCTTAACCCTCTCTGCACCATGTCGCAGGGAAGGCACCCAGCAAATACTTAACCCTGAATTACCAACATCTAGAGACAACAAAGGTGAAAGGGAGGAGGCTGCTCCTCCTGTTATACGCTGATTCCTTTCTCCAGGCTGCAGTGGTACCTGGGAGGATGCAGCGGGCGTCCTGGAAACGCAGAGTCTATGGGGCAGCTGGGATGGGCGGATCCACCCTCTGGATGAATCCTGCATAACCGTAAGCCCCCGGACCGAAGGACTCACTTGGGTGATGAGGGGGTGCAACACATCCCAAAACCAACAGCGACCTCCCCAGAGGAAGATTACTTATAAAGACACAGCTTGTTCCACACTGCAAACTCCTCAGCGGCAGAAAATTCTCTCTGAGGGGAATTTTCTCATTGATGTGTTTTAGCTCTACTACCTAAAGGAGCACCAAGTGCTCCATGCTTATGCTTGCAATCCACAGCAAAATGACATTACTGGAGTCAGTTTTTCAGACAAGTTTACGAGTGTCTGGCATTGTTGGTCAAACATTTCCTTCTATACCCTAAGCCAGCAGTGAACTCCAGGCTAACATGAGGATTCACCCTAACAAACCTCATCAGCACTCAAAAGAAAAGGAAAAAAAAAAAAAAAACCAACCAAAAAAACCAAAACTCCTTGAATAAAACCATGTCCATTTTCATCCTTTAACAGCAGAGACCTCCAAAAGGCACACATTTCAGCCTACACGCATGCCTGTTGACTTCAGCAACTTAACAGGGTTAAGTTTAAGAGGAATGCCTTTCTGAATTACATGAGTGGATTTAATTTGATTTGACAACAGTAGCCATACAACTCCTCCCGCAGGCTAAGCAACAAGAACAGGTGTGAAAAGTCATTATTTGTTGAGGACTCTGGTGTAAATTAAAAATCACACCTTTCTGTCACACTCCTTACTTCCTTGCAAAGAGTAGGGCAGAAAAAAAGTCTTCAAAAACTTGAAAGATAAAACCGGGTGCAAAGCAGAAAGATACTTCTCTTATCAAACAAGCAGTGTAAAAGGAGAGGGATACATTAAAATGTTGGAAAGGTCAGTTCTGCATCCTGTAAGAAGACTAACACCCTAGAACAATTCTTCTAAAGCCAACCCTTCAAAAAGTGTCAAGCAAACTCTAGCCATGCACAACAATATGCACACTCAGCCCTGGGTGCTAATTCTACAGCAAAATGGCCGCTTGCACATGGAAATGCAAGCTGCACTCTTTATTGAGGGAAGTGATGATAGCTAAGAGTCTGTTTTAATAAAACCTCAGATTATATGCATTAAGGGTCATGAAACATATATATACTTTGAAATGCTCCTCAAAAGTGATTTCAGTTTCTTGCATCTTCTATAGATAAACCAACCAGAAAAAGCACATCAGTCTTCTAACAGCATTATGAAGACAAGGACTGAGCAGAGATGCTGATATTTGCCTTTATTAATGATTCTATTTATTACAGTAGCATCAAAAGACTATCCAGTCAAGGCTTGCCTGTGTTTAATGTGGTGAAACTTACGAATATTTATATTCCTCAATCAAGTCTTGTAAGTCAGAACAACAAAAACCCAGTAACAGTAACATTTTAGAGACAGCAATTAACAGCGTAACTTCAAGTCAAATTCAGAACAGTTCTAAGTGTGAGTGATGTTTGTTTTTTAGTAATGTAGTCAATCACTGGGACCCATTTCTTCATACACTTGGGGTCAGTAACCATAATTAGTAATTAATGAGCCCTGGTTAATGAAATTAAGTAATGAAATCAACGAAAATTACTTTTTCCTAGAATGTGACAGGACAACACTTGTATTTACTATAAAATTCTTCAAAACTGAAGGATAAAAGTCTCAGGTTTTAATCCAACCAGGCTAAAGACCTATCAGTGGTACAGATTTCAGCTCATGTAGTTGGTTACACCATAGCAAGAGATGGGGCTCCTGATCAGCATGCCTGTGCTGGCAGATGCACACTGCACATGCACCAAATTAACCCACAGCTTGTCCACGGCTGCCATAATATTGAAGTAACACTTCTAAATGAATAAGCCAATACATCAAAACACTTGAAACATGATGAGTGAGTTATTATATTTACCTCCCTTGTTGACCTGAGCGAGCCTATGGCACCACAGGCTACAAATAGCACAACTTTTGACAAGCCTCTATGAGGTTTTCACCGAGGTCAGAATTATGGTTAATTTTAGCACATTTTAACACTAGAGGAATGTGTAAGGCATGTGATGTGTGCACATCTATACATCACAGATGTGTGGCACATTTTGTACAGGGCCAGGTCTCAAAGTCACAAGTGTGATGAATAGGAGTTGGTGCATACCAGATATAAGAAAAGTACCCCGTGTGCAATTTTATGCTCTCTTAATTTGGCTTCATCTTCAAATGCATTACAGAGACTTCATTACTTTCTTTCCACTTACTACCAACCTATTTTTAAAAACAAAAATATTTTCAAACAAATGTATTGAAGACAGAATATGTGATCTCAGTGCTGCATTATCATGAAAAGAACATCAGTTGTCCCCAAACCTCTTCAATAACATATAGGGAAAGACTCTGAGGCAGCACTTCTGTCCCCTTCCCCATTCCTTGAAGAAAACGTCAACACTATACTGCTGTCATTCATCAGGCATTTATGTTAGCATGAACCATAGTTCAGAGTGCTGAAAGAAAGGGGGAAAAAAAATCCAATATCAGTGAAGGAGCAAATCTTAAAGTCAACATACAAGTTCTCGTTTCTATGCCATTGTAGAGAAAAACACATGCAGCTGCAAGACAAAGAGAAATGCAAACATACAGCAGATGCAAGAGAAAACCCATATTGCCTTGGAGAAAAGCTATATAAAAAGATCTAGGAAGAAAATATGCACATCCATTAGTCAGCTGTAGATAGAGGGAAATAAGCCAGACAAACCTTTTAAAATTTGATCAGAGCTAAGGGAAGTTTCAAGGGTTATGAACATGCCCATCCATTGAGCTTATCAAGTAGACAAATTGCTCTGCTGCAAGAATTAACTCTGAAGAATAATATTAAAAAATCATCTCTTTCCTTAATACATGTGCTTCTGATTAAATATGCCGTGTCTAATATTCAAGTTTTTGCCATATGAACTTTAAAAATATTTTCATCTGTACTGTCTGCAGTACTACTGGAAAAATGAGTTGTCCCACTTCAGCAGCAAGTTTCAACACAAGAACCAAGTTCTCTCAATTACAGGTGTGAAAGCTATTTGGCAATTTGAAAGTTAATTTGACTGTGATTTGATGGTAATGTAAATGAGATGCCATTCTTGCTATCACTGGCAACAGTGCACAAGGGATGAAATAATACACTTAGCTGTAAATGCCTTTTTTTTGTTTTTTTTTTTTTTTTTTGGAAAACCTTCTGGAAATTAAGCTCCTGTAAAATCAAAGCTTTTTATATTATCCTTTTGTTGTGCTTTGACGCTGGCCCAATGCCAGGCACCCGCAACAGTCACTCTCTCACCCTCCCCTGCCACGGCTGGACAGAGGAGAGAGATAAAAATAAACAAAGGTTTCAGGAATTGAGATAAGGATTGGGAGAAAAAAAAAAACCCAACAAAACACTTCAAGGGCAAATCAGGCTCAATTTAAGATTGCAAAGTGAATTTATTACTAACAGAATCAGAGGAGGATAATGAGAAGTAAAATAAGCCCTTAAAACACCTTTTACCCCCCAGCCCCTCCCTCCTTCCCCACCAAGGAGACAGGGTATGGGGGTTTTGGTCCGGTCATCACTGAGATTTTCTTCCACTGCTCCAGGAGAGGAGTCCCTCCTCTGTGAGGATGTGGGGTCCCTCCCACAGGAGACAGCTCTTCATGAACATCTTCTGTGGGTCCACTTTCTGCCAGCAGCAGCCAAACCACACCTGGTGCAACATGAACAACCCCCCACCGACAGACAGTCCTCCCCAAACTGCTGCAACATGGGTCTCTATTTCCATGGGTTGCAGTCCTCCAAGGACAGGCCACTCCAGCCTGGAAGCAAGGGTCCTCTCTCTCTGCCAGGTCTCCCACTGGATCACAACCTCTTCCAGGCATCCACCCCCTCTGGCATGGTGGATCTGGGCAGCCCCCTTGGACCTCCATGGGTTGCAGGGGCACAGCTTCTTCATCATGGTCTTCACCACATCCTGCAGAGGAATTTTGGCTCCAGTCTCTGAAGCACCTCCTTCTCCTCCTTCTCCATTGACCTTGGTGTTGCCATGTTGTTTCCCTTACATGGTCTCATCTCTTCCCTGACTAGCAGAAACGCCTGTGTTTTGATTTCCTTCTTAAATACGTCATCACAGAGGTGTTACCAACCTCTCTCATTGGCCCAGTTTTGGCCAGCAGCATGTTCATCCTCAGAGCCATCAGGGATTGGCTCTGCTGGACATGGTGGGAGCTTCCAGCAATTTCCCACAGGAGCCATCTTTGTGCCTCCCCTGCTACTAAAAACCAGGTAGCACAAAACCAATACACCTTTAGGAAAACTGTATCAAATAAAAATACAATCTTACTGGACAGTGGACACAAGAAAAAAAAGATCAAGGTTAAAAATGTATGAATCCCAACAATGAAATTTCATGTACCAAAAAGAAAGCAATCAGACTGAAGATGTTCAGTATGACATGGACACTGCTCCGGAAGACTAATGAAAAAAATAATTTTGTCTTGTAAGTGATGTCATGCTGACTTTTCTCCCCAAAGTACAAATTTCTCACCAGGGCCATGAGTATTGGGCTGATCATGTCACTGCTTGTTGGCTTACCAGAGGACTCCAGCTCCTGTCACTGGGCAATACAGAGACCTCAGGCACTGTAGCCCTGCACTGCAATTCCCTACTAGCCTAAACTGGAAGTCGTAATCCAGCCCCCTTCTCTGCAGCCATTCATGTGGTCATGCAATCAGCAGTGCAGCCTAAACTGAAAACATCAAGTTTTGGTGGGTTTGGGATGGATCAGTGTCTTTAACAAACTCCCTGGCCAATTGTGTGAAAATAGATGGTGGAATCATATCTGTACATGGTACATATGTATCATGGTGTACGCTGATCCTTGTTTCAATGCATTGGAACAGTGAAGATTTCTATCTTAATGGTTTGTTAAGTTAGACCAGAAACCCAAACTATGAGTAGTCGCTAGTCCACCTCCAAAAAAAATTGAGACATGTAGCTATCTCCTTTCCCTCAAATTGTTTTGCTTGAATCATACTGGCTCTGCGTTTTGAAAAGTTACTCTTCAAGCTTTTCTTGTAAATAAGACTAGCAAGATGTGGAATACTCAGAAAACCCAAGCTGATCCACTAATTGCTGAGAAAGATACAAGGTTCTATTATTTATTTGCTCCAGTCTTTAGAACCACAGGCCAGTTCAGAGAGCTGAACCAGCAGTCAGTTGTAGTGACCTTACAAAAAATGTTTAATGCTAACTGAATATAACAACTTACCAAGTCTATTCTGGTGGAAAATGCTTGGTGACATTTTATAAGTGTTTCAGCTGGCAGATCCTCAAAGGTGTTAATGTTTGACAAAGCTGCTTTCTGTTGTTCCCAAGGGATGGATACAGAAACCTATTTGGGCTGGACAACATCTAGAAAGTGATGCATATCCTTAACTGTGTCTGTACAGCTGAGCTGTGACATAAGTTGGGGCTCCCAGGTGGATATGTGGCGTTTACATGTTTTTCCCATGAGTAAGTGATCTATACAACTCTTACACTTCCAGTACACAGAAGATGTTATAAAATATCACTTGAATTTTGTTCACACGCTTTAATTGCTCTCATTATATATTACAACTTGTACTCAAAGTTAGATTTTTCAGCCATGTTTTGTCAATGCAAGATTTTGTCAAGCAGTGGCTTGTGAATATTCTTTCAATAGAATGCTGGCAGCTCATCAGCCTTTTGAAAGAGTAAAGCCAGAGAATGTGTTTGAAGCACAGGAACAAGGTCTGACCTGCTCAAGAAAAGACACTTTTGGGGTTTGTTCGGCTTGTGCTAGAGACAAACAGTCGTGGGCTGACTGGGGGCACACCTGTTTCTCCTACACTCGCCCTTCCCTCCTCCTGCAGCGAACTGGGCAAGACACCCCTGAGCAGGACGAGCCACGCACCTCCTGGTAAGAGAAACTGAATTCTTTTAGGAATCACTGAGTTGTGGAGTGGAGCCCCGCTGCTAAGCAGTGCCTGCTGTAGCCCAGTGCCTCTGGATTGCTGTTCTAGCAGATTGAGAATTGCTGAATCATATCCTACTAACCACTGACAGTACTCCTCCAGTTTATTCATCACATAAATATGAATACGATGATGAATAATTTAAGTTTTAACACATTTCACAATGCACATTTTTTGGTTAGAACTATTCATTAAATAATGACAGCTCCAGTCAGTCACAGATTTTTGTATTAAGGAATTATGTTGGCGTATGAAGCCAGGTGAGGTGGGTGTAATTGAGCTAGATGGTAAAACCAAAACAGGCTGTCTCATAGGCCTATTTTATACACTAGCAGCAGCCGTTTAACTAATTTGGCATCCATGGGTTCAGACTCTTTTTGTTCAAGGTGTTCTCAAGGATGAACTAAATAATGTAGCATTAATTCAAAAAATATGTCCCACTTGGTAAATGCATTTATTTAGTTCACTGATATTTAGGGCATGTACAGCCCATTTCTTACAACATTACCACACTAAACCAGTCATTTCTACCCACAGCCTGCATGCTGCTGTCTCCTCATCATATCCACATGAAGATGTCATGTAACCACTCCACATCTGATACAGAATGTTAGTTGAAACCATGAATGGAGAGATAATCAATAATGTCTACCTACACAGTAGTGATAGGAAACTGCAAAGTTTGAATATCTGTAAATTCCTATTTTGTTGGGATAATGTGTGATCATGACATAAGTAAAAGGATTCACAAGCCTACTTCAGAGGACTGTTTCCTTCTGCTTTTTGCCTCTCTTCCAGCTATGCAAATTTATGATGCCATGAAGAAAACCCCACTCCAAAGAACCTGTATGTCTATAAACCATTTTTCTAGGGACAAGGGCGTAAGTTTCCTGGTCTGAGGATCTAGCAAGATTGTATCCTTAGACAGTGTATCAATTAATGGGCCTACATTCTTGCTGATGGCTGTAATTTGTGCTTTTTAGGACTTCTGAATTATTAATGGGAAGAGGAACCTCCCAGTTTCACTGTGGGTCACCTCAGAGCCTCTTGGTTAGCACACAGGACACATGAAACTGCTTTCAAATCCCTGCTTCAGATGAGGCAGAGCAGGGATTTGCAGATATGTCTTAAACCTTCAGACGGCCACCCATTACAAAATGGGGTGGAATTGTTGTTTGGAGGGGAGGACAAGTCAGTAGTGATATAACAGAAAAGGAGTGATCTCAGCTTAAACATCTTGTCCAGGAGAGGGGCCAGAGCCAGGATCTCAAGGGCAAGTAAACATCTTTCTTCGGGTTGAAGGTGCTATGTATCCACAGTATCAGCCACATCACAGTTGTGCTAAGCTTCTATAGTGTGTTAATTAAGTTAAACTTCTTTTCCAAAAGTAATGAATGAAATCAGCTTTGTGATTCAGTCTAAGCAGTTACAATATACATGGGAAAATGTAAGAGTTCGCTAATTTAGATTTGTTTCACTCATTCTGCGGCTCCTAAACCTACACATTTTATAAATAAATATTTTCTGTCTGTAGGTCTTGTTTACATTTCAGGCAGTCAAAAGCAATACAACACCAAAAGAGGTGAGAAATCCTTCTGCATGGGCCCAAAGTAGAGTGCTATTATTTCACTGTTAAATGGCCAATAATTTTAAGCAAATGCATACCCCAAACAGCCATATACATTGTATATTATTTGAATTTGCCTATACACTGACTGAACATGAGAAAACACACTTTGGTATTAATGGTTCATCAGTCAGGGTGTGGCAGAGTTGTAGAGACAAGACTCAGTGAGGCGTGAGAAGTATGACACTGATTATGTGGAAGATTATGATAGACACTGATTTTGTGGAAGATTATGATAAGATTTATTGCTCCTACAGTAGCTAAATATTGCCAGTGCAGTACATAATACAAGCAGGTCTAAAACATTATAATAGAAACAGATTCAGCTGGGAACACGCAGGGTTACAGGCTATAGCTTTACAGAATGCACAACTGCAAACCATCAAAGCTACTTTAGGATTTTATCTCTGTACATGACTTAGTGCTTTCACTCACTTGGTAAGAATTTGGCTTAAAATATCTATTGGACTAGTGACCAACTTAAATAGGGATGTACACAAACAGCTGTTTTGGAAAGAGCTGCCCTTATGTGAAGCATGATTTCCAGGTACTTACTGTTTCTCAGCTGGAAAGTTGTCAAACCTCAGCTGTTTTTGTACTATAGACCAGTTTAGCTATGCAGGAGGCAATCATGGGCACCACAGGCAGGATGCCTTCAATCACCATGACTGCTTTTCACAATGAGCCTGACTGAGACTCCAGATGCTGAGTGAGAGAGTCTTTGTCATCTTTAGAGGTGCACTGATTTGCGGCAGTTCTTACATATAATATTGGTAGGAATGTCTGGTAAGGGCTGAATGAGGAAAAGTAGGTTGTCCCACAGGTTAGACTTGCCTCTGGGTTTCTCCAGATATTTCATTTCATTCATATCTTGTTGATCCCAGAGTCCTGGGCAATGGATAATACTGTCATTTCTCTGTTCTTCTGAGGGTGATATTGCTGCTGCTGCCCACTCATGCTCAGTCTTCTGAAAACTGGATGTTCGTCAGATCCAAATTCAGTGCAGAACAGATTCAGTCTACAGACTTGGTATAAGTCTCATGGGGCTCCATTCACAAGTTTGCAGTGGAAATGGCTGGGGCAGTCACTTAGGCAGTCAGTGCTTCAGCCACATCTTACTGCTGCTTGGCAACTTGTTGCTCCCTGGTCTCAGTGGAAGAGAATGTATTCATGGCCACTTTAATATAAAGCCAGGGCTGAATTCCTCCTACAGCATTTACCTTTAGTTGTTGGACTCTAGTGAGCAGACAGGTTTCATTACCATTTTGACGTGGATGAGATAGTCTTTAGCAATAGGTAAAGGGTGAAGAGGGAAATCAGCAGTACCAGGCAACTTGAATTATTTCAGTTTCTGGCATTTGGAATTTCTCACATTACACTTGCAAATCTTGTCTTCCTTATAAGTGCTGCCAGATGTTTCTGTTTCATATCTTCTTGCCTAAGTGCAGTTGGGAGTTTAGAATCTCCAAAAACACTCTCAAAATCTCTAGTCGTCTTCCTGTCACAGCATGAGGTCTGGGCTGCTGTAGTGCTGGAGTTCAGATGTCCCATCAGCACTCGTGCCAGTCCAGTACCATGCAGGGCTGTTTCTAGAGCACAGCACAGGATAAGTTTGGGGCTTTTTTTCCACTGAAAATTCTGACTACCTCAGGATTGCTTTGTCCTTCATGTTGCCCTGTCCTACATCAGCTAAGGGTTGTGTGTGATCTTAATTGCCAGAGATACAGATATTAAGATTAGATGACTGAATGCATCTTTAGTCTTAAAGCTTATGAAGTATCTAAAACTCAGCTATATCTTAAAGGGCTAAAAATGATCAATGCGGACTGTTGTTACTTGTATAATTAAAAATTTAATCAAGGCAATCAAAGTGTAGCATAGTGACTACTTCAAATGCTACCATACAACAATACTTCTATCACTCTTATTCTATCATTTTAAGAAATGTTTGTAGAGATACACATTATCAACTGTATTGTCAATTTTGTTTCACAAAGCTGTCCGCAAATCTAATTTTACTGAGAGGAAATGATGAGTTATATTTCCAGTCTCGACTCTTAGGATCTCTTGACATCAAAGACTTGCCACCAAACTGCTCCAAAGAGATTAGCAGTTTTTCACCAATATCTCAATAATGCATGTCCCTGCTAGGATAGCAAATTAGGAAAGAAGCCACAGATAATTCTGCATTACTTTAAAATACTGAGCTATAAACTGGGTTAGTTTAAGAACTGTTTCTTTGCTGTACAGACAGCAAATTTCAGAAAACAGACCCCTGAATATACCTCCAGCTGTCTGTGTTTGTCTGTGTGTGTTCAGTGTTGTTATATCATCTTATTTACAGTAGGGGTTTTTGGAAATAACTGGCTATAGTTCCCCATTTGGAAGGATAAAGTAAAAAGAATTGTATTGTTGGATTTGATTAAATCAAAAAGACTGAACTTTATAGAATTTTGGCACAGTAAAAAGTACAGAACACTGTTGGAGCTAAAAGCCTTATTCGACATAAGCAAGTGGTAACAAAAGAGGGATTTTACTGCAGTTTTTATTGACAGTCCCTTCCAGTTATTTTCCTCCAATTCTGATATTATATGGTTGAAGAGTGCCCTTCTGTCTTTTGAAAGAGTCAACAACAATAAAGTGTTGGGTTTCATGGACTTCCAAGCAAAAAAATACACCATGTTCTTGTGCTTGTCTGCTGTATCCTCTCCCACAGAAAACTAGGCCTTATTTTATAAATATTTTTCAAAATACAATGCATCATTTTTCTGCTGGCATTTCCCATGTCACTGACTATGACAATTAGCAAAAATATTTAATATTCAGCTCTTGTTGGAGCAAGGGAGCAAAGACCTGGAAGCATCTTGCTAGGCCCTGTATTGCATGTAATTGATGGTTTGTACTTTATGAAGTGCTACAATCAGAAGCTACTTTGCATTATGCCTGAGACTTTGGACTCTAGTGTGGCAACACTGAAGTAAATTTGTGTAGTCTCTGTGGCACAGATAAAAACTTAGTTCATGTTGCTGCGTTCAGCAAATCTCTGTGACTGTCAGTTCAGTGTGTAACACCTTCAAGAGGTGGTGAGTTGATTTACTTTGGCAATACATCATGACAGATGATAACAGTATTTCAGCGGGGATAGATTTTCTCCCTTACTTTTATTGAAAAGTGCAACCCACACTAAAATAATCTGCATCAGAGCAAATCAAATATTTCAGTGGCATAAACAGTATCTTATGCCCTGATAATTACAGTATTGGTAAAGTAAAGAAAGAGAGACCTAACTTCTCAAGTACAGATGCTTTAAATATTCCCAGAGCAGATCTTTCTTTTGTTATGCTTCTCCAATAAAAAGAACATGAGCTATTGCTTGAAAGAATGGAGATAATTTCTATAGTTTTTATGATCAGTGACAGCTAAAGCTATCATTTTACTTACACTTATTCTTAACATATATGGGAGTCATGGAAACTGATCCAATATTCTGGTAGAAGTAAATTAACTAAGCCATGTGTTAACTGCTAAAGCTCTGATGCAGGACACTTGCCAGGTATTCTTTCAATGACTGGCATTTTCCTAATTACATGCAAAATGATGCATTAATTGGTTTTGCTATAATCTCAGTGGGTTCTCTTATTAATTAATTTATTTATATGCATACTAAGACATCAACTGCAGTCAAAACAATTTATTATTAGCACAGACTTCCTGATACTCCTGGGGTTTTGGAGCTTCAAGTTACAACTTTTATCAGAAAACATGATTCACCTCTAGTCCAAGGATATCATATTAACTTTGCATAAAACTTTTCCAGTAATTCTATGTCTGGAAAAATGTACACATATGATATCTACCCCCAAATATTCTGTATGTTCAAGTCATCAGTGGGATTATATTTATTTCAGGTTAAAAAGAAAAAAACAACCCAACTTAGCAAAATCCTGAAGTCTATTTCAGAAAACAGACTCAGACCATAGAGTCATGGAGCATTCTGGGTTGGAAGGGACACACGAGGGTCATGAAGTCCAAATACTGACTCCAAACAGGGTGACCTGAATGTTAAACCAGTGCTGTACAAATGGTTTTTGGAGACCAAAAGCTTCAGGCCAAAATAATTTCCCTAGAGGGTTGTTTTAGTGCTCACAAAGAAGACATTAAAATAAGATGATCTGAAATTTGACAGGGTGGTAGTCTTGGTATTTAAGACCAGCCTTTTCTGTCTCAATAATAAAATGCCTTAAAAGTTATAAACTGCCTAAGCTGCTTCTTAAAAAATATTAATTTAGAATTAATTACTAAATTTAAAGGAAAAAATAATCAGATGATAAGTTGTTTTAAGCCTTGACATTTCAGTTTGCACGTAGTGTATGTACTCTTTTGATCCAAACCCAGCTGATATTTACCTACTTTAAGGGTAGGTAAATGAAAAGTACCTACCTTCTTTCCTTTATCTTTGAAAACACTTTATTTTGCTGGTGGCAACTATAACTATGTCACTTTTGCATCATTTGATTCCAAGGAAGTTTCTGAGTTTACCTCTAGTCTTCTAAGCTTTATGATCAGGTTTTGATGTCTGTATTTATTACAAACTCTTCTTCAAATTCTCAATAATTAATCACCAAGTATTAAGCAGTGCAGATATCCTCCAGTCTTGTATCACGGAAGCAATTTCTGCTATTTAACATTATGGCTTTAGTATCTATTTTGGAAAAATAGATGAGGCTAGACCATTAGAATCTAAGAATTTGTTTGGTTTTCCTTTTTAAAATCAGTTTTCATGGTTTAAATGTGTTGTAACTCTGAAAGTTAAATTGGCAGAAGTTAACGATGTGTACTTTTGATCTCATTGTGTACAATCAAGTTTACCACTGGATCTGACAAGATGAGCTGGTAACACTGATGTAGGGAATGGAAGACCATGATAGTCTGGGATTAGATCAGTTTAAATGGATCTGGAAATCTCCTTGCTTGCACCAGAACCTGCTGGTTCTGCCCATGTGTATGACCTACTTCTGATCACCTGGCAAAAAAAGTATAGGCCTTTGTGAGGTTTGTCTGAAGGAATGCAAACTCCACAGCCCATTAAGTTCATACACACTCATGTTCATTTGCATTGCCTGCTGTTTTGGCAGGCTGGCACCCTGACATGACTGGCTGGGTACTCCATTCATGCAGCCCCTGCACTTCTGGGTCCAACTAGATACCATCTCCTGATAGAAAGTTTTCTCTGCACTTGAAAGCACTCTAAATTTAATAGAATCATAAAATCATGGAATGATTTGGGTTGAAAGAGACCCTAAAGATCATCTAGTTTCAAGACCCTGACATTTGCAGGGACACATTCCAGTAGGCCAGGCTGCTCATCCTCAAAATGTGTTTTTCACCGAGCAATAAGCCACTTGCATCCTTGTCTTTTGGGAAGAGGTGAGGATTTGTTTTTTTGAAAAATCTTCATAGCAATGGTTTTTACAAAGTTCTGAAAACAGTGTTTTCCTTGCAAAGTCATGTCTGCCCTGCAATGTGGGACCACTTGAAAAAATTTAGCACAGCGTCCCAAGAACAAAAAGAGAAAAAGTAGCACCTGGCTTTTTGTTTATTATTATGTGGGGCTGGAAAATATGTGACACTCCTGCCTGTGGTTTGGAAAAGGGTCTTGAGATGCTGCAGTATGGAGATGATCCCAGGATCAGAATGGAGCCTGGGAACAGTCACCTAAAAACCAGTCCCCTTGTCATACAAAGCTCTCTAAGAAGAATACAGACAAGGCTTCTTCATCTGTCAGATTTCTGGATGATACTTCTGTTTTGGGATGGGAATCTGGTCAGATTTGAGTTTTGTTATAAATATTTTGTTTAACTTTCTCCATAGACTCAAATTTAGTCTTACTCTTATCTAGAATACTGCTTATGTCATGGAGGGATCATTCATGCCCATGCATTTAAAGATTTTCTGTACCTAACCAGGCCACTAGACAGAATCCATTTCCTTGTTGTCCTGCACTGTCTTGCTTATGGGGAGCTGGATGTATGGTTGCTCTGCATTCACAAGAGCAGCCTCTTTTTCCTATCTTCTCTGTGTACAATGCAGATTTTAAATTATGATCATTATTATATTTAGAAAAATATAAAAACTTGATCCATGGTCCTTTAAAAGAGCACAGAAATTTACAGAGTATCTTGTAAAGCTCTATGGAGTAGTATGGTGAGGGGCCCTTTGGGTTTCATAGCACAAAAGCTTTATTTCAGCAGGACAACTGGATGGCTTTCTGTATGTGTGTGTGTGTGTGGGTGTCTCTCATACAAACCCCAGCCATTCCAGCTGATGTCCTGCTTATTGAATGACTAAGCATGCACAAATAACAAGGCATTGGAAAAGGTGACAGGCTTAGGTCACCGCACCTTCTAATTTCAAAAGTTGTTGTAACTCTGTTCATGTCGATGTAAGTTTTGTTCATGTCTGTAGGGGGTTACAAAATGCAACTTTTGCACATGAAAGCACTCTGTTGTAGTTCCAGCATCTGAATCGGTAGTTCTGGCCTTTCAAACACGAAGAATGCAAAATGGGAGCATTTTAGTGAATGATGTCAGTGCTGTACCTTGCTGTGCTCCATTTAGAACTTTTGAAATAGGCATGTGTTCATCAGCGATGTCTCTTCTCACAAAAGGTATAAAACTGTGACTGCCAAATGCATCTCTCTCCCACCTTACTGCCTGTCTTTTTGTGATGATAACAACTCTCATTGGGCATTCAGCATCTGGCAAATAACAGGAACAGAGAGTAAAAACAGGAATATTTAGTGAGCTACTAAATGATTGCATAGCACAGAAGTATTTGTGAGTTCTCAAGTCTGAGGAGAAGAGCATCAGGACCATGTTGCTGACAATCCAAAATGTTCGAGGAGACTGGGCAGAAAAGTTCACAGCTAAGGAATGAAGAAATGTGATGTTGTGGAAAGTGTGAATAGTCTGAGAACATTCTGGAAAGCATATAATGCTCCCCCATCATTTTCCTCTGAAACTGCTCCCCTGCCTTATGTGGCTTCATCTGATGTGGCAGTGAACATCTCTTACTCATGTAAGTTTTGGGAACCACAGATCCTCCTACCCAGAATTTTCACTTAGATAATGCCACATTCTGAGCTGCTGAACCAACACTGATTTCTGCCATGTCTTTCCATCTCTCAAGCGTAATCAGGAGAAAACTTGTAATAACACCTCCCTGAGCAGTATGGCACAAAGACCTTCTTCATCTTTTCCTCTCAGAACAGTAGCACTGTACTATATTACCAGGCAGTCCTGGCAAAGGCAGTTTTTAGGGACCCTGGCAGAACTAGCAGTAATAGTAATATGGCTTGGATTCAGATTACATGCTTTCACTAGCAAAGCAGTAGCCTTCTTTTGGCCTGATTTTACCTGACCTTCAGCCTTTTCTGCGCATTTTCAGTGTAGAGCTGACTTCATGCAGTATGACTGGTTCTGTGGTCTCACATGACTGGCCATCCTATCTTTCCATTTCTTTAGAGGATTCTGCAGAAATATCACCTGAATTCAACCATTTGGTAATTATAGGACTGGCATCTTCAGGGTGACAAGCATATCACTGTACTGCACAAGAATCTCCATCCAATCCTCACTGAAACTTTATCACTGCCAATCCAAACATCTCGCCCAGGAAAGGCTCAGACATCCCACTGGAGCAAGAATCACCTGCTCCTGCTGTTGGACTGCCAAATGTTGCCCAAATGTTGATTCTGGAAGTGCTCTTGATCCTATTTTTGGAAGGCTAGAAGTGGTACCAGCTGTATGCAGCAGTGGGGCTGGATACTGTTAGAAGGAAATCAATATATATAACATTGTATTTCAAGGAAACAGTAATCATGTGGCCAAGCGCACACTAACATTAGGAGACAAGCACAGGCAGAAAAGCCACACAGGGATAATAGCTGCGTAAGACATTACTGTTAATAACATTACTGTGGATGCATTATGAAGCAAATAATAGTCAACTGAGATATGGATTAATGTTGTGTATCTTGCTTGGCTACGGCTGCTAATTAGTAGTTCTTCAAAGTGAAAAAAAAAAAAAGTGGTTACAAAGTCTCTCTCTAAAGTGAGAAATGAACGTCAGCTGATGACACTTTTCACTGAGCTGCAGGACTGCGAAGATCAACCCAAAGCAAGGCTGACCATTTAGGTTAATTCGTGCTACAGCTGCTGCCAGCCAAATATTCCAGAAACTTCCAACACTCAAAATAGTCTGCTTCCCTAAAATCTGTCCCTAGAGAAAGTTTTAAGCACTCAGATTTGGATCCATTAGGGCGACTGGTATATAATGCACCTTCTCTAGGTGAATAGAAGCATGTACATTACTTTGAAGATAACTTATTTAGGAAATAAAACACAAGGGTTGAAAAGCATGGGTTCAGCTTCTCTCAATCTAAATTTCACATGAACTCCAATCTTACTCAACATTCAGACTGTTAAATTTCATGCTGGCTTACACTCCCTGGTTCCTAAATGCTAACTTACTGTAGGCATGTTTAAAATCAGCCTTAAAATACTTACAGATGATAAATTTATTTCCAATATGAAATGGTTTTATTGTGAGCCACAGAGGTGTCTGTACTGATGCATACTTTAATGAAACTGCATCTGGGGAGCTACAGATGTGTCATGTGTATTTATATCCTCCATACAGTAGACGATTATGAAATTAATTGTTGATATCCAAATTTGGATTGACCTTCTAGCATTCTAAAATGTTAAAACTCCCAGCATTCTAAATCTGCTCAGCCTATTCCTTATTTATTCGGATTGTCCTTTATTGAATGAAAACCACAGACTGACAGTGCACAATGACTCATCTAGGAAAGAGATTACCTGGATTTAGAGTATCTTCAATCTGAGGGTGGTGGGACTACCAGACTGCCCAACAGAAAAAAAAAAATTCACTGAGTTTGTGATTTTCTTAGATGAAATCCAAGAACTCTTTCTTTCTTCCTTAAAAGAGTGTTTGCAAACAGGGACTGATATGCTTTTTGGGCAGGTGATTTTTAGATAAAACAGTTTAGCAAACATATGGATTGAGTCTTGCAGCTGCAGCAGAACCCATGTTGATTAAGGACAATGGCAAGTACCTTGATTTTATTTGAGAAGGAACAAACCCAGGATGGCTGATAAAATGGTGATGTTCTTATCATTAGAGAGAAAGACTAGAAACAGATACTTACATGTACAGTGGACTCATGATTATAATTTTTTTTTCATTTCTGAAGGACAATCCTACAGAAGAAAGGTATTTAATGATTAACTAGAGTGTCCAAGCTCAGCACACTCGCATTTTTCAATAGTTGTATTTGGTTATTTAAAACCAAATTTTAAGCAAAATTGTAATGCATTTTATACATTTCTAGCCTGTTATTTTATTGAAAAAGTTCTTTAAAAAAAAGATTTTTCTGCCTTTCAGAAAAAGGAGCTAAATCTCTTAATGAACAAAAGCATTATCAGAGATGGTAAAGATGCACTAGGTGGCAGCATAGCTAGCAATTTTCTGAAAAATGCATCTCATATTCCATGTATGTTTTAGATGTTTTTTGGCCAAGCTGGATATAAAAACAGACAGAAAAACAGCCTATTAGGAAGCCATACCTAATTCGAGAAAAAATCACAAACTGCTTGAGCTGTGCACTTGCCATTTAGAATCCCAGCATCATCCCTTGATGAAATTACAGTTGTGTTCAATCTGGACTGAAGCATGCTTTTAGACTGGCAAGCAGAAGACCTATATCTTTGAAATTACCTATAATATGTTGGAGATACATTGGAGATGTTGCTGTTCATGATTAAATGGAACAGATTTTGCATTTTTATAGTGCTTTCATGTATTTTGGAGAAAAGTAATAACAGAAAAAATGTGTATTTAGCAAAATACTCTGTAACTTTAATTCAAATTAAATTAAACTAGCAAAACACAGCCAACTAACTAAAATCATTATTTCTGAAGACCAGAAGAACAAAGATAAAATAAAACTTAAATATGTTTCTCTATTTTTAGAAACTGTACATATTGGTGTGTAAAATATAAACCTCTGTTTATTTGTTCAGATCCATTTTCTTGAGGAAAATTGAGGCTATCTTTAACCTTTCTTTTCCTGAATATGTGCTAGAGGACCAGCTGTTAAAATTTCAAGCCTTGATGATAATCTCACTGAAGAGCATGAAAATCTTGCTGCTACTGCTGCACTAGCATGAAGTTTCTCCAGTTTCTTTGAGTTACTTCACAGACATCAGGACTTAGACACAGCCTTGCCTTCTGCGCCTCACAAGCCACTGGCAGGATCTTTGGCTTTGGAGAAGCGAGAGGCAAGGAAACATGATTCCTCTATCAGCTCTTGTGAAAGAAGATAAACCCCATCTTGCAAAAGGCTTGCAAAAGGAACAGCTCTAAAGCTGTATAAAAAATTTGGATTAAGTGACATTAAACACATTCACACCTGCTCCCAGGTTCTGAATCCGTAGCTCTGAAAAATGTCATCCATTTGAAGAAAAGCAGATTATTTTCCTTTGGAAATGATAAACTTACTTTTGTGCTTTTAACTTTCCTGATGCCTTCACCCATTTTATCACCCTGTTGTTTGAAATATACATCATTGATTACCACTGGAAAACAGCCACAAATAGTATTATCATTGCCTTCTCTTTTTTGACCTCTAAGCTTAAGGTTTTTCAAATAATTCTACATAAAATCACTGTGTTTTAAAATACAAACTGGAAATCAGGATCAATCTGCTTCCAAGTACTGAAAGCTGGAAAATGTATTATTCTGTTATATTGTAAATGCATGAGGCTTTGAGTTTCACTGGAAAGCAGTCAAACTCAAAATGTGAATGGCAGATGAATCCTTGTTCAAATTACTTACATGATATAGACACCAATGAAAAACAATCACTGAACAAGAGTATTTGAAGGGAGATTTGATTTTACAAGATATTCAATTACAGGTAAAGTATTGCAGGCTTGATTTGAATCAATCTGTAACTTAAAAGTCCTGAACATTAGGAAAGAGAGTAATGAATTCAAACATTCAGATTAGGAAACTATCAGGTATATCTTTAGAAAACAACAAATAGGATAGAAAATCAATGAGCCATTTAACCATATAAACACATGTTAATATTTGATGCATACTCCAAACACAGCATTGTGATCCTGGTAACACGTCCCAATTCCAGTAATATTTCTGAAGTCAAGGGAATTGCCTGCATAAGTAAAGGGTCTTGATCATGTGCAAGGGTCTCTATAGTTATATGCAAAACGGTTGGGATTGTGTGCTGTATTTAAATCTTTGAAAGGTATATTTAAAGGAATGTAGAATTTTCCTAAAGAAGTTTCTGCAAAATCATCAGCAGTGCAGAAGGCATTGAACAGTATTTCAATAAGCCTGGCTACCACACAGGGGTACTACAGTAGTGAAAATGGTGTATGGATTTTGAAAGAACCTGAGAAAACAATAAGGGCAGAGATAATAGGAGTATGATATTTAAGTTTAAAACCCAATGGAAAGACAAATGGGTGTATTAATAAGGTGGCTGCAGCTATATTGTTGTAATTGCATTATATATTGATAAATTTCATTAAGGAAACATGGTGGATCCATGCTGAGAGGTTGCAACTAACTGCAATTGATATAAAAATGTGTGTTCAAGAACAGATCAAGATTAAATTCAATTTACCATCACTGGTTTTTTGTAGTTACTGCAAAGGATAAACCCTGGCTTGCTAACTTGAGATGAAATATGTTAGTTAATATATAAGACAAGAAAACCATCAGACTTATTACTGTATATATTATTTTGTCCACATTATTATGTAATGTGGACAAAATTCAATTCTACCCTGCCTGGAATGAGTGATCTTAATTTTTCTAAAAGTCATAGCTGTAAAGTCACAGAATAGTTGAGGTTTGAAGTGACTTCCAGAGATCATTTGTTCCTTGCTCAAGTAGGGCTACCTGAAGCCATTTTCCCAAGGCAATGAAGCTTTTGAGCTTCTCCAAGGATGGAGACTCCACAACCTCCCTGGGCAACCCGTGCCAATACACACAGTAAAACAGTGTTTCCTGATGTCCAGAGGGACTCCACCGGGTTTCACTTTGCGCCCATTGCCTCCTGTCCTGTCACTGAGCACCACTGAGATCAATATATGGCACACTGTCAATAAGGGATAGAATCAGGAAGGGACACTGCAATCAATATATATTTTGCAGTAGCTCTACATGTTCACTCACTCCAGGGAAGTCAGAATATCCTTTCTTCAGAAGAAGACTAAGCTGAATGCTATAGAGGACCTAAATTCAAATGAATTATTGTGGGCCTAGTATTTCTGAGTCTGAGAGATTTTAGCCTGCTAGCAGCTGCTAACTTTTCCCAAGGGAAAAATATCTCGAGAAAGCTTCTTCTCAAAACAATCTTAGTAAACAACTCTTTGCTCTCAAAACAATTTTCTCTGCATGATGTTTTGCCTTTCTAGTTCTGTTCCTCTAGTTTAACCAATGAGATTAGAGAGGTGTCATTTCTATTCACCAATCATGTTAAGTCTGTATCAGAACACCTTATAAAATGTAGTAAAAATTAAACAATAAAGCCTTCTTATATTCTTGCCTTCTGAAAAACTATTTAGAGTCATTCATTTTTTCATGTCCTATAATGACATCTTATCTATGTGGAGGCTATGCAAAACGGCAAATTAAGTTTAAATGTATGCTCTACCTCGCCTCACAACAGCTTTTCTGTGCACATGTGCCCTGAGATTGGATTCTTGGTGACTTACTTCCATGTTATAGATATAAGATTCCAGATTTGTCCAGAGGTCAACCCATTTGAATGGAGTCCAGTGTTTTAAGAGAATTTCTGAATGTTTTTCACTGCAAGGCTTTCCTATTTCCAGAATTCACGTATCTGTAGACTTCATAGACTTCATAGGCACCATCATAAGACTAAAGGTAAGTACTTTGCCAGTATATCTAACATCCCCTTTTGACTCATCATGACCTGAAAAAGTCATCTGTAAAGAATAGTTTTCTCATTTTCTCTACTTTTTTTTTTTTTTTGTCAGAAACATGCTATAACAGTGGGGTCAAATCAGAATGGTACAGATATTAGAGAATAAGGCTGAGGGTCGTGGCATATCAAACTTCTGTTGCCTGTGACATTCTTAATTTTTATTCCAGAAAGCTAATTTTAAACCCAAAGCCCTCAAATTAGTTATGTGCGTGAAGAACTTACACGTGGACTAACAAACTCCCACACTTTGATAATGAAAGGACATTACTACACAAGGTCCTGAGCCAGCGTTCTTGAACCCTTCCTCTGTCATGGGTCTGCATATGCTAAAGTAGGGAAACAACGGCTCAGGCAATAAATATGAAAGCATGCTCAAGAAATCATACTCTATCATGTTCTTCCATCCATGACAATCCCTGACTCCAGAGGGGAAAACAATGTAGTAGGAAAAAATATGAGACCTGCCTGACATGCAGGTCAGCATGCGTGGCATTAATTTCAGCTTGTCAAGTGCTTTTAAAGGCATCAACATCACAGATAAATCAAAGGATTTTAGCTGAATTAAATTGGTTAGTGGCAAAGTTCAAATAAAATATGCTTTTAATTGTATTGCAAAACAGAAGTATTTTTCCCCCTAAAGACATGGACTTAAGATTCCCTCTATGGGAATATTAAGATGCTTCAGGTCCCATGGTAAATAAACAGTAGAGTTGAAACAGCTGATGACTTAATGAAATATGGAAGCTCTTATGTTTCCATCAGTCAGCGTACAGACACGCTATCTAATAGCTCTGGTAAGAAGAGGAGTGCGGTGGCAATTGGAAACTGTAGAGGGAAATTTACTTAAAGTAAAAAAAAAGGTAAATATTCACATTGGAATATAACTGGGAGACCAAGGTTAACATCATTACCCTGTCATCTACATGATGGCTTTCATGAACAGATAAAATTATAGTAAGAATTAGCCAGTACCTTCCTCTACCATATCCAGGTCACTAATTTCACATTAAAGTCAATGACATTTTGAGAGCAGATGGGTACATAACAAACTGTCTGCTTATGTATAAATAACTGTAACAGAACTGCTCTCCTGAGGAAGACGTTATCCAGCTTTGGTCAAGCTGTGAAGAAAAAGATATTTTCAGAAGAGACAGTAAAATAAACAAACTAGACTCTGACAAAATTCCATGTGCTTCATTTCAACATAAAGAACGAATTGATATTTTGGAAAACTTCATTAACAGAGGCTCCATCCAGCCTGCTATGTGCTCATCAGCAGATGTGCTGAAACAATTAACAATATGCTCAGGTAGTCGAGTAGAGCTTTTTGTTCCAGAGTATCTCCTTTAATTTAAATACGGTTGGAAAGTTGCTTAAAATATCTTAAAAACAAAGTCCTTCTGTTATCAGGTTAATATGTTTTGACATGATCTCTTTCCATCTTTTGCACTTCAGTGAAGGCATCACTATTTCTCTGAAGAGAATAGTGCTATACTTGGGATTTTGATATAATAAATCCTGGGAGATATATGGAAATAATGAATAACAGACTTCCCTTTCTCAAGCTCCTATGTTAATTACCATTTAAACAGATCTAATTTTCACAAATAACTATTCAGTTATAATCCATTCATAAATGAGATTTGAGACAGTAGTGATAAAACAGGCTGAATGGTAGATTGATATGATTGTCGTGGAATTATTAATAATGGAAATTTAACACATTAATGAATGGCTCCACTGTTAATTTTCTTTCTCTCTTAAGCATTTTATGTCAATAATTTACTGGAAATAGGCAGCAGATTACATGTTCATATCTAAATCGTCCCTTACAGTCATTTAGAATCCTTTAAGCAGTACAGAGAACATTAAAAACATAAATAAAAGCCTTCAATGGTATCTTTGTACAGAGGTTTTCCCTATCCCCCAATTTCCGCTTTTACATTTTAACATAGTAGCTACCTCCACAGTCTCTTCTAAGACAATTGCCTGACATAAACTATGCTGAGAACCTGCTGTATTCTGGGTTACTGGTTCATAAATGAAAATGTTGTTTACAGGTTTCTAACTCATGTCTACATAAATGACAGACAGCAGAATGTCCTTTAAACTGGGCTAAAAATGTCAAGGATTTCTTTCTGGTGTTTTTCGTTTTTTGTAGCTGGGACATATCTTTCAGTTTGATTGCTTTAGCATACAATCCTCTAAGAGGAATGTACCTTCCAGTATGTCTTGTTTGATTCTTGCTTGATATGTGGGAACACTTAAATCCCTATGCAATGCAATATTTCTGAGGGAGGAGGAAAATATGTACTTTTCAAGCAGTAATTATAATATTTTTTGTATGTATGTATGTATTAAAAATCCAGTATTTATAAATGCAAGGTCCATGCCAGAAAAAAACACCCAGAATATTTTCTAAGGTGATAGGAAAAAAATGTAAGTTATTGCAACATATTATCATGCATATGTTGATGGGGCATATGACTACAGAAATAGCTCTCACGCAGACCCAAATCAAAAAGGCATGAAGTCACTCTGTCTTCTTTCCTTCAGGGCTTAGAACATTTCCCCACTGTTTCAGAACACCTTCTGAGGAGGACAAACAGAGTATCTGAGCACCTTACTGCTGGACTAAACTGCACTCTGAAAACCACAAAACAGTAAGTTTTAATGAATACTCATATTTTAGAAAACTCTAACAAGAATTAAGACTCTAAACTTATTATTTTATAGCACAAAAACCCACAAGCCATCACTGAGTCAGTTTAGCAGAACACTCAGAACACTGTCCAAACCCAAGGGGTTTCCAGTTGTTTAAACATGTTTATTCATGTTTAAAGTTAAGTATGTCTTGAAATGTTTATTTTATGGTGTCTGCATCTTGAGGAGGCTCAAGCCACAGTTCATCAAGAGAAATATTTTGGGTACTGAATTTAAAATTGTACAAAAACCAAAAATTGGATACTTCCCTTAATTTTACTATATTTACTTTTAGTTTTATTCTATTCCCTCCGTTTAAGTCAGACAACACTGCTCCCTGAATCCATATTTTAGGTTTTAACACCACTGAAATGTAAAAACCAAAACCAGAGCAGTCCTTCTTCTCCAAAAATCTACTGCAGGATTTAAGCAGTAAATTGTCAGTCCCTCCTTATATCTTCACTACATTAAAAAAAAAAAAATAGCGGTGGCTAAAACCAGATGCTGAGAGGTTTGGTGAGAAAAAATTCACAGGGACTAATCTTTTACACAGGGTAAAGTCCTTGAAATATCAAGTAACATAGACTATAGATTTGTGTTTTGTTGGAACCAAAATGTTGGATGGGGCACAAACACCATTTTCATAATTATCCTCATAGGAAATGTTAATTTCCTGGTGTCCTTAAGTAGTCTGCTTTAATTGCCATATTTAGTTGTCTTTGTAACAGAATTATTCAGCATTTGCCTCTTAGAAATAAGCGTAAAAATTAACAGAACAACAAACTACAGTATCTTTTTCATAAAGCTTGGAAATGATGACTGATATTTTACAGTACATTTCCAAGAAGACCTGATGCTTAGGTTTTGTGCACCTTCTCAAATTTTTAAAATAAAAGCCAACTTCTGTCTAGACTCTCAGTGGGACTCATTTTTTCGGGAGACTTGCATAATCACATCACACGGGAAGATCCTCACAACAGAAAGCTTTTAACATCCTCATGCTTTCTTAACAAAGCAAGCTATTGTTCAGTTCCAGTTTCTACTTTGTCTAGAAACAATAACATTTAGGAACCACTCTGGTAGCTGTTGTAGGTAATAATTTACACATTTTACATAATAAGACTTAATTTATTACATAGATACAGCTTTTTCTCTATGGAAGTATGTGACAGAGGAATAATTGATGCTTCCCTTAATGATGCATTTTGGTAGGGATATATGTTTTCAAATGAGAGTCATCTATTCACTTCTCCTGGTGCTTCACAGTTTTTTCCACCTCAACAATTGTGAGAAAAATTTGGGATGGCATGGAATGGCATGGAGACTGAACTCACTGTCACTACAACTGAAATGATCAGAAATAATTATTATATGACATATACTTCAGTGACACCATTCAAAATGGTGAAGCAATTATACTTTCTCCACTATTTAGATTTTCATTCAGAAGAGCAACAATACTTTTCTCAAAGATGGTCCTGCTTCACTTGCTTCTAACTTCCTCTAAGTCCTCAGTGGAATTTTATCTGGAGATAGTATGACAAATGCTCATGGCAGCACTTGAATGGGAAGTTTCTTATGAAATTAGTAAGTTAAGTCGCACAGTATGTGGCTTTTTGTTATCTTCCCAGAAAAAAATGATGAAAAGATGGCAATCCTGTAAGCCGTCTTCTATTTTGCTGGCACTATTTTTAACATTTCAAATGCAGAGAAAATCCTTATGCCAACAAAGGAATGCTCCACCAGCTGTCCCAGCATCCCACCTTTTAGCTTTGACTTGAAAGCTCAAACAGAAGAGCTGTGTTTTTTGATTCAGTATCAGGAAACCTTACATGCAGAGAAGAAAAAATGTCCACTTCAAACAATTCAGTAATCTGAGAAAAGACTGTATTTTTTGTATATTTGTTCTTTAAAAAAAAATTATTCCACTAGTACTTTATTTATCAAGTGCTTCTGGTATTATGGACATAAAAGCTGCATGTTACTTTCCAACTGTCTTTCAAGATGGTGCTGCTGTTTAAGGATGCCAGCTAGAGAAAGTCTCCCAGCCATAGGCCAAAGTTCTTAAACTACACAGGCTTTAATAATAAACTGAAAAGAAGGAAACACCTTTTGGGATTTTTTTTTTTCCCCACTATCCTATGCATTAGAGTTCCACTTCACAACTATTTCTCTTCCTTAATTCTGTGTGTTGTTCAGACCCTGTTCACCTACATGTGCCTAATAAATAACGGTTCTATTTCTGTGATTTTTATTAGATGCCAACATTGTGCATTCTAACATATCCAGGTATTAGTAATATATAATAATGCATTCTTCAGATGAACATTTCAAATAAAGTCAAAATAATTTTTTGTTATGCCAGTGGAACATGTTTAAGAAAATCTGAGTTCTTAAACCACTTCAAGACAGATTAAAACCCCCTCAATTCAAACACTTGTTTCATACTTCAGCTGCTAATAAGAGAATAGCTATTCCAGAAAATTCTTTTTTTTATATACAAAAAGCCATATATACTCTCAATGCTAGCAGAGAGAAAACCTTGAGTTTCTACTTAAAGAAATTACCAACATGATTTCCAAAGCTTTATTTTTTATATATATAGGCTTTCATCATACTTGGAATTCTGAGTTTCTATCCTTTTTTAAAAACTTAGACTGTAGGAAAGTATGAAAGGATTAAGTCAAACCAGTGTTTTAAGTGCTGTTGACAGCTCACAAATCATTTGGAAGCAGACATTTCTGTCTGTATTATCACTAGTTTCAGAAACTGTTTGAGGTAAAGCTCAAGCCAATAAATGGCAAATTACATAGTATTGCATGCTGTGTAACTATTGTTAAGATAAATAGTGACACATGCCAAGATTCTCTGTATGATTCTGACATTTTCTTGGCCCTGTGTTTCTTGGCTTTCTTTGCTGTTACCAAGTATCTGCACTATACTTCTGCTAAACAGGATCTCACTGATTTCCCTCGGTGGTGGTGGCATAGAGCTGCAAACAGGGGAGATGCTATCTGCCATGAAGAGCTTCCAGCTGAGTAAAGACAGTATGTAACAGACAAGTACCAGGAACTGAACTGGTCAGCTTGAGAATCAGTGGCGTCGGCATTGCAGTAGCTGAGTTGTTTTCAAGATATTTCTAGACAATATAGAAATGAGTTTCACACTGGTGTTACATGGATACCAGTGAATGAGGTCTGCTAGTATTGATGATGAGCTCCTGGTAGGCCCCGTAGCACCAGAGAAGAAGAAGGGAAAAAAAAAAAAAGAAAAAGAATTAATTACCCGTTAACCATCTTGTTTGGTAATAGATACTGGCCCAAGGGGCAAGAAGTTAACCTGTATAAGCCAGTATAAAGCATGTAGATCGCCAGTATAGAATAGGATAAGAAAAAGCAGTAAGGACACCTCTTCTAGACTTCTCATGATGAGGAAAGGTGGGTTTTGTTTGAAGAGAGACAGTGGGTTTATTCAGATCATTTATGACCGAATTTTGGTTCCTAGCTTGAATGTTCTGAGTACATGGAACAGGCTTGATATTTACTACTTAGACACTATTTCAGTCTTTGATTGCTTAGGCATTTTTTCAGGTACAGATCAAAGAGTTTAAGATTTTGTATTTTTAGAGGCAGAAATCACTCATTAAGGCAGAGTTGTGTTTGCAGTTATGTGTTTATTATTGATTGACTAACAAATATTTATTATCACCAAGAAATTCTTGACACTCATTCACTGCTTATAAAGACCATATTCTTGCTGATTACACTGTAAAAAATTGAGTATGAACAAATCCATTAGAACAGTGATGGTTTGAAGATTTCTTTTATGTCTTAATCAGAATTAAAGGGATAAGAGATGCAGACTATTTTTTCTCTATATAATATAGAAAATAAGGTACGTAAGTAACAGTATCACAGTACAATTCACAGTAAGTCTCAGCAAAAATAAAAACTTATGATGTCATTTATTCTCACTGTAATGGTCTGGACCCGACTACAGCTCTTTACCATTAGTGGGGATCCTTTCAATCTTCAGTTTCATTCATGTTCCTAATTCAGGATATTTTACATTTACCTCATTATTACACAGAACAGTCAAGTGTCACAATTTTTAGTGAAATTTGAAGTAGAAATGGATCTGGATCTTAGAAAAATATCCTGTCCAAAGCCAAAAGAATGCCAGCTCTCTCTTTAATTGGATAAAATTTATGGAAGACACACAGTTTAATCCGCCCACTGCCTTGCTTATTACAGTAAATGAATGACTTTTCATAGCATGAACTGAAGGTGTAGGTTGGAAGGGAAATTAGTATAATACTGTTGACATCCCAACTTTCAAATAAAAATATTACATGCCTTTCAAAGGGAGAATCTCACTCATGAGGCTAAAATTATTGATTCTTGCTATAATCTCAGAAGTAACCACTTTCATAAATTATGTACTGTTTGTTTTACTGAATGTTAGCAGTATGAGTGTTGACATTTAATGCATGAAATATTGGTCTTAATATTGACTCTCCAGAGATGTGCAGATGACTGAGATCTGAAGAGCCTCGGGCCTTATTCTCTACTTTCCTTTCTACTGCAGATTATGAGCAAATTCCTTAAGGAGCAAATTCCCTAAAGCAATGGCTTTAAGATCAGTATAAAACTGTTGTATTTAGGAGAAGGAGCAGACATCCATCTTTAAGAATGCACTGGTAGAACTTTAGAAGGCTTCAGGCAACACAGGTAAGTAGCAAAACTGAACTTCATCTGCTTGCAAAACGTATCTTCCAAATGTCTGTCACTAGGGTGGGCAGATCTTGTACTATAATCCACAGAAACCTCCCACAAAATGTGTCGCCCACACTAATATAAATTATCTCATTTTTCTAGGTATAATTTATGGATCATGTCAAAAACCAGTGACTATGTGGTTCTCTGTTAGCTGGTTTTGCTAATATAGCATATGCAAGGGGAAGTCTACCCTAGAGATGCTTCTCACCTAGTAAGAGTACTGAAATTATTCCTCCAACCTATTCACTGTCCCCAAAAGCACACTGGTTCTTTCTGTCACTT
Organism: Donacobius atricapilla; assembly: GCA_013397315.1. NCBI lineage: Eukaryota > Metazoa > Chordata > Aves > Passeriformes > Mimidae > Donacobius > Donacobius atricapilla. The sequence goes on from WBMY01017006.1 coordinate 77,380, forward strand.
GCCTAGGGGTTTCTTTTAGGATGGGCACTTTTTGAGACCATAAATCATCTGAGGATTTATAAGGATGGTTTCTTCATAGCAGCTAGTATGCGGCCAGCTGCTGGGAATTGTGCTGTTGATAAAATGAGAATGCATTAGATATTGCCAAGCAGTGCTTATCTAAGAGCTAAGGCCTTTTCTGCTTCTCACTCCAATCCACCAGGTTGGGGGTGCACAAGGAGCTGGGAGGGGACTGGATAACTGGGATAGCTGACCCCAACTGACCACATGGATATTCTATAGTGTATGGTATCATGTTCAGCATACAGAGCTGGAGGAAGGAGGAAAAGGGGCATGTTTGGAGTGATGGCATTTGTCTTCCAAAGTCACTGCTATGTGTGATAGAGCCCTGCTGTCCTGGGGATGGCGGATTACCTGCCTGCCCATGGGAAGTGGTAAATGAATTCCTTGTTTTGCTTTGCTTGCACATGTGGCTTTTGCTTTACCTATTAAATGTCTTTATCTAAGCCCATTTTCTTACTATTGGTCTTCTGATTCTCTCGGCTATCCCACCAGAGGAGAGCGAGTGGCCGAGTTGTGTTTAGTTGCCAGCTGGGGTTAAACCACAATAAGAAAAAAGGTATGGTGGTATTCTAGCAAACCCACTGTTGGAGAGAAAAGAAAGGTCAGTAGCAAGAAATGAACAATTGGTTTTTTTTGCCTTTTAGATTTAAAAGCCCCAGCCCTTCCAGAGACAGTACAAGAGCAGCGGTGAAACCAGCAGTGGTTACGGTCACATCCCCGATCAACATTGCACAATCTACTGACAGCACGAGAGTGTGAAGTTTCCCTGTCTTTTCCACATTGACATTTTCATTCTGAAGAAAATTTATGGGTTTTTACTAGTAGAGTTATTACATCTACTTGGGATTTGGTGAGCATGTATCATCCTTTCATCCATTGCCTCTGTGATACACAGCTGGGTCTTTCAAAATTTGACATCTCTGAAGTACACAACCACCTGCAGACCTGTCCTCTCACTAGTAGACATGAAATACATGTTACATCACACACAAACCAAATTACAGATCCAGCAACAGCTGAATGAACAGACAGAAATCTGACACTCAAAAGTGATTCTTCACTCCTTGAAACAAAACATGCCAAACAGCTGGAAATGCAATGTTTCAAACTTCTGAGGAATTGTACCCGTCTCTTTGCTAGTCTGGAATCGCTGGCATGTGAGCCTCCTTGCTACAGTAAGGTGATAATGGAGGATGTATTTAATGCAGAAGCCACTGCAACCACCAGGATTATAATCCTTATAAAGCAGATACTGAGAACTGAGAACACACTGTACAACCACAAAGCAATTGTAGGCAATTATGATTGAAAGTACTATCGCAGGATGGATGGTAGCTCCTAAGTCACTGTCTTGAGAAAAGCACTTCCCAAGAAAAAATTAGATATGCTTATACCAAGTTCACTATTTTTCTTTTTGGTGGGTGATGCATTAGGTAGATTTGTGGTAAATGAATAAAACAAAACAGCAACACTTAAGTCCAAGCAGCTTTAAAAAACGAAATAAAGCCTGCTGTCAATGCAAACCAAGTGCAGAATTGTTTTTATTTTTCCCCAAAAAGACATGTTTGACTTATAAATGTGGAGAGCTCCCATGCAGGCCGGAGTCATCCCACCTCCCAAGCGCATCTGCTGGATTATCTCGCCCGACTGGAAAGTGAGAGCAGCAGGCGGATCACCTTTGCCGTCCCCAGCTGGACACGAGGGGTGGGCGGGCAGCCTCAAAAAGGAACTCCCCAAAATAAGCGTAAAAATGAAAAGCTGAATCATAAAATGTAATTGCATCCGAGGTAAAGAGCCCCCATACCGCGGTGAATCACTCTGCGCTCCCACGGTTCCGGTCCGGCTCTCACACGGGGTCAGGGAGGGCGGGCACCCGGCCCCACACCCGGAGGGCCCCGCTCCCCTCTGCGCCGTCAGGAAAGACCGCCCCCCGCCGGGAGAGGCCCACTCCCACCGGACGACCCCAGGCCCGCCCGCGGCACCGTGACCGGCAGCCCCGCGCTC
>WBMY01017006.1:79699-102775 GCA_013397315.1 Donacobius atricapilla
CGGGCGGCGGGCGTCCTCCTCGGGCCGGCAGTGACCGCCCCGGCCCCGCTCCTGCCTGCTCGCCATGCCTGCCCCCGCCCGCCTCTCGCCGAGCAGGGTGCCGGGGAAGGGCGAGGGGAGCCGCCGCCCTGTCACTCCCTGAGCCAGCCGCCGCCTCACCGGAGAAGCCCCGTGTCTGACGGGCACAGCGCAGCTCCGCGGCTCGCTGCGCCGGGAGGGCCGCCGTGACCNGGCGGGCACCGCGCACCTCCGCACAGGTAAGCGGCGGGGCGAGTGAGGGTGAGTCGGGTCGGGGTCTTCCCTCGCCCCCGAACTTCAGCCCGCCCGCAGGCGTCACCTCTCCTCGGGAGTGGAGGGGCTGCGCTCTGCGCGTTCCGGCCGGCGGTGCCTGGGGGCACGGGGGGACGCGCCCCTGCCCTCGGCGGCTCGGGGCACGGAGGGAGCGGCTCGGGTGCGTGGGTTTTCCCTGCCAGAAATGGACTTTCTGCCTGCCGAAGGGAGCGGACTGGCGTGCCGGCGGCTGCCGCGCTCCGCGCAGCTGCTACACACCCTCTTTTGTCTGCGCTTGGTCCGAAACACTTCAGCGCAGCCGTCGCCTGCCCCGCCGCTCGGGGTCCCGGCTCGGCCCTGCCCCGCCGGGGGCTGCCCCCGGCCTGCGCCCCCCGTGCCGCTCTCGACCCGGCGAGTTGCCCCATTGCCTTTATTTTCACAGCAGCTGGGCTTTTCTTAACCTTTGTTCGCGGGGAAAATGGTGGTGTGCTGGTTATCTGGAAGGATGAGAGACAGATGGGGATGACAAGGAGGTTGCCCTATTCCCTTGCGTGCGAATATAACTCAGTACTAAATAAATCGCTCGCCGGCTAGACATCAGCTTAGTGGTGAGGCAGACTTTGAAACAAAAGTGCTGTGAACAGCTCGGGTGCATGGCAGATACTCCTGATATTCTACTAATACAAACATCGTTAGTGTTTGCGCTTGAATTCAATACGTGTGCAGCTGTTGTGCCGATCTGGAATTGCAGTAGCTGTCTCTACTTGACACTTAATGCTCTATTGTATGCAGTAGTTATGAAAAATATAACGCGTTTTGTTGTTCAGAGGCAAGAGTATTTCTTTAGCGTAGCGTTCTGTGTTACAAGTACTACAAAATAACCTGTAGCGATGTAGTGGACTTCATAATGCTTTTAGGACATGAGGACTATATTACTCAATAAAATTCTGTCAGCAAAGATTTCTCTGGCTTACGTTGATGCTAGATCAATACACTAGCAACTATTCTGTTATTTTTCTCTGAGTAGATGGTGCATACAATTCATGTGATGGAAACCAAGTGTCCAGATAGGAAAACGAACTGCCTTTTTTTCTTTTCCCCTTTTAGTAGTTTTGGTGCTGGTTTGTAGAAAGTGTGGCAAAAGAAACCCCAACATTTAAACCAGAAAATTATATTTCCATTGTATGTAACTGAAGTTCCTTAATGAGGAAGCTAAAGGGCCGTTCAAGTTGGGAATGGTTCGGTGTACTTTTGTTGCCAGGAAATATACTTCTAGCTAAATTCTTTTTAGAAGATAATTGTTAGATAATTTTTAGTAATTCAAAACATGAGTTACAATTAGATGCTTTGTCCTGAAAATAGGAAAACACTCTCATGGGTAAAGATATGAGGGACTTCACTAGTAATTTGGGAAATAAAATCATTTATAATTTACTTTTTTTTGGCATAGAAACATTTTGTTTGTTGCTCCTTGGTTAGATTGCAACAATGATCGAAATTAAAGTTGAACTACTGATGCAATTGTTCCACACGTTAGAATTATTCTATGTACAGAAATGGTTTTGCCCAATATAACCTCACTGGAATTAATTTTTATTGAAGCTCTGTGATCAGATTATTAGAACTGGGCTGTTAGAATCTAATCTTGTGAAGTATGGACTAAGCGAACCCTGCTCTGATAAAGAACTGAAAAGTTTGCTCACTCTCAAGCAAGTATGCAGTTCCAACTTCCATCCCTAATGATCAGCCTGGGTGTGAGTTCACTGCACGTGGCAGTAGGTCCTGGTAACTAAAGCCATACTCTTCCTTGTCTTAACGCCTCTACTGGACCTTCTCTGGACCAAGCCCTCTCTGTGTGTGTGCTGCCTCTACTTCATTGAATGCTGGGCTTACGACACAAAATACCTGTGCAGGTGCTCACCTCAGCCACATCTCATGGGTTGTATATTCTCTGTTGGCTCTCGCCTCTCAGGGGTGAAAGGGGAAAATGCCAAGTGAAGGTTGGTTAAGGAGTAAAGTACATCAATGCAACAGCAGGAGGAGACTTCTGCTTCTTGTGTTTTGTTCAGTATATTTTGTGAGCCAGAAATCTGAAATGCTGAAAATCAGTGAAAACTCCCACTAAAATTACTGAAATCAGACAAAGTTATGATATAAAGTATATGAAACCTGTTGTCAAAAACAGTTTCCCATTTTTAAAAAAAAATTAATAGTAGAATCCTGTCAGTCTTGTCCACAATAGTGGTAGAAAATGTAGTAGAAGGGGAACTTTGTGTCCTAGCTAGTGATAATGATTTGTGCTTTATAAAGAGATCAGTTGTGTTTTATAAACAATCAGTTACTTGTAATTTGCATGTTTGATCTCATGATACTGGAACGAAGGAGCAGTTGCAAGTTATTTTCTGGTGTGTAAGATAGGAGAGTAACATAGGAAGACACATGAAACATAAAGGCATAGGTGTCTCATCCCAGTTTAGACATCTTAACGTGTTTCTGACCTCTGTATGAGGCTGGTAAACATGGAGAACGCTTCTAGAAAGGCAGCTGAAAACCAAGTAGAATGCTATTGTTTTATTACAGTTCTATATACGAGTCTGAAACCTGGTTAAAAATTCTCTGAAACCTGGTTAAAAATTCTGACGCTGTGTTATGATGAATGTGGGAAGAGATCCCTTACTGCCAGGATTTAGGGAGGCCCATTCTTGGTGCCCATTTATCATCAGAGTCTTTGTATTGCTTCTTCTACTGTCTAATAGTTTAAGAGTTAAAAATCTTTTTAAAAGTTGCATATGCTCTCCAAGCCTACGAGAAGTAAATGGAAATTGCAAGCAGTGCTTGAGTTAGTGCTCTAGTTTTAGTTAGCATGTTAATCGTACAAAAAATACTATAAGGAAAAGTTTCTGGTTTTCTTCTTTACTGGGTGAAGCATAAGAACCTACTTACCCAGAGATTGTGTGGGTTCAGTGGAGTGTTGATTTCATGGAAGGGTGAAATGCTGGCAAAGTAATTGAATTAAACTGAGCAGATGTTTTACACTGCTATTGCTCTGCCCACTAGTTTTACTAGCTCCTTAGTGTCCACCATTTGTGGAGTGGGTGGAAATAAGCAATGTTCTAAGCTTGCATGCTGAGGCTGAAGTCTAGCTCTAAAGCAAGATGTTGTTACTCTATTCCATCATTAACTATTTCCACATCAGACAATTCAGTACCCAGGTGCATGTAACTGCTCTCCAATAGGTGAATCTTGTCAGAGGCAGCCCAAGTGATCTGATTACATAATTAGTACCAAAATACTGACATTATATTGATCTCTTCGTGTAAATGAAATTACATTTTCCTTCCTGGACTTTCTTACATGATCAATGATTTTAAACTACATGATTCATAGATGCCTTTTAAAAATCAAGTTTTTCTTTTTTTTTTTTTGCACAGCTAGCCAAATGGGATGGATAACCTGTAGTACAGAGCTACTTGAATCCTTTTATCTGCAGCAGTAGCAGAACATGTTTGTGGTGGTTTTAAGATGATGCTATGTTGAGAAGACCTGAGAAAGAGGAAATGACTGAGGATAAACATCCTTCTATCCATCAGTCTTTCTAGTTGGGGAAAGTTATTATTCCTTTTTCTGCATGTTTTAGTACCTAAAAAAAGTGTGACAGGGTGGTGCAAAGTCACCTAACTAAAACTAGGCGTCTGAGGAGCATGGCAGGTGAGATGTAATGATACGGCAGAGATGTTCAGGAAAAATAGGCTTGTGGAAAATAAAGCAATAAACTACTTTTTTGTGTATAAAGATTCTGAAAAGTCTTATTTGAAATGTTTCACTTTACTCTCTTGTGTCTGTCTATATTAACATCTTGTTATCATTTATATACCACTGGAATTGTTCCTTTTGTTGGAAGTGTGACCATTTTCTTCCTATTGAAATAAGTAGAAATAAGGGAGTTATTTCTCTAAATTGTCTTTTAATTTTTCCTCACTAAGCTGAATGATGAAGTTCTTACTGAATCAGAAAAAAACGGGATTTTGTCACTTTAATGGAGAGTGCTTTAGATACACAATAATAAATCAGATTTTAAAAGTCTCAAGAGATGTAAAATATAGCTAAGGTTACTTTTCATAGGAACTAGTTTAAAGATGAAGTAGAGGGAAAGAGGAAAAATCCCTTTTTATATGAGTTTGTTTTTTCTAGTTGCTGTTTCACAGATCCAGTTGGGCTGAGCATCCATCCCAGTGTTGTAGTTTTAAAACCCATTGATAAAAAGTGCTGAAATTTGAGCCAATTGAAAGTGCATTCATGCTGGCTGTGAAATGGAAGGACATTGACAAAGCATTGATACAGTTGGGTGCTAATAGCCCATCAATTCTGACAACTGATTAGTTTCACTAAATTTTTTAAGTAGAAGAGGTTTGTGCTTCCATGCCTATAAATCTCTGGTGTTAGCTCAGAGAGTGAATGTGATATCAAACCAAGTTTTTTAGAGCTTTTCAATAGTAGTCATGCTTCCTTTTTCTAATAAAGGGGAAATTCCAAAAGTAATTTTAATTTTGATTTAAACCACCATAAAAGCACATTAATTAGAAGCCTGTTATACATGTCATTTATTATGTTGAATTTGGTGTCACAGTGGTAAGAGTAATACAGGGGTTTTTTTCACATTCTCCATCTGAATGTGTTTGAATAAATCACTGCTTATCTGTAATCAGTTGCACATTGTTGAAGAATGAGTTTGTATTTAGTTAATTTTATCACTTCCATTTTGCCATGTATTAAATGAGAAAAGTGCTATTATTTGTCCATCCATCTGGTATAAAATCGTTGCTCGAAATCCTGGCATTTTCTCTTTCCTTTGGGTAATTCAAAGTAACAAAGGCATATCACATATGTGATGTATGTGTGAGATGTACAACTTTACTCCTTCATAAAGAGGGATGAAAGCAGCCTTGTGTGTTGGGGCAGCATTTTATTGCAACAAACAAACTTTCCCAAGGGCTGTTCTTGGAGCACACACGACATACATAACAGCTGCTCTAGTTGCTGTCTTTTGTATGATCTTGTGCTAGACAAACTTGGTGCATAAGGTGTGAGGCAGCCCTCTGCGTGGAAAAAGGAACATGCTCTGCAAGTGTGCTCTCTAGAGATGGATGTCATTGTGGGGTCAACTGAATAAACCTGATACAGTTTGAGATTTGGCAGAGGTGTGCTTCTTGCTATAAATTGGGGTGTATTTAATAATTGCCTTGTTTCACCTGAGGTGTGTCTTATTTTTGTAGGAAGAAGTTAGATGACAGAAAACAGACAAAAAAAGAAAGCAACAAACCCAAGAAAAAAAGCAGGAGAGGGAGAAGGGAAAGGGGAACAAAGAGCAAAACACAACATGGAAGTATTGAAGATAGGAAAAATGTGAAGGCAGAAAAAGGATGAGATACAGTAAGCTGCATTTCTAAAGAGAAATTATGCTACATCCAGTGTTATAAATGGAAAGAAACACAGATAATGGAGATAAGAATAAGAATAAATGTAAGAGCAAAAGATGCGGTGCTATTTCTTTTTTGAATCGTCTCATGGAAAATCAGACTGGAAAATGAAGAGATTAATTATTGTCTTGCTGAGATGCATTTTAAATGAACTGTCTTTGTTGTGTAGTAAGTAAAATGTTCTGCAGAAATGATGTTAAACACTTCTCCCAGAAGATACACTGTAAGTAAATCAGTTCAGACAGACATAAGAAAAGAAACTATGAAGGATAATTTGCTTACACAGATAGAAACTGCATTTTGAGTACTTGAAAGTTAGGTGAACTGTTATGTTCATTTTCAAGCAGACTAATACTCTAACCCCAAAAGTTATCACCATGTTGATCTATGTAATTTGTCATTGTCTCACAGAAGACCAGTAAGCATAATAAGCACAATGAGAACGTCCTTCAAACACTGGATAATTAACTGGTATTTATTGTGAATACTTAGCTACCCTACGTGAAGAGATTTTTCTTTCTGATATGTTTTTTGCTATATCTGCGTAAAGAAACTAATGAAGCCAAGACATGTTTTCTGGCCATGAGGTCAGCCAGAGTGGTCTGGCTCTGTGTGGGTGTTAAGCCGTCTTTGAGATGGTCATATCCAAATTGACTTTTTAGAAAGAGCATCTGGACCGAACGAGCCAAGTGCCTGAGAGGGTGCTCGCGGACCTTGACCACAAATGTCCCTGGCATCCCTGTGGTAGTGCGAAAGAGACATGGTGGGTCCTACCGCCTGTGCCTTGGGATACCAGCCAATACTGAGCACGAGATCCATGGCTTGTTAGAATGTTTTTCCATATCAGCCAAAACTATCTTACTACAATGATCCTAATATACACAGATTTTAAATGGAAGTAGTATGTTAAAAGCTGTATTTGGAAGACACTGTCTGCTCTAATTATGTCAATAGAAATCTGATGTCAGATTGCTATCGCACTAGTAACTTCAGTAATATAGAGAATGGAATTTGGAACATTGTTTGGATACACAGAATTTGTGGACTTGGTGGAACAGCATACTGGAACACCAAGAGTGGATACCTTGTGGCAAGGAAGGCCAGCAGAATCCTGGGGTGCATTTAGGAAGAGCATTGCCAGTAGGACAAGGGAGGTGGTCCTGTCCGTCTGCTCAGTCCTGGTGAGGCCTAGTGGGGAGTGCTGTGTCCCGTTCTGGGCTCCTCAGTACAAGAGAGATGGAACCCCTGGAGCAGGTCCAGCCTAGGGCTGTGAGGATGACTGGGGGACTGGAGCATCTCTCTTATGAGGACAGGCTGAGGGGGCTGGGCCTGTTCAGCTTTGATAAGAGATGACTGGGAGGGGTCTTCATCAATGTGTATAAATATCTAAAGGGTGGTGCCAAGAGGATGGAAGCAGGCTCTGCTTGGTGGTGCAAACCACTAGGATGAGAGGCAATGGACAGAAACTGATGCACTGAAGTTCCACCTGCGTATGAGGAAGAATTTCTTTACTGTGCAGTGAATGGATGGCTAGAGAGGGTGAGGAGTCTCCCTCACTGGAGATACTGAAGAACTGTCTGGACCCAATCCTATGCCATGTTCTCCTGTTTGAGAAAGGAGGTTGGGCCAGATGACCTACTGTGGTCACTTCCAACTTGACTGATACTGTGATCATACTCCCAAATGGATTACAAGAGATTTGCCAAACACACATGAAACTTATGTACAAAATAAAGGTCTAGCTGAGGGTTTCTTAATGTCCTATTTTTTTGCCTAGTATAATAGCTTGTACAAAAATGGCTAGCAGTTATTAATAATTAACATCCAGAGGCCTAACAGACTCTTCTTGGGAAGTCCTGTCTTGCCTATTAGAGTTTATAGACGTTAGAGCAGTAGAATCACTTTGCATTAACTCAATGCCAAAGTGCTTTCCCCAAACCCTTCCTATGACCCCTGCAAAGTATTTGCTTTGGTCTTTGCCAGGAAGACATTTCTTCTCAAATTACTTTGCAGACACCTATTCTGAATTTATTGCCATATTTTTGCTAATCCAATATTATTCTCCTAGGACGTGGCCTCATTAACTGGTGCCCATGGTGGAATATCTGCATACATTGCTGGAACATGGTTCAAGAGACTATATTATATTAGAAAGACAAGGGTCCAATCCAAGCCTGCAACCAGTATGCATACCAATTAAATTTCACACAGAAGCATTTACTGATTAAGGACAAGCAATACTGTGTTTTCAGAAACCCTGTTTGTAATTTTTTTGTTGTCCTACTGGCTGTACAGTTGAAATGGTAATGAAAAGAGGTTATAGCTGAGACTGTAGTTCTTTTTTATTTAAGTTCTTAATCTTATGACCTTTTAAATTCAGTTAGATTGGTGTTTGTTTGGTTGGTTTTTCCCTGTGAAATTTGGAGATTATGACTAGATGGCATTACATGTATTATATAATTCCTGTAAAAAAAGTTAGATTATCACAGAATCAGATTTAGACTATGCGAGGCTGGGCCCAGATGAAGTAGTACAGCTTTCTGTTTATGTTTTGTTGTGCAGCTTTTAAAGCATTGCAAGTGTGTGATTATAGGTTAGGAAAAAATTCTCCACTGAAAGGGTTGTCAAGCATTTTAAGGGGCTGCCAAGGGAGGTGGCTGAGCCACCGTCCCTGGAGGTACTTCAAAAGCATGTCGATGTGGCATGTAGACACAGTTTAGTGGTGGACGTGCCATCAGTACTAAGGTAACAGTGGACTCATGATCTCTGTGGTCTTTTCCAATCTGAATGATTCTATGACTTCATGGCATGTGACCACCGTGGTTTTTCCTTCTTTCTCCAAAGAGTTCTGAGAGTATCTAATAGTTGCTTTTCCAACCATTTTTATCAGTATGCATGTTACCAAGTATTTACTCCGTGTTAAGGAAGGCAAACTCCAAAGGAAGAATGTGGAGCTGAAAGTAGTATTTGTGAGCCTTAGTCTCTGCAGTCCTTCTTCCAGAGTTTAGACCTAGACTTAGGGAAAACTCTTTATCTCTTTTCTAGAATATTCTAATTGTTACTAGGCAAAATTTGATTCTGAGTAGGGTTCGTCGTCTTGGTTTTCAGGTTTGCACTTAGGAGGTAATTTTCAGCTGAGAATATTGAGTGCTTGGGAAATGGGCCCAACACATTACTTCAAACTCCTTAAAAAGCCAAGATCAGCATCACCCTCAGGTTAAATATGGCTTTGTTAAACCTTGTGACTGAAGAGATGGGCTTCAGAATTCAGTTTGGAGCTTTTTTCCCTAACTATTCTCACAGTTGAAGAAGCATTTACTGGGGAAATGGGGAGGAAAAAGAAAAAGGAAAATATGAAAGGTTGCTACAGCAGACTATGAATTCAGCTGGGGAAAGTGAGAGTATCTAGTTAAACCAGTTGAGAAGGCCCTTGGAGATGGTGCTGATGTTATGGAAATTTGGATTTGGAAGACTTTCCTGATGAGTCATGTGCTCTGAAATTAGTTGAGAATGTTGCCCTTCCAACAGTAAGACTGTGCTTGGGAATACCCATATTTCCAAATGTGTCTGAAAGTCTTCTAGGACTCAGAGGCTTGTGCCTTCTCAGGTTACACCTGAAGCTTGGAGGTCTGGGTAATGTTTATTATGTGGGGTTTTTGATTCTATTATATTCGTAGTCTCATGGTTGTGCATAATCCACCTGCATTTGATTCAGCTACAGGCATTCAGTAGCTGTGTGCTGTACCAGAAAACTCGCACAAACTGACACAGTTTATTATACTTTGGTAACAAATTGTAGGTAGACAACTATGTAAATTCTCATTCCTTGAAAATTGCAGGACTGTGAACATAATGGTATTATGAAGGCAGAATGTAGATTGATGGATAGATCAATAGCACGGCAACAACAGCAACAAACATCAGTTATTCTATAGCAACAAGACTATAATTTTTGCAAATGATATCTTAGTCAAGTAGTAGGGAGGCTCTTATGTGAGTGACTGGAAGAAGCGGGTCTTATGTAGTGTGCCTAGAAGTATGTGTGGCGTTAATATCGTAACACTGCTTTTCTTCATGTCTTTCAGTAAATCCACAAGGAGTTACGAGGCCAAGTGTCTGCATTTGCCAAGGTTAGCAATTTAGCAGAGAAAAAACATGGTAGGAATAAAACTCAGGTCTTCAGCTGTGACAGCAGAGGCTTTGATAGAGCAGTTAAAGGGCCTTAGAAAGGGATCTGATCTGTTGTGCCTGCTGTTCTCCAGCGATTTGTAGCTTTAGAAGTCTTTGCAAACACTCAAAAGCTTCTCTTCAACAAATGCATTGCTCTGAAAGATTGTCCTTGGCATGGTCATATGCATGTTTGTACTACTTCTTGTCTTGCTTTTCACCACGTTTCTGCTTTTTAGACTGTGGCGTACTGCGGCTGATGTGCTGTGGGGACTGTATCCTGGGGCGGGTGTTCCAGCCACGCTCCAGCCCACATATGCTGATTTACAGTATGGAGGGTAGACAGAGGGTCTACAGAAACAGATATTTACAGAGGTTGCTAAGATAAGCATGAGGTTCAGGTTTTCAAGATTTTTTATCTAGATCTTGAGGCAGTTTGTTTTTTCAAAAGCTGAGATTTTGAGCACGTAATCACATGGACCTTGCGGTGAAGGTACTGGGCAGGTTTCTATGATTCCTGTGCCTAAAATCTCATCCTGATTGGAAATTACCTTCTCAGACAGCAACATCAATGAGAGGATGAGACAGAAAATGTGTTCAGATCCTACTTAATACATTTCTTACTGTTTTAGATGCAGTAATGTTTTCCTTAAAAAAAAAATTTGAGATTTTGTCAAAACAATAGAAATGGTTGAAAAAGCGTTTAAAATCACTTTCGCGTTTGTCACATGTAAAACTATGTGTCTGTGATGAAACAAGCTCACTGTATGCAAAAGCTAGGGGGTGACCATTGCTGAGCATAACTTGCTTTAAATAGGTGTTTTCAGAGGGATTATCAGTCATCATGATCAGACTGAAAACAGAAAATATGAGCCACAGCAGAGATCTGAAAAACAAACAGAGAAATGATCCTGGATTCCATCAAAATGCAAAAGGTTATACAACTTCATGTTACAGCTTTGGGAGAATGATAAAATTGAAGCTGATGAATGGCTTCTGGTAATAGTTTTATATTTGGCTTGTGTTTTAGTTTTCAGGATCCTTTATTGTAAAACTTTCTTATTGCTCATTCTTGATATAAATGGTGTTTGTTTTTACAGACGGACTGCATATTTATAGTGCAGCAACTCTACAGTCTGTCTGGATAGCTCTTGAAAAAGGAGCATGGAAAAGGCATGGCTATGTAGACAAGCTCGTATTGCATTTTTTGAATGTTCGTCTGAATCTAATGCGGCTTTTCTGGCTGATATAACAGTAATTTCTGTTTTTCTCAAGCAAGCCTGCCTTTTCCATATATGAGTGTGTATGTATGTTTTTGTGTGGATGTGTGTATAAATTTACCTATCTATATCTTTATCTGTATATATCTTGGGACAAGACTGGGGAATTTGTGCAACTATTGGTCCTCTCTTCATTAAAAAAATAAAACCAATTAGTGTATTTACTTAATATGGAGGCTTTAGGCCCTACTTTTTTTTGTTTGTTTAAAAGAATAACTGCAGAAGCACCTTAATGAGGTAGCCCTCCTTTATGATGTGAACCCAAGCCACTCCTGTATTGCATAGATGTAGACAGGATACCAGAGTGTAGTAAAACATATAACAATCTCATAGACATGGTGTTACAATGTAAGGTGTAAGAATTGCTGATCTACTCTGTTCCTTTGTGAAATATTTCTTGAAATCCTTCACAGAGGAGCAGAATAGGTCAGCAAAAGGTCCTAAAGTTTTTTGTGTCCATGCAATGCTCTTTTTGTAGTGCAGAAGATCCATCCTATCCTCTGCTTCACATCTCTTGTTCTGCTGTTTCTTACATCAGCGCAGCAAATGCTTCAGGAGTCAAATGGTAATCCAGTTTTGCTTATATCTAGGGAGCACAAAGCTAGGAGTTGCATACTGGACCACTGAATGACTCCTTCAAAGCTAATTTTTAGAGTTGTATAAATTAAACAGGTCAGCAAAGACGTAAGAATTTGGATTCTCTGCTATTGTTATATTTTGCATCAGTATAATTCCTCAATTTTAATGGAAGTTGTAATATATGTCACAAAACTGGTGGAGGGTTAGATATTACAGACTAAGTATTGGATGATGACTGTCAAAATTTTTTTTTTCCTGCTCTGAGCTCAAAAACACTGTAAAAAGATTGAATTTTTCTTGTTTGGTTACTGTTGCTCTGGTAGTGTCTTGAGAGCCTGGTTATGTGAAGTCACATGCAGATTTTTTATGTATTTCAACAAGGTTAGGATGTCATTCAGTATATTAGGTAGTCATGGGCCTAGTGCTGGTTCCTACATGGCCCAAAATGTCAAAAATGTTTTCTGTGAGTTATGCCTTTATTACACAAGTGAGCCAAAGCAGCAGCTAGAAGTGTTTTAGTTCAAAGCCATGACAATCAGTTTCTGCTAATAAGCTGCCATCCCGGGAAATCCCCAAAGCCCTCTGGCATCTGCATTCTGCAAAGATGACACTCTAGTTCATCTGTGCCATGTTAAGGTGGTATTTTTTTGTTGTTATTGTCCTAATGTGCCTGAACATAGGCTTTTATCTGCTGGATTTTAAAATGTCTGTGTTCTACATTTCTAAATGATGTGAGTGACGTGCCTGAAGTAGAATGAACTTTGGAAGTTCAGATTTGGAAAGAGAGTTTTTTTCCATCTAATTTCTTTTATTATAATAGAATATTATGAACCATATGATAAGTTAATTAAGTTAATAAAGATATTAAGAAGATGTGTACTTTTCTTATTAGTGGTATTCAAACTCTTAATAGCAACATAAGGGGTAAGATGTCTCTTCTAGTCCAGGAGAAGCATTTTAAAGAGAACTTTTAGAAATGCCTTAACACAGGTACTGAATACTTCCTGTGGCCAGTGAATTTCAGGAGGTGACATGTTCATTCTGGAAAAAAAAAAAAAGAAGATTCATGAAAGCCCATATACCTCATTTCAAAATAGTAGTGAAATTTCAGCAACCTTTACATCCCCGTGTGCTTAAGCAGTTAAGATTAGAGGTATAGGAAGGGTTATATAGATGTGTTGAGAACTTGCTTTCTTCCTTAGGGCTCTGCAACCCTATTTCCTTGGGTTGGAAATGCTAATTTTCTGTGATCTGAACTGCTGCTTTGTATGACATAAGGCCGTGAGAGTAAGAGGTCTGTGGCTAATTAAGCTCCTCTCAGAATGCACTCTGATAGCTATTGGCTGCATTTTGGAGAAAACCTATAAAGTTCTTTCATCTATTCAGCAGTATTCATTGATCCAGAAAAAAATCTTCCTCCCAGGTTCAGATGTGAAAAGAAGTGACAGAGTGCGCGTGCTTCCATTGACACACAGTCACTGGGGACTGAACTGCCAGGCTGAGGTCTTCAGTTTCTCTGCCACAGGTCAGAGTTTCAGCAGCTACCAAGGCAAATTTGGGCTTGCTGTGAATATTGATGTTTGTGATTCATTAGGCTTAAAGTGTCTTTTATGAAAAAGGGTAAGAGCTGCCAGTTGCTGAAGTGATGTTAAAGCTGTTGCATTTCTGTGCTGGACAGTTTGTACTGTTGCCGAAATTGAAATGTTAGTATTAAATCTGTAGTGTATTTCTGAGCTGTTTCAAATACAGAGTTGTACATTCGAAATTTCTATGACAGTATCTACAAATAATATATTCAGATCGCCGTTGTCTTGTTGTGGAAGCACAGGCGTAAGAGTCTTGTCAACGAGGGGTTTGTTCCTGGCTTTGCCAGAGTTGGCCTGTGACTTTGGACAGCTTGTCTGACCCTGCCTTCCCATAAATGCATAGAAACCTTGTTCCTGTGTTATTTTCATCCCTTTGAAGAATATGATCTTTAGTGTCTTTTCCTTCGTTTTGCCTGGCTTCAAAATGGGGATATTTCTGTAGGAAGTTTGCCATTCTTTCACACGCATGAGGATTTTTTGGGACATTTGAATAACGGATGCTATGCAAAATCAAATCAGTGTTATGTATCATGAGTGGAAAGAGCCCTGTGAATGTTGCTACCTGAGCAGAGCCGTTAATCCTAGAAGACGTCATGGAAACCAGAATGTATTGGAAATCAAAATATTGATTTTCCAAATAAAATAACAATTGAAATTGGAAGCATTTCTAACAGTGAAAAGAATGAATTTAAGTATCTTCTAAGAGCCAGGTTGTCTATTAATATCAAGACTATCTTTCAGGAATAAGTAATTCATGGAGGATTTATAGACTTGATACAGAAATCAGAACTGAATTTCTTTGCTTATGTATATAGAGAAAAATGATCTTTTCTGGCCTAAAATACCCATGCATATACATTTTTTTTGGCTGAACACTCAGTCATAAGTTTGAGGCTAAATTATACTTTTCTCTAGAGGGATTTAAATTCCATCAAACATATTATTTTGAAGTGTTTAATATAAGCTTGTTATGTAGACAAACATAGTGGCCCAGCTGTTTACTTTAGGCAGCTCTTTCCAACTGTGTGGATAAACACATGTTGGAGATACTGCAGTTCTCCAGCTTGCGCCTCCTTGGATAAAGTTTATATTGCACACGCTCAACATAGTGAATGAAACCAATGTGTCTAAGTACAAGCAAAATTCTGCAGACATTTCATGCCTCTAATGCATTGTTTTTGTTTGGCAGTAGGATTGGTGTTAGTAAGCCTGTCAAACAAAATTCAGGACCTTTGGTGATGCCTGAGCTAATACGGCATGGGACATGATGTCTATTGGATGTGTGCGTCAGATATTTCTATGTAGGATGGGATAATTGACACAAACCCTGTAAGTACAGGGGGAGCTGTCGCGCTATGAGTTGTAAAGAGCAAGGTTTATTGTACGGTGTGGCATACAAGGGGTTTGGTAATATTCTTCATCATTTGAACAAAGATGTGAATCATGTCTTACATGACACATATGGCTAAATCATTTCAACTTTTTCAGAACTGTTTCTCAGTTGAAATAACAGTCTTTCTTTTGTCTTCCTTTGCAGTTTATAGGAAAATCAATGCAAATTGTATATGTGATATAACTTTGGAGCTACTGGTGGAGTTTTTTTCAGCCTACATTATTCCGTAGTTCTCTGATTTAAGAATATGTGATTTTGGTTTATATGCATGTAAGAATTTGAGGCCAGGTAGTTGGACAGACAGAGATAGAGTTTGAGCCATCCTAGATGTATAGCAATCTGTAGATACCTCTACTGGCTGGGAAGATGAGTTTCACTGTCTGTCTAACACTTCTGTGAGGGCTGTGACTTCAGCCCTGTTAATTCCCTGCCTGAATTCTTGGTTGTGCATTGGCTCAGCAGTTCATCAGGAAAGCCTTAGCCTTACTTCTGGGAACTGAAGGAAAAATAGCTGGAAGTTTGACATTTCTTTTTTTTGTCTTAAAATGTCCTGTTTATGGAATATAATTTTTCATTATCAGTGTTGCCTAATACTGCAAGAAGTTCATCAGGGCTACTTTCCCAATAGGTTTTTGACAGATGGAGCATCATGTGTGACCTTGGTATTAATTCTGTATCCTAGCTTGACTTCTGACTATCTGGAGACACCTGCCAGTAAGAGGTTGTGTTGTTTAGAAAACAATGCTGGTCAGAAAAACAATTGGTTGCTAGTGCTGGAGCCACTGTATGACTTGCCAGGCTAACATTGAACAAAATAAATCTGCGATTAAATATTTAAGGATATATTTTATCATCACAGTGTTCAGTGACAGAGTTTTTGGGTGGCAAGGTCCTGTATTTCCATGAGATTTTGGGAACAGGTCTGACTGGGAAGACAGGGAGACACTCTCTCTGCTATGGGGCTAAATGAGAAGTTTGCCCTGGAGGGGAGGGTGTCACATGCAGGATAGTCAGCAAGGATGCTCTTTCCCTGGGAAAACTGCCCTTTTTGTGGGCTATCACCTTTGATATCCCTGTTCCTGGAAGGACACCCAAAAGGAAGAAGTGTCACCGTAAAACTGCCTTCTCTCTTTCTTACAGGCAGCTCCTGTCGGCTGAGTCTCAGTTACTCTTGTCCACTGTTAAGCCTCAGGTGTGGGATTTGAAGATTCTGCCCAAGGAACCGATGAGGATAGATCATTAGGACATTATGACATTTGTGTTCTGTTCTTGGTGAGGTGTTAGGCTGCCCCACTGGTAGACCTGAGACAGGAAAGTTAGACATGCCAGTTTTTCCCAAAGAGAAATAAAATAGATGACAGCATGGTCTGGCTAACTGTGAATGAACTTTTAAACATACTTAATACCTCTAGTAGATGGTGCAAATACTACCTCAAATAAACAGTTTAAGGAGGAATTCATATTTCATTTTCATAAGCAAAACAATGTTTTGGCTCTTTTAACAAAGAAGGTAAAAATTACCAAACACACTGTTGGTGGAGAAATTGGTTTGACTTGTTTGTGGGATAAATAACAAGTTGAAAAAGTTTGCACTAGCACCTACTGAGAATACTCTGGAGAATTACTGTGTAACTTGCGTGTTTTCAAGGTTAGACCAAAATGTGGGTAAGATTTCTCAATTTGTTCACATGTCAACCCATGATGTGGTGGTCTCAAAGAGTCATTGAGAGTTTGACTGTTAATTTCAGTGGAACCAGGATTTCGTATGCATAATTTAATAGCATAAATATCTTGTTTGTTCTAAAATTCTCATTTGCTACCCAAAACTCTTGGACTTAAGTCCTCTGTATTTGCAGATTCTAGAACTGGGCTCAAAGTCTGATTTTCATGATTTAATATGAGTAAAATTTGTTATTGCCCAGATTCATAACTTAGTATGATTGTGCAGTTCTTTCTGACCTACTCTTTTTTACAAGAAAATTATTTACATGAGAAAGATTGACAGAATAATATAGAAAACATTCAGAATTATCTCTCCTGTTAAATATGGTGTCTTGGTTAATAATGGGGAACTGAGGTGTTAGTCTGCAAAATCTGTTTCATAAAAGAAAGGTTTTGTGATATATTTTTCTTTAAATGGTATTTCACAATTTTGCACATTTTGATCATTATTCTTTGCGTGTGTGTATCCTATTCATGTTGCTGTAGAGCCTAAACAGATCACAGAACTCATGTCCCAGATATACCCATAATCAGCTTAGAATTTATATGTATGTAAGAAGTTTCAGATTTTCAAAAAAGCAGTTAAAAATATGAATGTCCCTGTTGCTGTATATTTCCCCCCCAATCTCATTTAGCAGTCAAGCAATCTTGTGAAGTTTTCACAAAAATGTCAGATGCAGTTTCATAAAAAGCCTAAGATATTAAATTCTGGCAAAATTACAAAGAAGAATTTACAAAAAAAAAAATCCACCAAAAAACCCAACAAACAAAAAAAACCCAAATAACTGGTTAACTTGGCATTTTAAATGGACTTTGGAAAAGGAAAATATTTTCTTGTAATGATACAGAATATAGTGTATCACAGGAGAGAAGAGAGGCAGGGTCATTTAGAATAGTCATCTTACAAATTTTTGTGGTAGGTGATAGAATCAGCTGGAACTGCTGGACCAGGTTCTGTCAAGCCATCATGTTTCATTCTGTATGCAGTTTTATGTGTTATAAATTGCAGACTCAGATCATCTTTTAAAGCAAATATTTGAAAATAATTTAGATCTACAGCTATCTAGTTAGTTCTAAATTTCATCTTTCCTGCAAACCAAAGGTGTCAGTGCAGAGGGAGGTACAAGGAAAACACTGAAGAAGCTCAGTATCTTTGGTGGATAGTCTTGAAAAATATCAGTAGGTAATATACAAGAATTACCAGAGAATGAAAGATTTTCATAACTGTTTCTTCATTATAATGCTTAGGGAAGGAGAGGTGAGTCATATTCTGGATCCATTTTTTTTTTCAGTGAACTATGGGAGGTTTCATTATGCTCAGTTTGACTTTAACTGCAAAAGCTCTTCATCTGGAGTATATCTGACTGTAGTGATCATTAGCAATGATTGTATTTTAAATTGAGACGCTGATGGCAGAGGAAGTGGGAAATTTTATAGAAGGGACATCAAGCAGCCTTAATATGCAGACATAGAAGTTTTTCATAGTGGTTAAAAATATACATTCATGGTTTCCTTTATGTAGGTTTCCTGAAAATCTAAGAATTCATATTATAGCACGATTTAAATATTTTGACAGTTGTATACTCTGGTCCATCATTTGTTAGTGAATGACAAGTCTTTGCAGTCAGAAATATTTTGACTTAATACACTTCCCCAAAACTGAATGGAACTGATTTTTTGTTAAATCTTTACAAAATAGTAAGTTGTTTGTAGTGGACCTTTCATAACGATCTGCCTCTAGAACTGTGCATCTCATATTCCAATTAATCATATGTGTTCATTAGAAATTGGGCTTTGTCAGCCACACAGACGGAGTTATGCTAAAAGATAACTCTGTTTGGATGAATGTGGAGAAAAAGAAGCACTGGCTCTCAAAATGCGAAGACAGACATGAGGACTAATTTTCTGTTGTACTTTCCCTAGCATGCAGCTTCCTCAGACAAATGGCAATCCTTGGTACCAGCGCCTGAAGGGAAGGGCTATTAGTTTTCATGAGAGCCCTTCAGCTACTAAAGAGCTGTTCAATGCAGAGTTGATTGTATCTGCACACTGCAGTCAGAGATTTTGTTACCTGCTTAACCAGCACCATGCCATCTGGGGAAAACAGCACATCTGCAGAAAGAAATAGAAAAGTGATGTGGCATCCAAGGCAGCAGGATGTGCTTCTCTGCTTTCATAGTCCAAGCAGGTGCCATTGTACAGTGCTTTGTTTTGGATTTTGTAGTTTGTAGCTCAGAGTTCAGTTTACTGCACTTGTTTGCATGGTGTTAGTATGCCCAGTGGCTGCAATTCTGACTGATCATAAAAGGGTAAGAGACTTTATGGTCTGCACTAAAGATCCTGAGTGTCTGTTCAAAGGCTAGACAAGAGAGAAGATCCAGTGATTGTTGTAAAAGTGCTGTTAATGTTGTAAAAGCAAATACTTAATAATACATGCTGGATTTATCTCTAAGTCCCCTTGTTTTATCTGAAAATAATAATTTAGTCACTTTTTATTTGCTGAAAGCTCCACATGCACTGAGTATTACTACATCTGTACTAATATACAGGTACACTATCCATTAGTACATGTATACTGAACAAAAATTACATTTTTTTTCTTTCTGCTTCTGTAAAACCTATACACTGTGCACTTACACCATGCATTAATGAAGAAGTTCAGCTTCTTGATGATTTAAGGTTACTAATTATTATGATTTATCATTACCAAAAATCTGTCCAGTGCTCTGCTGAGTAAAAACTCTTAAGGTCTTGGAACAAATGACTTTTGAAATAAAAGATGAAGAGAAGTATAGGAGAGCTAAGGAAATCAGTGAGAATCTAAAGTGAGTTATTATTTTCATATAATCCTTATTCTTCCTGTAATGTAGTCTTGTTTTATTTGGTTGCATTTTTTTTTTTCATGTGGTCTACTTCATACTGAACACACGTAGTGGACTTCAGTCCTTGCTTTGTAATGAGGTTGCTTTGGATAAAGCCTTTGTTGTCATTCTGAAACAGTTTTTGAAGGAAGATGAGGCAATGGTAGGCATTATCTATAAGTGTCAGAATATTGTTCTGATAGTCAACATCTTAGAGTAACACTGATAAAACATGAGTTTTCCTGGTTTCTCTACGGAGGTGAGGAAATAATCAACCTTGTTCCTCGGACATGAACACGTATGATAGCATACTGACAAGTCATCTACCACAGAGAGACCAGGCTTTGTTTCAAGAGAACACTGGGATCGTGCTTTGTTTCAAGAGAACACTGGATCTAAAAGCCAAAATAAGGCTTTTAGAGTACAGAAGCATATGACAGGCCTAGATAAAAAGATATTCAGAGAAAATATTTTTTGTCTGTGGTCATACCATACTTAACTGCCGTCAGCTTGCTGAGCAGGAACATACACTGCTGAATGCACCTTTCAATTAATTTTAATGTGAAGAACTCCTCAGGATAATTGATGCTCTGTAATAGAAAATTAAAATCTAGGGGAGGTTCAGTGGAGTGAAGGTAATATTACATTTGCTGGAAGCATATACACAGATGTGCCTGCAGGAAAGAAGGGGCTTGTTCTCTACAGTCACCAGTTAGGTGAGGCAAAGGCAATTTTTTAATTGAACTTACTAGGAAAATAAGTATACACAGGCAAGGAAAATTAGTACACTACAGGTGTAACGGGGAAGTACTGATCTTTGCTCTCTGGTGCCCAGTAACAGGACCTGAGGGAATGGCCTGAAGCCCTGTCAGGGGAGGTTTAGGTTGGATAGCAAGAAAAGGTTCTTCACCTAGAGGATGACTGGGGATGATAACAGGCTGCCCAGGGAAGCAGTCACAGCACCAAGCCTGACAGAGTTCAAGAAGTGTTTGGACAATGCCCTCAGGCACATGGTGTAACTCTTAGGGATGGTGCTGTGCAGGGCCAAGAGTTGGACTCAGTGATCCTTGTGAGTCTCTTCCAACTCAGAATATTCTGTGATTCTCTGAGTCTCTTGAGATGCAGAATACTGTGTTTTATTTTTATAGTCTGATGCTGAAAGGAGCTCATAGGTGCTGTTTCTACTGTGTATGTTACTGCTGCTAAAAGCTTAAGAGCAGAACTACTTTGATAAACTGAAAGTGGAAGAAATTTACACAGCAGGACTACTTACAAAAATAATTTTTCCACTTTTTGGCCACGTGTCTGCTATTAATTCCTTATGGTTAGTCAAAGTGTCAACCCTACAAATAAACTCAAATACTAGCCTAGAAAATCATATGGTTTATGTGTTTCTTTGATAAGCAAAACCATATGAAATTACACATATGATTAGATCTGCCAGTCTCTGTGGAATAACATTTTTTTCCCTAACTGCCAAGCAGCAAAAGGAAAAGATATGGTACTCTGGTCTCAGCTCTGCAAATTTTTGCCAGTTTTAGCAGCCGTTTGTCACATGTAAACACTAATTTTAATGGAGGGAATTCCTGGATGTAGGTGCATTAAAGGCATTTTATTTCTGAACAAATTCTTCGGCCAGCTTGTAAGATTATAATGTTATTTTGCATACAAGATGCAATAACTCTGATGAATTTTATGTAAAATTACTGTGATTCTAAAATGAAAAAATAAATACAGATAAGCAGATGTTTATAAATCAGGCTATCTATAGGATTTTATGCTACATTATAAACATAAAGCATACTTCTCTCACTATAGCAATATCAATTTAAGTTCCCATAATTCCTGTGGGTAAATTAAAATCACTCTTACTTTTTAAGGTTATAAAAAGGTCAGTGTTTTCAAGTTCCACAATAATGATAATCATATTGTTTAATAAGCCAATTTAATGCTGAAGCATGAATGTTTAAGAAACATGAATGCTTATGAAAAACAAGATCTGATCTCATAAAATTTAAGAACACCTCCAAAGACTCCTAAGCATACAAATAATAAACCATAGCAGCAATCATCTTGAAGAGCAGCAAGGTACACATCAAGAACTACTGAGAATAAAAACAATAGTTCTGAATTCCATGTAACATTCTGATCCCATTTAAACTGATGGCAACCTCCTGTTGCCTGAACTTAAGCTTTAACCTTTTGTCTTGTTACGTGCTTTCAAAGCACATACTGGCATTCAGATGTCTAACTGATAAGACAAATGGCTTCAAAATTATGCAGAGCATGGGGAAATGGAGGTGAGGCATAGGCAGAAAACCTGGAGAAGAAAGTTAATGGTGGAATTTGATGGCTTCCATACCTCTTCCTTCCCAACCTTTTTCTCAACTAAAGATTAGCTCATGTAACACTCCTATAACTAGGAAACGGATCAAAGTATGGGCTTATCTTCATTTTTATGGCATGCTTTTACTTACCACTCTCTTTTTGCTAGGAGGGATAAGATGGATTGCTTTTGTATTTTATTCCAAAATCCTCAGCAGTCTTCCCAGGAACAGTGAGCTAAGACTATGAAAGTGAATTAATTTTTTTCTGAATGGGAAGCTAGTGGTATGGGTCATGTAAAGAAGGGCTGTTACTTAGGAAATGTTCATTTGACTGTAGTTATTGCAGGCTATCTATGCATCAGCTTTAAGCAAACAGTTACAGGATGTTATAAGCAGCTGTTCCATCCAGCAGCTCCAGAGCCTGACAGTTTTTTCTGGCTTCTGGAGCCCAGCCTGAGGCGCCCTAAAACCTAGAGGTTTCCTTCCCAGATGATGGACATGGCAGCTGCTTTCCTATTTAGAGGTTTGGTCAGTAGCAAGGCTAAACCGGTACCCCAGACACACACACGACACACTCTCTTCAGAGGACATGGCTGCTCAAGCTGCCAGAGACAGGGTACTGTCTGCAACAGCGTCCACATGCAATGCTTTCAGCAGTGATGTTACAGCCAGCTTCCCTTCCTCCTCTTTGATTGGTAAGGACTGACATTCAGTAGTGAAAATACAGGCACTTTTGTGGATCCCCCAAACATTGGTGTGGCCCCCTCTGCCCGCCCAGCATGCCTGCCTGGATCCCCTTACCCACTGCATGGTTCTCTGCTCACCAGCTGCTCCAGCTAGGTGCTTGTTGAAAACAGTCCCACAGGTACTCCACACTTGTGGATCCCAAAAAACACCAACATGAACTCTGCTCACCTCA
Organism: Donacobius atricapilla; assembly: GCA_013397315.1. Lineage (NCBI taxonomy): Eukaryota > Metazoa > Chordata > Aves > Passeriformes > Mimidae > Donacobius > Donacobius atricapilla. The sequence continues at coordinate 102,281 of WBMY01017006.1, forward strand.
TACCCCTGCAAAGTCCTAGAGCCACTCACTGGCTAGTTCAGCTTGAGAACCGTGGGTGAATGCACTGGCATACCTCATGCACACCCCTCAGTTTCTTAATTGCCCATTGTATTGGTTTGGCATGAATGGTAAAAATCAATTCGTGATCTGCTTTAAAACTGACAGCCAGGTTGGCTAATTGGATAAAAGTGTACAACCCTGAGACACGGGTTAATTACAGGTGGGATTTTGGGAAAGGCCTCTTTTGCAGCAGGCTAGCCATGAGGTAACATCAAGAGTGGGGGCAGCAGCATGGCCGGCTTAGGCCCCGCTGCCCTCGGAGCCGGGACGGGGCAGCCGTGCTGGGGCTGGCCCTGGCTGGAGCTGAGCCGGATCCCCGAGCCCAGCAGATGCAGGCAGAGAAAGGGGAGCCACGGCTGCTGACATCCAGCCGATCCTACAGCCTGCCCCATGCCACCGGCCGGGCTGAAGGAGATGACCCTCTCCCCCAGTCCC
>WBMY01017006.1:102897-113593 GCA_013397315.1 Donacobius atricapilla
AAAATCAGGAGGGACTTGTCTCCCTCAAAGACTGAATGAAAGACTATTTTATAAGTGGTACTGACCTAGAGTTCTGATTTTCTATCTCTTTACATTGTTTTGTGGAAAAGTAAACGGTTGATAGTGGTGAGGGGAGTGCTTTCAAAAAGGTTTCATGGGGTTTCATGGTTTGTTTTTTTTTTTTTCCCTTCAGTGGGTGTTAATAAATCTGTTTCTATTTTTAAGTTAAGCCTGTTTTGCCTTTCTTCTAATCCTATTCCATAGTAGAAAGATGGACCACGACACTACATTTAACAAAACAAATTAGGTGAATGTGAAACCACTGCACCCGTCAATTAACATCTAGAGGTTTTTGGCATTGTCTCTGTTTATCCCTTGTCTAACAGTTAGTGTCTCTGTGCTTTTATTTATCACTTCCCCTCTCAGATTACTATCCCCTTGAAGAAGTCCTTGACTGGATAAAGTTAATGAAGTTGATACTTTTCCACATGCCCCACACAAACAGGCTGCGGTGTTGGTGACAGTGGCAGTTTGAGCTCTGTAATCTGTTCTTAACCTACCCAAAGGCTGGGCAGGCATCTGGCTAGTTAGACAGTGTTCCTGGTCTCTGACCCCAGGTCAGTGGCAGGTTTTGCAGGGGTGGTGTAAGATGTTAGTCCTGCACCTGTCCGTCCCTGTGCTTGCCAAAGGCTTCCCCCCTCCATTTCAGAACAGCAGGTGTGAACGCATGACAGCTCCTTGGTTCCAACAGGTCATATTTTAGCATATAAGCATAAATCACTAATGAAGATTAACAAAGCGTTTGCATGTTCCATTGCAACTTGCAGTAACTTTGACCCTGGCACATCTGATTCTGCTGTTCCACAAGGGCAAGACTGAACTGAGAAGTTTTGGAGTTGGATGCAGCAGGGCAAAGTGCACTTCACTTGGTGGCAACAATCAACCCTGCTGAGCTGGAGCTGGAACATCTTAATTGATAAGTCTTAAGTGATGATTAAAACATCACTGTTTTAATAGCTTTGTACACATAACTTACCTGTATGTTTCCTAATTTTCATTAGCATTGTATCTTGCTAAATTTTGCTGTGCTTTTTTAATGTTTTTGTAATGTTTCCCAGATTTTCAGTTGCCTATTCTTCAGAGTTCAGTGTGAGAAACATTGCAGTAGATTGAAGAGCTGGTTCGTGCCAGCTCATAGGATTTTTGGCATAACAGATCTCTATCTCAGCGTGTACAGTCCTTCCAGTAAAACTGAAATCCAGAATTGTTTCCTAAATAGGAAAAAAACTGAGAAAGATTGGGGAAAGTGTATGAAGAAAGCATGTAGTGCAGATATGATGCAGAAGAGCTAGAGGCACAAAGACCCAAGTGCAGAGAGTTAGTGGGACTTGCAGTAGTGTATGACTTGTTCTCAAACCTCCTCAAGGATTTTATAATCTGCAGTGTACTATGTGTTAGAAATTGCATTTTTTTAAGAGATGCTAAGACCCAACTCTTTCATGTGTACCAACAGTAAATAAAATCTTACTCAAATGAATAGCTCCAGTCTGTTCCACTTGAACTGTTTGCAATAGAAGTAATGCATCTTGGCATCTGTAAGTGCCCCAGAACAATTTCTGTGAGCTACTGTAATACTCCAACGTTGAACAGACTGTAGTTCACAGCAGGATTTCTCATGCAGCTTGGTAATATCCCAGATGAGTCATAGCAATAGCATCTAGTCCAGCCAGCGAAGTACTGATTATGGCAAGAATGGCTGCAACTACAGGCAGCAAATCTCTGTCCTGTGTTCAAGAATATGGCTGCATTTCAGCTCGAGGTTGATGCCATGTCTGTCTTAATTCCTTTATTACAGGAGGAGGATTTTTTAAACTGTCTTCCCTTGTTGGGCTGGGGTTCATTTTCCCCACCTCAGCAGATATCCTGAGAGAATTTAGACCACAGGTCTGTAATGCAGCTGTGAATTTTTATGACAGCATGGCAGCAGATGTTCTGCATTTGAATTAATTTTCAGATGCTACTATTTTGATAAACAGCATTCAGGGACTTTTTACATTGTTGCCTAAGTGTTTTCCAATTTGGCATTATTGAGTAGAATGTTGAATTCTGAGACTAGAGAAAATTATAAGTTATGATGGCTTTATCACCAACACAGATGAATTGAATAAGTGAACAGTATGAACATTTGTGCAGAAGTAACTGTATTTCAAAAATTCAGTCAGCAGCAGGAAAAAAAATGTTTTCAGAGGCAGACATCTTATTCATTTCTATGTTTTAGGGCTAATCTAAGGTTACTGTATGGATGCTTCCTATGAGTAAAAGCTTCATAGTGAGCATTTTGTTTCTTCTGATTTCTTCTTATTTTTTTCTGATCAGGTATACTTACTGTTACACTGCAGATATCTTACTTAATTTCTCATAGCACTTCCCATAGTTTCATGTGAATGAACCAGCTTCTGGGTGAAGGAAATCAGCTATTTTGGGAACTGCCAGAGATTTCCTAGCAGGGAGCGTAGGGAGTGCAGAATTCAAAGTCAGCATGGAGGACCTGGGCTCATCTGTGGAAGATCTGCTTCATACCTCAAGTGTGCCTGTTAAAGACATCTGACTGTTAAAGTAACAGTTAGACATGGAGATTTAAGGAATTACTTGATGGAGACATAATGATGATGGGAGAGAGATTTGATCACTCCCACTTCTGCCTTCTGGAGCTGACATGAGACTTGCCCTTGACTTGCAGTAGCAGTCCATTACAGCTGCAAGAGATTTGGAGATCTGACCTTACTGTGGGATGAGGACAATTGGATTGGGCCTTGAGAAGTTAAGAAGTTTGCTGCAATGTCTGGACACTTCTATGAAATAATTCTGACATGCAGGAAAGAAATTTCAAGTATGTGTTTTTTATTTTGGTTTCTTTCCCTGCCCCCACCTTAGTTTTTTCTTCACAGATTTGTCGTCTAAATCTAATTCTTTTCAGCTTTAAAAGATGGTTCATTGGGCTGCTGAATTTCTAATTGTAGCTTTCAGCATGTGGTCTTCGAAATTCATGGAAAGTTAATGGGGCTGGGTCTGTGGACAACTTCTAAGACACTTGTGGAAGATGAGGAAAAAATGTTTGTATTAATTCTACAGGAGGTTGCATTGAAAATTTTAAGGTGTCTACAAACATTGGAAGTTTGAAAATCTTTGATGGAGGATATTAATATTTGACTAGGTGAACTATAGCTGCTAAGGCTTGCCCTCTTCTTTGCTTTTAGTCTTTCTGTAGGCATTTTGACTGGAAACTGGAATTTGGTATTTGCCCTTTGGCGAGTGGCATCACACAGTAATCATGACGTCTTTTCCCAGGAGACATAAACATTTTATTTTTCACTGTTAGTTTTACAGCTGGCTGTTAGGACAGTGCAAGTAGTTCTGAAGTGCTTTTAGCTTTAATATATATTATTTGTGTATTAAAGAGTAGTAAGGGAGACAATGTACAGTAGAAATCAGTGCCTAATATGAGTTTCAAATGCCAGACTTCTGAGTGCTCCTGAATATGTTAACACATTTAGTTCTATTTTCTATATTGCTCTTTAATAAGCCTCTTACAAATAACAGTCTAAATGACCACATTAAAAAGAGAACCTGCTGTACAAAAATACTGGCAGATACACAAAGTTAAGAAAAAATGTGTCCTTTTGCTAGTCCCTCTCAGTTGTTCCTGCAACAAGTAAAACAAGGAATAGAAAATACTTGAAAGTTTGGTTTTATTTTAATTAGCTATGTTTAAATTCTAAACATGGACTCAAAGCTTCATCAAGGTGTTGTCCTTGCAGTGAGCTGGAAGATTCATGTGTGGGCCTGAGGATGCAGTGTAACCAACTTCCTTTCCTGATGATGTATTTGTACCAATATGTGAGGTGGGGGGGGGTCTGAGGGAAACATGGGAGATGTAGGATCATGAATTTAGCCATGGCCTTTCACCTGTGATGAGCAATGGCATCTGTTGCTACCATCTGTTGTGTTTCTCTGCTTATTTTCCCATGTGTGATACCAGGCAGGGTGCCCTAAAAAAGGGGACAAAGGGGTCACTTCAATGAAAGTAAAATGAATGCTGCTCAGAAGTCCCCAGGCAGCAGATGGAAGGATATGTATGGTCTTTTGCCTGGCAGAGAGGAAGATGCGGCAGGATACTAAAAATCTGATTAATATCCTTCAAGGAAGTTTCCCTGACTGAGCTTCTATCTAGGATAAGTACTATGTTGTCTGACAAAATACTGTAGTGAAAATAAACTTCAGGAATTCCATCACGCTTAGAGAACATCCATTTGGTGGAGCTTCCTGATTTAAAATAGCTTTGCAGCTACTGTTTAAAAATCCGTTCTTCATAAAACCCAGCAAGCAGGAATATGTAAAAGTTTTGGCAACCAAGAGTACATTTCAGTGAGAGAACAATGGGATACATTAAGGGAAAATAACTGGTCGTTGCAATGAACATCTTCAGCTTTTCTAATAAATCTACTCTATTTGGGCAGCAGCTTTTTAGCTCTTGGCAAGCTTGTAGGATGTTCTGTAGCAAAGACAAGAATTTGGAAAACCTCAGGGGGCAAGCCTGGCTACGCTCTATGACAGCTGGTAAAGTAAGAATCTAAAAATGGTGTGAGTATTGTTTAAAAGTTTCTTACAAGCAGCATAATTTCTGAAGATCAGAATCACATTTTATAAACTGATTTTTTTTAATCAGATGAATTTCAGTTCTATACAAAGTGTGTCTTCCTTTTGACAGAAGTTGTGTGATTTATGACTCATTCTGTACCTGAAATATTTTGGTTAAAGAAATCACTTTTACGTGTGAAACATTTCATTCCGACTCATATAACTGACAACAATATGAAAGAAGGGTTGCTGCAAAGTTCCTGTTCATCATGTTTTTATTTAATCATCGGCAGAAATTTGAGCTAAATAGAGCTAAAATTGAGGGTATACTACATGTATATCAGAACAGCAGTTTTGCTAATTAAATCTGTTTGCAGAAGTTGTAGTAGAGATTAAAAAACTCACAATCCCTGTATGGGCATCCATACTGCATTTAGCAGATGGCTTTGGCTAAAGTAATAAAAATGGAAAACAAAAGTTGAAACAACCAGAATATTTTTGAGTGTTTGGAAAGTGAAACTTTTTTTTTGTTTTTTTCCCCTCATAAAAGGATATATTTAGTCAAAATTTGCTTGAGAAGTAACTTTTTTAACTGGTAATGACACACAGAAAAAAAAAGTTGTTTGACCCAGGACTAGTTTTGCTTGCTTAAGATTTTGCTAAGAAAGATAAAACCTATTTATATTCATATCTGAACAATTCTCTGTATTGTTCCATTTTTGCAATCACTCCTAGGGTACCAGGCCTGGGTAACTAAAAATTCAGAATGCTGCGTTGGTGCATAGATTGCTGGATATCCTCTAGAAATAATAATATTTTATTTTGGAAAGCTAGCACTGTTAGAAAAAATTTTCTTCATACATGCTGGATTTTCTTATTTTCTCTATGGTGTTCCTCACATTTGTATAGCTTCCAAGATATGGTAGTATGTATGAAAGGAGTGTGTCAGAATATCCACACCGTAACCTTTTAATCAACAGGTGAAGGTCTGTCCTTGTATAAGTCAGTGCAAATTTTGCAATTTGTCAGTAATTAGGATTTCATGCAGTGGTGTCACAGCCATCTTGATTGTTGTGACTCAGCCATCATACCTAATTTATTATTTTTCAGTCATGTATCAGAATATGAGATTACGTTCCATAATTGTGGAATGGAAAAATGTTTTGGCAGTGCTGTGAGAAGTCTTGGAAGGCTGAAACAATTAGAAATTTAATGAAAAGACCTGCCTTTGCTCCATACAGGGGAGACACATCTGTAAATTTGTGTTGTCAAAATTCGAGATCTCCTCACCAGTGTAGGTATTTGGCATTTATAGTACTATTTCTTGTGAGAGGAGCAACATAATATCACAGATTCACAAATTCACAGAATATTCTAAGTTGGAGGGGACCCACAAGGATCATCAAGTCAAACTCTTAAGTAAATGTCCCATATCTTTTAATATAGTTTTGTATTCCTTGCACATCTAAAACTTCCATAGAAGCCAATCATAGTTTTATATGCAGTTAAAAAAAAGAAGGATCAGAACTATAAATGTAGGTGATTTTTTTTCCTAAATTTATTTTAAATAAATTACACTGAGTGTAATCCCAACAGACATTTCCAGAACAAATTTTACTTGCCTTACAAATGCAAAGTTTTTATTGAGAATTGGGCACCAATAAGAGTAGCATTTGCTTAGCCATAAATCTTTGAAAAATCTTCTGATACACAGCAGGTAATTTCAGAGATAAAGAGAAAAGGAGAGAGAAAAATTATATCCATTTCTCCGCCTTCTATCTGGAGATAATTAAGTTCAGAGGTTCTGAAGGAACATTGACTGTGTTCCAAGATGGCCTCCACACCAGAAAATGAAATTAATCAGTCATTGCCATATTAAGTGAAAATGAATGAGTTGCATACAAAACACTGTACTTTCATTAGTCATGTCAGAATGCAAATGTGAAGATATATATCTTTGCATAAATGTTCACATATAAACAATGTAATTAAATTCACTGTTGAAACAAACTAATTAAATTCACTGCTGTTATGCAACAGATATTCTCTTAAGTATATTTGGCTTACCAGAGTAAGCAGTAGGTTCTTTATCTGTGTTTTGTCTATGATGGTAGGAGAATTTAATTTTTGTTAATCTGGGGTGCCTGGATTCAGGCAGTGACTCAGGAAGACATCTGTGTTTATGCTTAGCACAAACAGTCCATCTAAATCTCACTGGCTGCAAGTTTTTCTTTTGTTTTAATAATGTTCCCCTGAGGAGTACGGTATGTAATCTGATCTCACAGTTTTGGAACTGTCCCTCAAGCTGTAAGAAGACCAATAACACTTTTTTCCAATGACAATAATGGAAACAAAAGTTAGGCTTTACAGATTTTCAAGGAATTTTGCTAATTAGTGTCAAAGCGACCTTCACTGAGCCTTTGACTTAATTTCTGAAATGTATCTAGTAACAGAAAAAAACTTACAAATCACCTGTTAACTAAAAATTATTCAGAATTGAGAATAATTGAATTGAGAGGATGCGAAGTAGGTGAGTGGTAGTGATGTGCACGAACTGTTGGGCAAGAGTTGTTAACTCTTGCACAGCTTGGAAAACAGCAGATCACATCATGTCCACCCCTTAGAGAGCACAGTCTAACATATACATCTTCAGATACCCTTCAATCATAGGATTGTTTAGGTTGGAAAAGACCTTTAAGATCATCTGCCCAAGAGTCCAGCTATTAACCTAAGTCTGCCAAGTCCATCACTAAACCATGTCCCTAAGTGCTACATCTTCACATCTTTTACATACCTCCAGAGTTGGTGACTTAGCCTATTTTCTGAGTAGTCTTGTTCCAATATCTGACAATGCTCTTGGTGAAGAAGTTTTTCCTAATGTCCAATGTAAACTTTCCTGGTGCAACTTGAGGCCTTTTCCTCTCATTCTGCCATTTGTTACATGGGAGAAGAGGCCAACTCCCAGCACACTACAACCTCCTTTCAGATAGTTGTAGAGAGTGAGGAGATCACCCCTGAGCCTCCTTTCCTCCAGGCTAAAACCCACAGCACTCTTAAGCCGCTCCACGTAGGACTGACTTGGGCTCTTCAGGACTCCATTTATGCTACTTGACAGCAGCTGGGAATAGAAGGCTCTGAGAAATAGGATTTAGAATGGCAGTAAGAGAATTTCATAAGAATGAGATTAATTCCTAGATTTTGGATTGGCTTTACGAACAGTATTAAAGAGAGAATATTTTAAAAATAATCAAAGAAACATTTTCAGTCAGTTGGGGAAGTCTTATGAGGAGTGGCTGAGGTCACTTTGTTCAGCCGGGAGGAGACTGAGGGGAGACCTCATTGTAGGCTTCAAAATCATCATATGAGGAGAAGCAGAGGGGCAGGCACCAATCTCTTCACTCTCATCCCCAATGACAGGACCCAAGGGAATGGCCCGTAGTTGTGCCAGAGGATGTTTAGGTTTGGTATTAGGAAAAGAGTCTTCACCCAGAGGATGGTTGGGCACTGGAACAGGCTGCCCAGGGAAGTGATCACAGCACTAAGCCTGCCGGAGAGGAAGAGTTTGGACAACATTCTCAGGCATATGGTGTGACTCTTGGGGAATCCTGTGCAGGGCCAGGAGTTGGACTCAGTGATTCTTGTCAATGATTCTTGAGTATCTCCAACTCAGGATGTGCCATGATTCTCTGTAGAAGTTATTCTGAATGTTAACATATGCAAAGCATAAGTTTCTTTTAAATTTCGTATAGAGAAAGAACAAAATGTTTTCTGAGCAGCTGAATATTAAATGTAATATTTGATGTGATTCCTATGGAGAGGACTGTGTCGAAGGGCCAGCCTCAGTGTTTCAGTAAGGCAGACTGTTTAGGGAAAAATCTTACATAATTTGTTTACCCTATTAGTATGTTTATTTTCTGTTTCTATAAGCAAATCAGTCTTGAATGCATGGTATATCCAGTAATGTAGCACTTGTGTAATCATTTGATGATCATTTGATGCTAAGTCCACAAATTATATGCGCTGTTGACGAGAGAGAGCTTTTGAATAAACTATTGCTGCTGCCTATATGTGATAGCGATATATTATAATAAATATTGTTTTGTATGTAGATTTATGATATATTGTTCTTTTTCCCCCTCTACCATAATTTTCAACAGGAAGGCTCTTCAGAAATGCACAGGTGGGCTGTGAACTACAAGGAAGCATTTTTTTGAAGAGCAAAATTGAAAGACTTTATAATTAGATCTTTTCAGCAAAAGACTGGTAAATCTTTGATAGTAATTTTGCTAACACCTTCTGTATTAGTAGGCTTGTTCTTCATACACACAATTATCTCTCCTTGCTATATAAACCCTACTGTAATTTAAAGGAGGAACTACTGAATTTATGCATCATTCAACATATTTTAAATCTGCTTTTTATGTACAACGCAAGACCCCAAGCAGACTGGGCTGCTGAAATAAAGAATGAAAAAAGCAAAGATGTTGTCCCAAAATAATGACAGGTCAATTCCTATACACATTAGGGAAGTGTACAATATGACCCCTGTATTCTTGTTTGATATGGTTTTTCCTCTTTTTGCATTGACAAAGATTGTTAGGCAGTAAAGCCCTATAGATCTGCAGATGGCAAAGGTGGGAATTCATTAGTTAAAAGCTTGTCTGAAAATCTAAAATCCACTTCTTTATAAGTCTGACATATGGGGAGAATAAGGCAGAAATGGGGAAGGAACAGCTGCCCGAGGGAAACAGTTATAACTTAATTTCTTGGTGATTAGTAAATAAGAATTTGAATACTGAGTTGTAGTCAGAGAAAAAGAGCCATGGCCCAGTTAACAGATTGAATCTGGGAAGATCTAATGTTCAGATGCTCAAAGAGTAACCTTTTTGTAACTGTAGGTTCAGACCCTAAGGGTAAAACTCTCAAAAACTCGTAAGTAAATTGGGAACTCCATTTCCATTTTGAATGAAGATTCCCAGGTAATTTCTGAAAAAGGTTCTGAATCACTTTTCAAGATTTTGCCCTCAGATTTTTTATGCATTAATTGTTCCTTAAAGATGAAATGGATATTCAACTTTAAGTTGTGGTTAAATTGTACTGGTGATAGTCTTCTGATGATGTAATTTTTATAGCTATATTCCTGAACATGACTTTGTTGCGACACTGACTAAGGGTAGGTTTTGGTATGGTGGGATCTGGCAGTGATTTTACAGTAAGAAGCACAAGTCAGTACTTTTTAGCTCAGAATAGCATCTCTTTCTTACCCCTTCCACGAGCCAGTAGTGTTGGCACTGGATGGATTTAATCTACTTACTTTATCCATGAAATAAAGGTTCTTAACAACTGAGCTGTAATGCAATCACATGTGCTGTCAAGAGAAAAGGGTAAGAATAAGATGTTGTGAAGAATATATGCCTTTTGCAGCCTATACAAATCTAAATCTGTAAATCCTTCCTCAAAACACAGGTTGAGTTCCAGTCTGCCCTCCCTTTGCCTTGTTTTTACTGCCCTTGTTCCTTTTACAGCAACAGGTTTCTGGGATAACAGCTTCAGTGAAGTACATGAAGCTGATGTGGGGCATATGGTTAATCAGTGGTAAATCAGGGATGCAAATTGTGAACAGCACTCATTGTGAAGGAATGGGAATGGATAAATGTATCCTGCACTGCAGAAAATCAGAACAGGATTGGATTAATCAGCACAGCATGTGTTAGGAGGAGGCCAGGGCAAGCCCTATTCATTTGGAGTTTCAGCATGTCACAGCTCTCCAAGCCAGAGTGTCTGTAATTAAATCAAAAAATCAATGTTAATGCTCAGCTGGGTCACACAGCTCAAATCAAAAGATAATCAGGAAGTGCTGGAAAATTGAAGGTTTCATACAAATATTCTGTGGGCTGTACTGCACTTCATCAATGTTCTTCAGTAGTGTTTTTTCAGAACAAGTGTTACATGGTGGTGTGATGCAATTAAAGCTGTTTGACACTTACCAAGAGCAGGTGTCATGATGCTTATGCTTACAACAGAGGGAAGGGAAGGGAAGGGAAGGGAAGGGAAGGGA
>WBMY01017006.1:123429-214429 GCA_013397315.1 Donacobius atricapilla
AAGGCTTTCTTATTGTAATTGCTGTGATTTGGTGTAATTCTACAACCTTTCCACTGAGTTGTTATGTAGACACTTAGTGTAAGAGCTTGAGGAAAGCTGGGTAGGAAGTTAGGTTACTCACAGGCATACTTGTACTTTCATGATTGGGAGTGCCAGGGCCCAGGCTTACTAACAAAATAGAATGAATTTGATTGCAAATAGATATTTGATATATCCACTGTGGATTCAACGTGTCTCCTTCAAATACCTGCCACAACTGAAATTTGCATCCAAGTCACTTTGATAGAAAGGAACTCTGACCCTTTGTACCAATGCAAAGGTACTTCTTTGCGTGTGCTTTAAAATGATACAGTATAGTTATAAAAATATATATAAAAATGAGATCTTGTAACTCTCATTAAAGCATGGACTTGTTTTTTAAAAATTCGTTTTCTCTTTGTGTGTTTGAGTTCCCAAATTTGTACAGTAGGACAATGAAAAAAGTTTTGATGTGCCATGCCTAGTTGTGTTTCACAGATTCTGCAGAGGTAACTGCTGGGCCTCTATAGTCTTGCTTTAACCAGTACAGTGCAGATTTGAAAACCACTGCCAGATCTCGATTTTTAAAATAACTGGATCACTGTCAGACTTCAGATTTGCCAACAGATATGTCCTTAACAGCAAGCTTTTATTTTTCATTTATATTTGCAAAGATTTGACAGTTTAACATGGTCCTATTGTAAAGCAAATACAGACTGTTTGATACAGCTGCATGGTCTACCAAAATCTAGGGAACTTCATCTTTTAATGTCTGCAGTGGTCTTTCTGCTTACTGCTGCCACTGGGAGACCCTGGTGCTCTTGCCTTGCCTGACCTGTGGGTGGCTTGCCTTTCCTTTTTTGTGCTGTGAAACTGCTTCCACAATTTGGCCTGCTTCCACAAGCTGATGGGCAACCAGGGGGTTAAAAGGGCATGATTAATCCCTAAGTTTATCCCTTTACAGCCTAGAAGAAACACCGTTAAAGAGAATTTGAGCCCAAATGGGTTGGATTCACCTGGGAATTTCAAAGCTTTAATGTTTTAAATGTCACATCCTTGGTTTTTTCTAGCATGACTTTGAAATACCAGCTGAAGTTACAAAGATTTTTAGTGCCACATTCCACAAGCTTTCTTCTCACCTATTATCAATTAAAGTGCACTTAAAATACCCCATAATCATGAATGCAAAATATGGGTTTTGCTTGTTTTTTTTGTTTTTAAATCTATTCAGCCAGGTCATATTTTGGTGAATGGATAGGAGAAGGGAGGTGCATTGTACGGTGGTCCTCTTGGTGTGCTGGGCTGTTGGAGGGGGCTGCTTTGCAAACTCTGCTAAATAAAAAACTGCTGCTAAACAAAATTGTAATTTGAGATGGTTTTCTCTGCATCTTGGGGAACTACTTTCTGTGGCTATTGCTGTATTACCTCAACCAGGATGATTAATCCCTTTGGGCCTATAAAGTTGGATACTTTTACCCTTGGAGTAGAACAGATTGTTCCACATAACTACTGTGCACAGATAGCATATTGATATGTATACATTGTTCGTCAAGAGAAAGTATAGATGCGTTAAATACAGCTTAATGTTAATTTGTTTACTCAGTTATGTCTTAATTTCTCTTATGATTTTATCATTTGCATTCTTGACAATGAGAAACATTTTATGAGTAAACAGTCTGTCACCTCCTTCGTTTCTGGGACTCTAGGTTTATCAAATGTGAAAGAAACTTTGCCTGATATTAAAATCAGTATTCTTGTTAAAATTTGCAATTTAGTAAGTTAAATGATAACAAATAAAATACTGTTGGGAAATAAATTTCCTAATAAGCTGAATTAGTCAGATAGAAAATGCTACAGTAATAGAAATCAGATTCTGTCACACGCTACTTCTTACTGCAGTAATGTTTAATTTTTTGCTCCTAGACAAGAACTGAACTTTTCAGAAATATGTACATCAAGTTAAACTACAGGGAAATAGCATGTACAGTTCTGATAATTTCACATAATTTGCAGTCATTTTTCAAAGAAATGAGAAAAATATTTTTGCAAGCAAGATTATCATGCAAATATTTTAAATAGTATGGGATGCTGAAATGTATCTGGAATAAAACATAATATTAAAGAAAAAAGATACTGATAATCTTTAGTTTGCTTCCCATCTTTGCTGGGAAGAATTTAAAATTAAGTGTAAGATCTCTGTATAATTCAAATTATTATGTATGTATTCAAAAGACTACGTTGTTGGTAGAGGTAATAACTTAGATAGTACCAAAATAGTTGAACAAATTAGATAAGGCATTAAATTCCAGGCATTTAAAGTAGAAGCCTCGAGCCTTAAAGCTTACTGCAGGTTGAGAGTTGATAGTAGTTGCTGAGAGATTAATTAGATTTTTAATAGTTAGGCCATCTCTGAAAAAAAGCTACTTGGCAGCAGTACAGTTGTGAAGCTAGTCATTAGGTAGGAAAGATGGGTATTAAGGTGGTGGACTCAGGTCAAAGAGAGAAATAAATAGTAGTGGAATGAAAAGTTAGTTGAAACTACTAGAACATGCTATGAAATCCATTCCTTCCAGTTGCTCTACAGCTCTTCTAGCAAGACCTCAGGTCACCTCTCCTCTCTTCCTTTATCTAGGCTGGCAGGTGTGTCTGTATGTCAGTCATATGTCTGTCAAGTCAAGTGAGATATGAATAATGGTTATGGCATAAATACACCTTACTTCTGTCTGATCATCAGGGATAGCCTGCTGCACTGGTAGAAGAGAAGGACTCTTGTCCACCTGTGCTAAACTACAATTTTTCTATGATAATTTACCTGTGCCTTACCTTGTGTCAGAGGTTAAATCTACCATTTCTTTGTTTATTGAGTTGTTTGACCTTCTGACTTTTTTAGGAAAATATATTTAGCTTGGCAAATGCAAGTCTCATTGTTACTCACAGCATACTGTTCTGTGAAAGCTGTTTTTACCCTCTTTTTCATAAGTTTCCCTAATGATCCCTTTTCCTTGAGCATCTGAGCAACCTTTGCTGATATGGAAAGGTGATAAAGAAGAATCCCTTCCAGCCTCTCTGGCAGCCTCAGCCTTTATAGCCAGTGTAATATAAGGAAAAACCAATGTCACTCCACATCCCGGCGTGACACTTGTTATATCATTACCCATTTTGTGCCATGTCTTCCTGCATGAATTTGTGTCTCTGGCTCTGGTATTCTCTGCTTAGATGAGCAGCAACTCCTCTCATGGCTCCTTACTTACGCATGTTTTTGCAGATGTTACTGTATTTGGTTTGTGTGGCAAATATTGGTGGGGNGAGGGATACAGGGGTGGTTTCTGTAGGAAGCCTCGGAAAGCTTCCCCTTTGTCCAATAGACATGCCAGTCAACTCCAAGATGGACATGCCACTGGCCAGTGCTGAGACCATCAGCAATGGTGGTAGCACCTCCGGGATGACAGATTTAGGAAGGGAAAAAAAAAGGCAGCTGCAGCCAGAGGACTGAGACTATGTGAGAGGAGAAACCCTGCAGACCCCAAGGTCAGTGAAGGGGGAGGGGGCGCTTCACGTGCCAGAGCCAAGATTCCCCTGCATCCTGGGAAGACCACAGTGCGGTGGGAAGTTCCCCTGCAGCAAATGGAGGTCCACAGGGGAGCAGAGATCGACCTGAAGCAGGTTGTTCCCAAAGGAGTCTGTGACCTTGTGAGAAGCTCGTGCTGGAACAGGCTCCTGGCAGGACCTGTGGTCCCATGGAGAGTGGAGGCCATGCTGGAGTTTTGCTGTGACTTGTGGCTCCTTGCTGGTCCCATGCTGGAGCAGTCTCTACCTGAAGGAATGCATTCCCTGGGAGGGACCATACACTGGTACAGAGCAAGAGTGCGAGGAGTCCTCCCCCTGAGGAGGAAGAAGCAGTGGCAGAGACAATCTGTGTTGAAGTGACTGCAACCCCCATCCCCTGCCCCCTGCACTGCGGTGGGGAGGAGGTGGAGTACACAGAGAGGGAAACTGAGCTCAAGAAGGGAGAAGTGTGGGAGGGGAAGTGTTTTTAAGATTTATTATTATTATTATTATTTTGATCATCCTGCACAGATTTGATTGGTAATAAATCAAACTAAATTCCCCAAGCTGAGACTGTTTAGCCCATGATGGCCATGGGTGACTGAACTCTTCTGATCTCAGTCCAGGGCCTTTTGTTATATTTTCTCTCCCCTGTCCAGTTCAGGAGGGCAGTGACAGAGCACCTTTGTGGGGGACCTGGCATCCCCACCACATTTATCCAGGTCTTTTCCTTTGTTTCCATTACTCTGCATGGCTCATTACCAGTAGTTTCTGCTGAAGGGTCCATCCTTTCTTCATGCTAAAGGAGCTTGCAGCAACCTGTTGCTCTGTCTGCTGCTGGATTCTTTTTTAAGGCATCTCCAGATGCAGAGGACTGTGTTTAGCCTGTGTCGTGGATGAAAGGCCAGTTACATCTTGCTAGTGGTCATTGAAGAGGTTACAAGTGAATTGTCAAGAGCCTGAATCATTCTTTGTGCAAACAATGCCAAGAGAGGGAGAGTGATCACCAGCTGCTTCACAGGATCTCTGCCAAGATGGGCTTTTCTTGGGTGATCTTTGAGTGGCTGAAAAGGTCTAGTGTCAGAGCTGCTCTGTAACAACAGCATAAAGCAAAGTTAAGCTAAATGTAGAGGTAAATGTGGGCCACTACTTCTTTCAGGACGAAACCCTTAAGCTGTCCAGGGCTTTGGAGCTGAAGTTCTCACTGAAGATGAAACAAACTGAGCAGTGACAAAGTTAGAGGGCTGCACAACACTTACTCTTCAAAAGGAGCTTGGCAGCTTTGGTGCATTTGTATCAGCAAGATGGTTATGTTTTATAAAATGAATACAGGTCTGTCCCTTTCTTTTTGTTCTTTTTGTTATTCCACATGCATTTTACCATTACTTGCTTCCTTGCGGAGCCAACATGTATCATTCACAGTGCCACCAAAGAGGTGCTGTCTGAGCTCTTAGCATAATCTTTATTTACCCCTGAATAAAAGTCTTCTAAGTCTGCTTGTTTAGAACTTTGAATTCAGATTTCAGGGTAAAACTAAAAATAATCACCGTACTAAGTTA
The DNA here is from genome assembly GCA_013397315.1 of Donacobius atricapilla. Classification (NCBI taxonomy): domain Eukaryota; kingdom Metazoa; phylum Chordata; class Aves; order Passeriformes; family Mimidae; genus Donacobius; species Donacobius atricapilla. Next base: position 128,553 of record WBMY01017006.1, read on the forward strand.
AATAAGAGAATCACAGGATTGCAGAATCACTGAGTTGGAAGAGACCTTCAATTATCGAGTCCAACCCAGCCCTAACACCTCAACTAAACCATGGCACCGGGTGCCACATCCAGTCTTTTTTTAAACACAACCAGGGATGGTGACTCCACCACCTCCCCGGGCAGACCATTCCAGTACTTTATCACTCTTTCCATAAAAAACTTTTTCCCTACATCCAACCTATATTTCCCTTGGCTCAGCTTGAGGCTCTGTCCTCTCATTCTGTCAGTTACTGCCTGGAGAAAGAGACCAACCCCCACCTGGCTACAGCCACCCTTCAGGAAGTTGTAGAGAGTGACAAGGTCACCTCTGAGTCTCCTTTTCTCCAGGCTAAACACCCCCAGCTCACTCAGCCATTTTTCACAGGGCTTGTGTTCCAAGCCCCTCACCAGCCTCGTTGCCTCCTCTGGACGCGCTCAAGCGTCTCAACATCCTTCCTACACTGAGGGGCCAGAACTGGACACAGCGCTCGAGGTGTGGCCTCACCAGTGCCCAGTACAGGGGAAGAATGACCTCCCTGCTCCTGCTGGCCACACTGTCCCTGAGCCAGGCCAGGATGCCCTTGGCCTCCTTGGCCACCAGGGCACACTGCTGGCCATGTTCAGCTGCTGTCACCAGAACCCCCAGGTCCCTTTCTGCCTGGGCACTGTCCAGCCACACCATCCCCAGCCTGTGACATTGCAGCGGGTTATTGTGGCCAAACTGCAGGACTTGGCACTTGGACTTAATAACCTTCCTCTTATTGGACTCTGCCCATCCATCCAACCATTCCAGGTCCCTCTGCAGAGCCCTGCTAACTTCCAACAGATCAACACACGCTCCCAGCTCAGCGTTGTCTGCAAATTTACTAATGACAGACTCAATCCCCTCATCCATGTCATCAATGAAAACATCGAACAGAGCTGGCCCCAGCACAGAGCCCTGAGGGACACCACTGGTGCCAGGCCACCAGCTGGATGCAGCACTGCTCACCACCCCTCCCTGGGCCCGGCCATGCAGCCAGTTCCTAACCCAGCAAAGAGTGCTCCTGTCCCAGCTGTGGGCTGCCAGCTTTTCCAGGAGTGTTAAGCACCTCCACCTTCTCATCTGCAGCTACGAAGTTCCCTCCCACATCCCGCAGAGAACAAAGGTTGGTTTTACCCTTGCTTTTGCCATTAATATATTTGTAAAAACATTTTTTATTATCGTTTATAGAAGTTGCCAAATTAAGTTCAAACTGAGCTTTGGCCTCCCTAATTTTTTCCTACATGCCCTAGAAAACCCCTTAAATACTTCCTGAGTGACCTGACCCTCCTTCCAAACATGATACATGCTCTTTTTATTCGTAAGTGCCTTCAAAACCTCATTGCCCATTCAGGCTGGACATTTGCCTCATTTACTCGTCTTTTGGCACACAGGGACAGTCTGTTCCTATGCCCTCAAGATCTCTGTTTCAAAGCATGCCCACCTTTCCTGGACTCCTTTGTTTTTGAGGGCTGCTTCCCAAGGAATTCTCTGAATAAGTTTCTTTAAATAGACCAAAATCTGCCTTCTGGAAGTCCAATGTAAAAGTCATATTGATGTTCCTCCTCATTTCACCAACTATTGAGAACTCTGTAATTTCATGATCACGGTGCCCCAAGAGGCCTCCAACCACCACATTTCCTACCAGCTCATCTCTATTTGCAAACAACAGGTCTAACATTGTCCCTCCCCTGGTGGGCTCACTCACCAGCTGTGACAAGAAGTTGTCCTCCCCACACTCTAAAGACTTCCTGGACTGCCTCTTTTCTGCTGTATTAAGTTCCCAGAAGAAGTCTGGTAGGTTAAAGTCACCTACAAGAACTAGGGATGGTGACCCTGAAACATTCTCCAGCTGCTTATAGAATAAGTTTCCCACCTCTTCTTCCTGTTTGTGTGGACGATAAAAGACTCCCAGTAGGATGGGAGTTGGCCTTCCCCATAATTCTTACCCATAGGCATTCAGCTTCATCGTCACTGGTTTCAATACCCATGGCATCAAAAGCCTCCCTAATATAAAGGGCCACCCCTCCACTTCTCCCTTTCCTGTCTCTTCTGAAGAGCTTGTAGCCATCCAGTGCAGCACTCCAACTATGTAAATTGTACCACCACGTTCCTCTGATGGCAACTACATCGTAGCTTTGCTGTTGTACCATGGCCTCCAGCTCTTCTTGTTTGTTACCCATGCTGTGTGCATTGGTAACATACATACACCTCAGCTGGGGTACTGATTTCACTGATTTCACCCCTAATTCAGGCTTACCCCCTTGGGCTTCCAGACAGCCCAGCTGCATCCCCTCCCCTCTTCAAACCTAGTTTAAAGCCCTCTCAACGAGTTCTGCCTGTTCATGAGCTAAGATCTTTCTGCCCTTAAAAGGGAGATGGAGCCCATCCAGTTCCAGCCGACCAGATGCCCAAAAAATTGCGTCTGGTTTGCCCTGTGATCATAGAACCCAAAATTCTGCCGATGACACCAACCCTTGAGCCATTTATGATAATGTGGGCTCTCCTATTCCTTTCATCATTTTTCTCTGCCACCAAAGGGGCTGAGCAGAATACCACCTGTGCCCTATCAACCACTTGATCCAGTGCCCTAAAGTCCCTTGTAATTGCCCTAACACTCCTCTTTTCAGTCTCATCACTGCCAGCCTGGAGTATCAGCAGTGGATAATAAACATAGGGTTGAATCAACCCAGGGAATCTCTCTGTAATATCCTGTACCTGGGCCCCAGGGAGGCAACAGACTTCCCTGTGGGTTGGGTCCAGTCAACATACGGGGCCCTCTGTTCCCCTCAGAAGGGAGTCACCTACCACAACTACCCTTCTTTTNCCCCTCTTCAACCCTAGTTTAAAGCCCTCTCAACGAGTTCTGCCTGTTCATGAGCTAAGATCTTTCTGCCCTTAAAAGGGAGATGGAGCCCATCCAGTTCCAGCCGACCAGATGCCCAAAAAATTGCGTCTGGTTTGCCCTGTGATCATAGAACCCAAAATTCTGCCGATGACACCAACCCTTGAGCCATTTATGATAATGTGGGCTCTCCTATTCCTTTCATCATTTTTCTCTGCCACCAAAGGGGCTGAGCAGAATACCACCTGTGCCCTATCAACCACTTGATCCAGTGCCCTAAAGTCCCTTGTAATTGCCCTAACACTCCTCTTTTCAGTCTCATCACTGCCAGCCTGGAGTATCAGCAGTGGATAATAAACATAGGGTTGAATCAACCCAGGGAATCTCTCTGTAATATCCTGTACCTGGGCCCCAGGGAGGCAACAGACTTCCCTGTGGGTTGGGTCCAGTCAACATACGGGGCCCTCTGTTCCCCTCAGAAGGGAGTCACCTACCACAACTACCCTTCTTTTCTTTTTAATGTTGGAGGTGGTGATCTGTCTGACAGATGAAGTGTAATTGGGAGGCCCACTGGGCAGATCATTTTCTTCTATGTCATCTGGCTCATACCTATTCTGAAGTGGCACCTGGGTAGGTGATGGGGATCAGGGAGAATTTTTTTTACCTCCCCAAGAAGGGACCCATTTCCACTCCCCTTCATCCAGCAGGTGTTCTCCTGTTTCCTGGCAGTGGGAGGCATGGGAGTCATCTGACTCCTGTTGTCCCTCCCTCAAGGTTGGAAGGGCAGAACTCCACCAATCTAATTCTGTTTCAAGCAGCATTTAATGAGCAGCATTCATATTATGCCTGGTGTGCGACAAAGCTAAACAGATTGTAGATATTTGCAGTTTTGCAGAATAAATCATATGTATCTACAATATCTATTATAAATACAATATTTTATAAAATATGGTTTTCATCTTAATATGCACATCATTGTAATAGCTTTGGTAAAGCTGTCAGCATGAAGTGAAACCATCTCATACCATTATGTATTTTAACACCATTGATTTTATTAGATGCAGAAGAGATCAAAATTGGCTTATTACTAATTATTTTTTACAAACCTGATTGTGATTTTTCTGTGAAAGAAAGTACAGTAAAATTGATGTGAACTCAAGAAGTAGGAAAGAGACTCTTCATATGTACAAAATAAGCTTGTATCTTTTGGCAGCCAGACTTTTTTCTCCCCTGAGCCCAGTTTCTGATGCGGTTAAAAGGAACAGAGGAATGTGTTTCCCTGAAATCACAGAATCGTAGAATGGTTTGGAACCCAGCTGTGTGCCTTGAGAGATCTTGTTTTTTCTCCCACTTGCAGAAATCTCAATTTCTGTCCTTCAAGTAATAGGTAATAATGAGATTGAGATGTGGTTTCCCAGTTTCTGCGGTTTGCAAATGAGAACTTTCTACAGAAAGATACCCCAAGATGTAATTCTTAAGTATGTTTTTATTTGGTCTGCTTTTTGGAGTTAGAGGGGAGGTCTTGCTAGAGGTATGTTTAAAATATTTAGCAAGTAGATGTGAGCTTATTCTGTTCACCCTTTGGTGCAATTCAGGTAGCTGTGATAAGCACAGAACATCACACAAAATAACAAATCCTGCCAACAGGCACAGTGTGGATTTAGCAGTAAACTGCTGTGCCTGTGCACTTCCTTGGCAGCCCTGAGAAGGAGCGGTTCGTGTGTGCCTGTGAAATACCACATAAATATGGAAACTCCTTGTTTGCCACAAAGGTCTGGCAAAAGTAAAAGATAAATGAAACAAAGTAGATTATAGCTAAATGATTTTACATTTCAGTAAAGATGTGCTGTAATTATTTATTTCATAGAGAAAACTAATTACATTTAATTGAGTCATGACAATATACAACATCCTTTATAATGACTTAAGTCCTGGTTATTTCTGTCCAGACATTCAAAACATTGTTTTTCAGAATAATGAACTTTTATTTTGGCAGAAACCCATAAACATGTAAGCACATGAGAAAGTTCGAAAGACTATCAATGTCACATAACTTTCTTTGGGGTATTTTAAAATGGTTATCTTAAAAAAAATCTTTTTATGAAGCATTCAAGACATTAATTTGCACTGAAGTATGGAAATTGTCCACGTAGCATCAAAAAGGAAATTAATTACAAAGTCTGAAAATTCCTAGAGAGATTATGAACATGAAACCTGAGAATACAAGTGAAATTTCTGAGATTTTTAGAATAACGTTATGATTGTATTGCAAAAATTCAGGAAATGCAGTATACTTAGCAGCCTAAACCTTTTCAAGTCTTTCCTTCGTAATGGAAAGGTTTCCCAGAAAGAGAGGAAGCCCTCTGTCCTTTGACAGTGAGGGTGCAAGGAGGGAGTTCAGGTTGTTAGTCTTTCTGTCATCTGAATTGCTGTTTCCAATTTCCTTCCACTTGGTCACCTATTTCAAATGCCTTATTAATTTCATAATCCAGTTCATATTTGCTGGGTTGGGAGGACTGCTGTTTGTCGATGTAGATATTATATGACACCTGCTTGCAGTGTTGGAAATCTGTGATAGTGTCATATCATAACAGTGTCTGTTTCTCCAAACACAAGAGATCTAATTTTTTTTTTCCCCCAGGGGTGCACTGCTAAAATTTGAAACAAAATGACAAGTTTTAGAGATCTGATGAAAATCACTGCCTGTAAATTGCCAGCAGTCAGCAATTTGCTTTACCTCTGCTTTTCAGCACCTCTCTTTGTTCACTCAGTCCCACTGATTTTGCTTCTTAAAGTGCCCCCAGCTTTGACACGGAGTATTTTCCTCTGCAACAGGCTGTTCAGCCTTCCTTTATCTCTGAGTGTAATAACACTACCAAAGAGGACATAATTTTTTTATATGTAACTTATAGTATCTTAATTTCACTCTATAATATCATCCCTCATTAATTCTAATACTAGTTAATTAAGCACAGAAACAATTTTTGAGTAAAAATGCCTTGTAAAATAGAATTATCTTGAACTATGTTGTTTCATTTGTTACTTTTGCTCATAAAAAACTACCAAATATGACTCTTTTAAACACTTGCTGGTTAATGTTTCTCATGTAATAGGCAACCAGGTACCAAATTAAGTCTAAAATGAAATAAAATTTCCTCATAAAACTAAGAAAATTGGAAATTATTAATTTGAAATATATGAAACTTTCTTGTCTGATAAAACTTAATGGAGGTTTTTGACCTGTAGTCCAAGAGGAACAAACAAGGGGGCAAAAATATCTAGATATGTGAGGATCAGTGTTACTAAGAAAGGCAGAAATGACTCTCTAGCTGAGACTCAGGAAATCTGAATAGACTTAATAAAAGCTTATTTAAATGCTGTAATAAGTATGTATGAATTTATTAATTTGTCAGGAAAGATCTCTTGAAGGGGAAATGTAGAATGAAGTGTGTTCAGAGTCATTGTGTCTCAGAAGTTTTAAAAAGAATGAGTAGCTAAAGTGCTAAAATTGTCAACAGGGTAATAATATATTACTGACTTTGCTGCAGACCAGTCCAGAGGTAAATTACCCGTTAAGACTTCTGGATATTTTATCTTTAGTCCTGATATATCACCACTAAGAGCACTTGGTTTACTGTCTGTATCACTGATTGAAACTTTATTATCTGTATTTACAGTGAAAAAGGACTTCTGGAAAATGATTTTTTTTTTAGGATACCATGTGAATCTCAAAACTGCTGGTATATCACAACTGGAGCTATAGTAGTAGCTTTTTTATAGTCAGTAGTGATTTAATTATCAGGAAATACTTGCATATTAACAAAAATCTGTTTGTATTTGTAGAGACAACCTTTTCTTGTCTCAACATTTATGCTTTTTTCTCTTTTTTTCTCCAGGGCACAATATAGAACTATGATAGCAACTGGAGGAGTCATAACAGGACTGGCTGCCTTAAAAAGGCAAGACTCTGCCAGATCTCAGCAACATGTAAATCTTGCTGGAGTGCCAGTTCCTGAGGAGAAGAAACCAGTTAGACGTCGGCCCAGGACAGATGTAGTAATTGTCAGGGGCAAAATCCGTCTCTATTCTCCATCAGGATTCTTTCTCGTTTTGGGAGTGCTTATCGCATTCTTTGGAATTGCAATGGCCATCCTTGGATACTGGCCCCAGAAGGAACAGATGTTAGGATCTGAAGATAATCCATCTGTAAATGAAACCCGGACCCCAAGAAGCCAAGGAAGCATTTTACTTCGCTTCTTTGAACAGCACATGCACTCAGATAAGATGAAGATGCTGGGCCCTTTCACTATGGGCATTGGAATCTTCATTTTTATTTGTGCAAATGCCATTCTGCATGAAAACCGTGACAAGGAAACCAAAATAATACACATGAGAGACATATACTCCACTGTAATAGACATCCACACCCTGAGGATCAGGGAACAAAAGCAGCTGAGCGGTGCCTTCACTGGCTTGTTGGGGGAAGGAGAACTCAGGCACAGCGGGAGCTCCTGTGCATCACGGCTGGCTGCAAACACGGTTGCGCCTTTCTCTGGCTTCAAGAGTAATCTTAAAATGGATAGTTCTGCTGAAGAAGATGAGATTACCCTAAATGGAGACAGGACCACTAGTAGCCTCCTGCCACCTCTGCTGGCTGAGCCGTCCAGTTCAGTCTTTGGACTTTACCCTCACTCCAGCAAGGCTTCAGATGACAAAAACACTAACTCTATGAAGTGTGAAACAAAATCCATTGTATCTTCTTCCATTAGTGCTTTCACACTGCCAGTAATTAAACTGAATAACTGTGTTATCGATGAACCCAGTATAGACAACATAACTGAGGACTCAGAGATCACCAGGAGTCAGTCTAGAAATCTGTCAATGGATTCTCTGGCCATTCCACTAACTGATACCAATGAATCCTACAGACCGGCTGCTTCTATGCTGCCACGGCACAATTCATTTGTGGACACTCCATCTGATCCATTCAAATCTTCTATGACTCTCGGACCAAGCACAGGAAAGCTTTTATCTCCTGGTGCTGCCAGGAAGCAGTTTGGTTCCAACACATCTTTACATTTTCTGACTTCGCATTCTAAGTCCCTGGACTTGGACAGGGGTCCATCTATGCTCACTGTCCAAGCTGAGCAAAGGAAACACCCCAGCTGGCCCAGACTGGATCGGAGCAACAGTAAAGGCTATATGAAACTAGAAAACAAGGAGGACCCCATGGATAGGTTACTTGTGCCACAAGCAGCAGTCAAGAAAGACTTTACTAATAAGGAAAAGCTTCTTATGATATCAAGATCTCATAATAATTTGAGTTTTGAACATGATGAGTTTTTGAGTAACAACCTGAAGCGAGGAACTTCTGAAACAAGATTTTAATGTTTAAATTGCAATTTAGAAGATGTCATACAGTATTTTTTAAAAAGCATTTTGACAAGTGTTTCCTTTTCAGTGAGACTGTACAAGCCTGTTCTTAACCAAATGCTTAATAGCCCATTAAAATTGGCTTGTATGAACAGAGTTCTTCATCTTTGTAATACTGAGAGTTTCTTGTCTTAGTAACATTTGGCTGCAATACTATACATTATCATTGCTTGGACAGTTTTGTTATGACTGATTCCAATTATTCCCAAGTCACTATCTCTTTTGTTCTATATACGCATGTTACTTTTCACTAGTTTGACTCCAGGAGACTGCATTAGGAAAAAAGCTCAGTTTACCTGTAAGTTCTCTGGATTTAAAGACTGCAAGAGACTGAAAGCCGTGGTCTTGTGGTCTAGAATGGGAAGTGAGCAGAAGCACGTACTGGAATTGTCAAATCCAGGCCTTTATTCCTAGGTGTTGTCTTTCACATGCAGTAACTCTCATTAACTGCCGTCTTGCCATTGTCATTGTGAGAAACTTGTTTACATACTGGGGTGGGTGGATAGAAAAGAGTGGATATAATAAACCCATTTTTGTGAATTCACTGTAATTGATCAAGCTGAATACCAGTGTTGTGAATTATTAACTATGCTTTGTACAATAATCTTTCTACATCCATTGTAATTTAATCCTGTAATTCTGGGAAAGCATATATAAAGAAAGAAATCTGAATTTTTTTCTGGCATTAAGAAAAATTCCCTAAACCACTTTAATTGGCAGCAGTTTTAAAATCAAAATAGAAAGATTCAGTTAAAATCTTAGGAAGATGATGAATGCCAACAGGATTTTAGAAACATGATGTATAATAAGACGATATTGTAACTTGCATCTGAAGACAATAATGGAGAATGAATATATTGCCTCTCATTACAGTGACAAGATGCTAAATAACTAGATCTCTATGTTGAAAATACTAATACAAAGCATACAATTCAATACCTATACTAACATAGCATGAAAGCCCCTTGCCTAAATTTTGATTTATATATTTCACATAATTATTGGTGTGATGGTTTACTGAAGCCTTAGCTGTGTCAATTGGCATGAAAAGATTTTGCAAAAGGAATTGACATTTAAAACAATGCTCTTCTCAGCAAAGCAAGCTTCACAGTTGACAGTTGTAGGTTATTGCTAAAGAAAAGGATAATTGGAATGTGCATATCAGAAGGTTTTAATGTATTTTATTGCTGTTTAGGCCATGATCTTGCCATTACAGCCATGCTAGAGAATGTCCTTTCAAAGCTGCAAGGCTCACCCAACAGGATGTTGGTCATGATTGGTCAGATTGGATATATTCACTTACCCTAAATACTCAGGAATTATTTTTAATGGCTTTTCCCAAAAAGAATCAAGCTTGTTAAAATGTTGTGAATTCTTAATTACTTAGATTATGAAAGATTGAGGATAAAGTAGCCTCTTTTTTTTTGTTTTGTTTTTGATATTCAGTTCCGTATTTCAACTGTGCAATGTTTATGTATAAGGAGCATTACTTGCTCAGTGAGTTAAGGCATAGTGTTAACTGTTAGAACCTCAAGCCTATATTGTAACAGAGTTGGCTAAATATTTTGCTATGAAGCTTTTAATAACTCACTGGTTTGTGTTCTTAAGACATTTGCTATTTTTTGCAATAAAATGTCTCTCTAAACATATCCGTTGTAAGACCTGTTTTTTCCTCAGTGATCCCCAGTCTTCTATATCAAAGTATAATTGCGTATCATAACACTGTACACAACATTGTGCCTAAATTATTAGCCTGCCGCAAGATATTTCTTCATGACTAATTGGTTGCAGTGACATGTCTACACATGGAAAGGCTGAATGCTTTTTTTACCCATGAAATGTGAAATGTATTCAAAGTGGTTTTGCTACAAGAAACTTTATATAAAAAGAACATCCTACTCTTTTTAGTTTGGCAGTAAGTATTATTATAAAAATGGAAAACACTGTTAAAGACATGAGTGATGTCAGCTTTTTATTTCCTTAACAGCTACATTAAATCACACCTTAAAAGATGTTTCACATACTATTGTATGTGGGAATGGTAGTTCCTTTGTAAGTATAGCAGGGGATGAGCTTTTAATTTTAACACAGATAATAGATACTAAAAAATGTACTCACTTGGGAAAAATTTACCAAGGTAAAGCAAAGGTATCAAAATAGCACCATATAAATAAAGGTATGAAAATAGCACCATAGAAAGAAACTTAGTGGTTGACAGACCTACTAAAAAATATTCCCATCTTAACATAAAATGAAGTATTTTGTTCAGATAATCACAGGATTGTTGAGGTTGAAAGGGACCTTTGGAGATCATCTTGTCCACCCCCATCCTGCTCAAGCAGGGCTGTCGCACAACATAGAGCTGGTTGCCCAGAACTGTGTCAAGATGGTTTTTGCATAATGCCAAGGAGAGAGACCTCACAACTTCCCTTTGTGACTTGTGCCAGTGCTTGGTCACCCTCAGTAAAAGGATTATCTAATGGTCATAGGCACCCTCCTGTGTTTCACTTCATGCCCATTGTCCCTTGGCCTGACTCTTTACAGAGTCTGGCTCCTTCTTTTTTGTGCCTCCTTTAGGTATTTATACACAATGACAAGATCTTCCTGAGCCCTCTCTAGGCTGAACAGTCCCAACTGGTTCAGCCATTCCTTATAGGTCCCTTCATCATCTTTGTGGCCCTTCACACAACCAGCTCCATTGTGTCCATGTCTTTGTTCTCAGGAGACCAGGACTGGACCCAGCACTCCAGATGTGGCCTCACCAGTGCTTTGCAGAGGGGAAGGAACACCTCCCTTTGGGGTTCATGTAGGACTTTGCATAGTTTCATTCCTGAGGTAGTTCCAACTCAGGCTGAGGTTGGGAAAACTTGTAGATGTTCAAGAGGCTTGAACGTAGTCACAAGTCAGAAACTGCAGTAGGGCAAAGATGTCTGGACCCTTTGCAATACACTGGGTTATACAGGAACCTTAGAGTGGCCAAAATGGGAGCCATGTGTTGTTGGCAAGTAAAGAGCCGACAAAGACAAAAGTGTATCTTAAATTGTATCTTTAGGCTATAAATATCATATTCAGTTTCTGATACAATTCGCAGACCTTTATTTAATTTGATTTCCATTAATAATGCGAAGCCCCACAATGGGTTTCTCAGATACACTGCTGGGTGAAAAAGAAGCCAAAGTCAGGATGGTTTTGTCATCAGAGGAAACAATTGTGGAGCTGCACTATAAACTTTTTCCTAGAATAAGAAGCTAAACCTTGCATCTATCAGAGGACATGTTATGGTGCTGCATCCTTAATATGTAGTAAGTCAAAAAAAAATTCAATTAGGGCATACAAACAATGAATTTTCTCCTTCCTCTGCCTAAGACTATTAAAAAATGTACTTTCTGCTTCTTAGGTAAGCTTCTTAATCACTGCCTGTGGATCAGACTGATGGTTAGGTCTGTCCCTCCTGAGCAAAGCACATTTTTTGGACAAGTTTCATCAGGAAATAAAGAGCTGCGGTGTATAGTGATAGGGTTACAATGCTGGGTTACAATCTCTTCCAGAATTGCTTCTGTATTGTACATGAAATGGTTGCTGGGTAAAATTCTTGAAACAGGATTTCAGTTCTTGACAGATTGATACTTTTAACTACTGCCTGGTGATTCCAATTTACTCTCCCTGGGAGGCAACGAACCAACCCTTCCTTACAGAGCAGTGCCCTGTGCAGCAGGAGGGATTGACAAATGCTTTCAGCTCCTCAGTCGTACATGGCTTAGTGGATGGGAAGGCATGAGTTTTCTCAGCAGTAGAAGGATTTTGGCATGGTGTTACTCATCCTGATGGCTATCCTAAGGTTGTGTAAAGGATGGAAAGGAACTGACTGTGTAAAGGATGGAAAGGTGAGCTGACACCCTCAGTATGGTTTTGGAAGGAAGTGGACTTTTATGTTATTACCTGAGCAGAATTCTTGAGGTTGTCATGTTTGGAGGTAGATATCTACAACTATCCTGCCTCTTACATTGCCTAAATAATTTTTTTTTTTTTTCAACCACATTGTAGTGCCTTTCTCAGATCCTAAGTTGATTTTGTTCATTCTTAAAATGCAGCATTGCTGATTGGTCCTATAGTTTCTGCTGAGAGAAATTTGGGAAATAGGATTAACCTGCAGCAGCAACAACTTCTCTCTGAAGAGTTTCATGCTGTGTGTGGAGTTCCTGGATTGCTTTAGTCTTACACTCTTAAATTATTTCTTTATATGAGCTTTTTTCTAATCCTTTCCAGGAAATTTTGCATTCATCTTTCCAGCACTCTTGGGGTATTTTTTGGTTAATTTTCCTACTAAATATGGTATTGTGATAAGCAAGCATAAATCTTCTAGCAAGACTGTACATGTATATATGAGAGGTGCAAATGGAATAGCCTATTACAGTGTAGGAGTGCTTCAATTAGTATGATTTAGCTCCTCAAGGGCAAGTTCATGTGCTTTGTCTAAGTCTTTTCAAATTAAACTCAGGAGCAAATTGATTGCAGTTATCACAGCTGTTCTGTTTAACTTTCAAGTGGTACTTAATTCCTCCATCCATATTCTATGTATGGCCGTATTGGTTTGTATTTCAGGATTCAGTATCTGAAATAAGCCTCAAGTATTTTACACAGTCAGTAAAGCCCATTTCTCAATAGTATTATTTGTCTGAGTAACAGTTGGCAGAACTACAGCCCTAAGTCGCATTAGGAATGGAAATGGGATAGTTAGAACACTTTTATTTTAGAATAGCATGGCCAGCAGGTCAAGGGAGGGGATTCTTCCCTTTTGCTCTGCTCTGGTGAGATTCCACCTGCAGTGCTGCATGCAGTTCTGGGGTCCCCACCACTCAAAGGACATGGACCTCTTGGAGTGAGTCCAGAGGAGTCCTCAAAGTTGATCAAAGGGCTGGAGCACCTTTCCTGTGAGGAAAGGCTGAGAGAATTGGGATTGTTCAGCCTGGAAAACAGAAGGCTTGAGGGTGACATAATTGTGACTTTCTGGTACCCAAAGGGAGCGTACAGGAAAGATGGGGCAAGACTATTTACGAGAGCACATAGTGACAGGACAAGGGGACATGAGGTCAAATTGAAAGTGGCTTAAATTAGATATTAGGAAAAAATGTTTACTGTGAAGGTGGTGAGGCACTTGAATAGGTTACCAGGAGATGTTGTGGATGCCTTATTCCTGGAGGTGTTCAAGGCCTGGTTGAATGGAGCTCTGAGCAACCTGGTGAGTTGAAGATGTCTCTGCCCATGGCAGAGGGTTTGGAACTAGATCTTCAAGGTCCCCCTCCAACCCAAATTAAAAAAAAAAAAAAAGTCATTGAAATTGAAATAAAACATCTCACTGTATTAAATAAAATATCTATATGTCTAATCTCTTGTGTTGGTTCTAATTCAGGTAGGTAATGCTTTAGAGGAGAGTCATTTACAACCAATGTGAATTGTCCATAGGAAGAAAGATAAAGCCGTTGTTTCCCCTTATCAGTTTTTATTCTGGCTACTGTAATTATTCAGGATAGCATTCACAGAAACTTCTAATCCATTTCTGAATCCCACTAAGCCTTTCAGTACACTGGTATAATTTTGTAAACTACTGCAGATTAATTATGAGTTGCCAGTAAATATATTTCCCTTATCAGTTGGCAATTGTTATCATCACTGTAAGTTAATTGCAACAGCCAATGGCTCTGCTATTAAAAAGAATTGTTCCAGGAATAATCTCATACCCAGCGTAAATATAGTGATATTTCTGGGGGTTTGTTTTTCATATTTTTAAGGAAATTAATTACTCAATTGGTCAGAGCCATCCTGTGATTCGCCATATATCTCATTTAGCACTAGGATCTTTTTGTTCTCAGAATAGGTTCCTACTTTGTAGGCAACACTGTATCTGGTTTTGGCCTTTAAATTACATGGGTTTTTTCGCTATTCTTATATTCCGTTTCATTCCAGCCCATTGGCAATTCAGTTTTCCTTCTAATCTCTTTTATATTGATGACACTTATTACTCAGTCAGTGCAGCCCAACAGGAGTAGATCTGTGCTTGTTGCCAGGGGCTCACTGTCCATCCTGGCTGCATTTTAGAGACTTTACTTGACTAGCTCACACTTGAGCTGGTTGGACTGAACATCCTTTGATGATTAGAATATGTTATGGGCTTCTGGAGGACAGCTCCTCATTTATTTGCCCCTGAAGGAGGTCCAGTGTGTGCTGTGAGATTGCTTTTTGGGAAGAACTGAAGTGTGGTACACGAAGCCATCTTTTAGATTTATTTCAAAAGAACACTATCAGCCTGAAAAAACCATTTTTCTCAGCTACATCCTCAGTGACTTCTGAGAATTGCATCAGCACAAATGTACATTTCCCATAGATCTGATAGTAAATGCCATCTGATAAGATTAGTTTCATGTCGTCCTTTAAAAACCTTATTGATTATCTCCCCGGAGCCTTATACATCCCCTGCCAGCCCAATCTGCCACCTTCTCATTTGATATTCAGCATGTTTTTCCTCCAAATTCTCTTTTCCATCTTGAGTAATGATTTCACATGTGCTACTGTAGGAAATGCTTTGCTTAAGTCAGAGCAGATGAGCTCTACTGCGTGTTTTGTCCAGAAAATTACTATTTCAAAAAGAGATACCAGTTTAGTGTAGCACTATTTTTGTTCTTGTCTTTAGTGCTTTGATTTTTTATTTTTCTGAAGCTTTCCTTATGACCTGTATCTGACAGGTCTGCAAGTGGACAAATAAATTCTCCTTCTTTCTGCAATTTCATAAATAAATTTAAAGGATTACTACTTTTAGCATACAGTGCCTTACCTCTGTCAGGTCAGTTAACTTACTGAAATCCCTTGCTACAATGTGTTTCATGTGCTGAGTTCTTCCCTCTGCTGTATTGGAGATTATGTGCCCTCACATTGTGAGAGCATTCGGGGCTTGAATTTAGCTTTCTCGTAGACGAGGAGTTTCATAGCTTCCATTTTCACAGTTTCTTTCTTCAGTTTTCCACACTTTTCTAACACCCATTTCCAGATTTTTTTTCCTACTGGTGACCTTTTCTTTGCCATTTCTAATACCCTAGCTGAAAAAATGAGGCAGAGTAATCACTTAGTATGTAGGCTTAATATGGAACAAACCTGTCTCTTTTAGTGGTTTTAAGGCATGGGTTGTTTAATTTTAAAATGAGTTAAAGGGTGGCTGAATATGGTGCTTCAGGCTTTCCACTGTGTTCCCACACTCACTGCTCTGTAACATGTATTTTCACACTGTTTCCTCACATGAGGTGTCAATGTGGGTTTTGTTGGTTTTTTTTTCCTAAATTTCATTTTGATGACACTGTCATTAATCTATCTGGATCTGGAGTTATTTCCAGAAGCTTTGTACAGTTGAGGTGTACATTTCTATGCTGCTGGTTTAAAAAAAGTCTGTCTTACCTGACACCCAAATGACCAGCCTGACTGACTTCAATAACTACTTTTTTTCTGAAACTCAAAATTTGTTCAAAAGAGAACAACAGTTAGCTTGAAGTTCCACTGTAATTTACCCTTTTTATTTGAAGTTAATTGGATCAGCTTATGAGCACTTGAGCTTCTAGGAGCATCTTGTTTTACAGCAGACACAGTGCTTAACAAGAGCCTGTTGGTATTTGCTACAGTGTTTGTTTATGGTAGAGATCTTTTGGCTCTTGTACCTGGGGATAGCTCTGCTCAGTTGTCACAACTACCAATTGCTCAGAGCCTTTTTTTCTGGGGAATTAATTTTTATACAAAGTGAAGGTAAAAATTCTAGGTAAAGACAATATTTAATTTGGTTAACAATGATCTGCTTGTTAATTCAGTCACCTCAGGAAAGAATATTCCTGTGCTTTTACCTACTTATCTTGATCATCTGGAGGTTTAAAATATTTGTCCAATGTAATTCTGAAAACAGTGAGCCATAACTGTTATCCAAGATGAGAGTATAATATTACTATGGAGATTCAATAGACTATATTTTCAGTAATAACCTGTATAGTTTCCAGTAGAATAGTCACAAAAGTTAATTTTTGAGTCTGTTAAACATGTATTTTCACTGATATACTTTCATAAATGCAATTTTGATATCACTGTACAGAAGCACTTCACCTAACTCTTTCCAGGGTACAACTTCTTAGCATTTTTCAGAAATAATTATAAATTTAGTCATGTTTTATTCCACCCTAAAGGAATGTTGCTCCAATTATTGTGATTGCTGCCTTACTGCAATCACTAGTTTTTCAATGTTCTTCATTGATTCAAATAAAAATATGTGAATGAAAGATAAGAAGATCACCTTCTATTGCACAGCGAGGGTACAATACAGTTAAACTTATCTGGCATCCAAGAATTCATTATCTTTTTAACATCAGGAGGCACGCTGATATATGATGTGAGCATGTTGTGTTACCTCCAGCAAACAAGTGTTCTTTATTATCTCTTTATGAGGACTTGGAAGAGAATTAGATTTATAACTTTATTACATGGCAGCACCCTTTGAATCTTGTGTAGAGGAGTCAGATGAATACAATAGATTAGGAGGGGTTAGGAATTAATAAAATGGACATTAGATTCTCATTAAACTATACTTTGTAAATCCATATGCCTTATAACTAACACTGAAATGGAGGGATCTTGCTTATTGTCACAGAAAACAGTCCTGGTCATTCTACTAAGGAAGAAACTACACGTCTTTCTTTTCCACTGAATTTTTGAATGAATGCTTTTATTCTTATGGCATTGTTACCTATCTCGCTAAGACTGACAGTTTTTTCAAAGGTCATTCATGCTTTATCTTAATACCTCATTTTACTCAGCACATTCCTTTTGCAGGTAGGACAGGTTAGTGCAATTTTTGGAAGTCATTAACAACTCTCTGATATTTGCAGTTTCACCTATATCCCAGACTGTCAGGGGACAGATGGGCCTCAACTGATTGTGCAACTCACTCTCTCTTCATGATATCACAGTGACTCAGATGAATTGTGATTTTGGACAGCATTAATAGATTAATGGTTTTTAGAAACATAACAGGCAGTAGCTTCTAATATCCATTCTGGTAATGAAGCCCTGTGAGTCTTGGAATACCTCTCTGTGATTTTCCTGTCTGTATTTATCCTTGTCATCTTTCAAGCATCCAATGTCTTGGTGATTGTCTGTGAATGAGCGCACCATTTGCAGAAGTCAAAATCTCTTCCTGAAAAGAGAAGAGAGCAGAAACTTTTCTTGATATATATTATTGGTAAGCTGTTTATTCAGCTTCTATTCTGTTGCTAAAGGTAGGCTTGGGTGCTTTTTAATGACTGTGTGTTAATAATAGTCGGTTACTTCCTCCTCAGAGGTCTGCAGATCTTAATTAGGTCGTGTCATAAGCAGCTTTCCAGACCTAAGGCAGATGGGAAAAAAATGAATCCCTGAGCCCTTCTATGTCCTACTGACTTCCAGAACATATTGAAAGGGGTTTTTTTGTAAATTAAATTATTTAATTTGAATTGTGTGCTAGATCATATATGCATACGAATTTACAGACATAGTCATATATGTATATACGCACAATGTTTGTTATTAGATATGAAAACTGATCTACTTCAGAATTTTCTGCTTTTGTTGCTCATCAGAGAAAAACAGCAGGGTGCAAAGGGTGTGGGGGGAGGAAGATATGTGTGTCCAAAATGATGGGCTGCCTTTATTTGGTCCTGCCTCAGTGAAAGTAAGCACAACATAAATCATTAAAGCAGAAACTCATAAAGTGTGACATTTATTAATGAGATTAAAGAATCGTAAATGGAGTCTAGCATCCTAAGTCCAAGTATGGGACTGTGCAGCTTATAATATTACCAGAGTTTTGAGGAATTCAGGCTATTATGTTATTAAATTCTCAGACTTTTAAAAACAAGGTGGCACCTCTGATTTTATCATTTTTGGAGAACCCCAGAAAAATTAAAGAGTTAGTGCACTGAATCAGGAAGAGAACTGTTGCTGGCAACAGACTTGGAAAGTCTATTGCAAATATATTTCTGCTCTCATCACACATGGTTGCAGATGGAGTGAAGCCCTTTCCTCATGTGGGGGAGTATGTAAGTAGAGGGAGTAGGTAAGTAGCAATATTATTTATTGATATAAACCAGTGATTTAACAAAATTTGGTAGTAAAGGTGACTGTGGTTTAAAAAAAAATTTATGGTGAGGTAGATTTGATTATTTACTGCAGAGACAGGGTCAGGCAAATCTGTCAGGGGGCCCTCCTGATGAGTTCAAGGAGGGCCCATTTGTGTTCTAAGCTTCCTGTGTTCTCAGGGAGAAGTTCAGCTACATCCAGAATTGGTCAACAGTTTATGTCTAAAGGATTATATGTACACAACCAGTCCTTTTGTATCACCTTAGCAATATTTCAGAGAAGATTGGCATCTCTTACCAAGAATCTGTTGTGGCAAAGAATCTCTCAACCTCAAGAAGTAACCTGCAGAGGCATCTCTACTCACAGGGAGATCTTGGTGTGCAGCCATCCAGGGGAGCTCAACAGGCCCTGGGATGTCCTCTATGGAGTAAGATGATTGACTTCCAGTTGCATTTGCATACCAGCAAGATATCTGGGTCACTATTCCAGACAGTCCCTGTCTGCTGTGTTACCATCCATCCCTGAAATCCAGAGCAAGCAGAATGCAGCCATCGCAACCCTCACTGGTGGCTATGGCATAAGCAGGGGAGGAGCAAACCATCACAAACATTATTAACAAGAAGCAAAAAAGCCCTATGAAGACATGACCTCCTTAATATGTGGTATGAAACATCATTAAGATACATATTTCCAAATTCTCCGTGCAACAAGAAACCACTCTTTCCTTTTGGCATCCTGGAACTCAAACCGGTGTACTGGCTGGAAAGCAGAAAGGGCCACTGGAATTCCCAACACAGTTTTGCAGCCTCTTTGAGTCAGATCTGACTGAGAAGATCAGTGGCTGAGACTCCTTACAGAGTGAATATTTATCAATGCAAGCAGTAAATTCCATGCAATCACACTGCTTTCCCTTCTTTCCTTCCTAGACATCAGGAATGTATATCAAAGAAAAGAAACACCAACTTTTCAGATGTGTTGATACCTTGTCTTTGCAAGCATATGTAGGTGTTGGCAGCTTGAAAGGCATTTAAATGCATTGTAAGAAAACAATGCTTTGCAAAATAAAAACTAGAACTTATTTAAAAGGTAGCCACATAAGCTTCAGGCATAGTCCTTGCTTTTCAAATGCAGATGAAAAGTATCTCATAGGGATAAGGTATAAGCTTCACCAGAGACAGGACAGGTATGAGGCTTGCAAAGCTTCATGACAGGGGTTACACCAGGCTGGATCATGGTTATAAACTTGGTTTGGGAAAAAAGAAGACTGCTTTTCACTGAACTGAACAAATAATTAATTAGCCATAGATATTTGCAAGGATATTTTTCACATTTGCTTTGGATCATATGAACACTTAAAAGTACTCTCACCCAGGTGCCAGGATAAGCAACATGCCAGTACTCCTGGCAAACACATGCAGAGATCATGGAGTCCAGCTGGCATAAATTTCCCTGTTAGTACCTACAGAAATCAAATCTGCCTTGCTTTTAGGTTAGATTTCTTTATGTTACCTATCTAAGAAAAGCTTTTGTATTTAATAAAATATAGATCCAGAATAAAGAAACATGCAGTGGGAGACAGAAGGGCTTTGTGTTACTTAAAACCTGAGCACAGTGAGATATGAAGAGAACACTGGCTTTCTTGAAGGGGAAAATTCAATTTGCTGAAGCTGACAGATTCTCTGTAGCTACTTAAGATCAGCCAGGCTGAGTATTATGACAAGGATGATGGATCATTTCTAGGTGTTCAGAAAGCTCAGCCTTAACCTCCAAAAATGTTTACCTGAATGTCCTCCTAAGGAACCCAGGGCCTGGTTTAGTGAAGTGCTCTGCTTTTATTGCCTACAGATTACTTTCTTTCTGAATGAGTGTCTGCTAGGATAAAGATGTAAGTTATAAGTTGCATTAAAGCTGCAGACATTTGGAGGATAAACATGGCCATGCTGTCATTGCCTTTCCTCATTTTTCCCCTTAAGATAGTGTAGTCTTTTGTCTTACATTTTCAAGGTTGTAGAAGCAAATTATGCCACAGAGGAGTAAAAGTTATTTAACTTTTAAAACTGGCTTCTCTGTGATGAAACTCTGCCACAGAACTTGTAGAAATTGAATGAAAATGGTTTTTGAAAGACTTATGCTTCTTGTCAAAAAACACACTCTTCAATGAAACCTGAATAAGCTGGGTGTAGTGGAAAGACAAAAATATCACCATCTGACAGAACTAACTACATGCCATTTTGGAGAATGGATAAATTATATGGACAAGGATTTCTCTCATTTTTTTTATTTATAGAACCAAACCTGTTGCAGAAATGTGTCCTGCCCCCCGCCCTCCTTCCTTCATACAACTGCTTAAAACATGTTTCTTTTGAAATTTTGGAGCTGGCCCGAAGAGTTAAAATGGCAGTATCTCTTCATAAAGGTGTTTGCCTCTCCATAGCTGTTCATCATTTAGCATCTGCTCTACTTAAAAGAAAGTATCCCTAGAATACAAATCCAGCTGAAGTGAGCTATTTGTTTTAATGCCTCTCTAATAGTAGGAAAAAACCTTAATCAGTTAAGTTAGTGGTAATGTGAGTGTGACAAGCAAGAGTCTAAAACAGATTGAAGACCCTTTAGTTATTTCATATATGCTGCTAAGTTTGAAGGGGTAATGTTTCATTATCCTAGGGACATTGAGAACTTTACAAAGGTGAAAGTAACTTCAGTATCTGTGTTTTGTATAATAAAGTTTATATCAGTATTGGGTACAGGTCTTCATGTAGTCATCCATATCTCCTGCAAAGCCAGTAGCTGATACTACAACTGATTCATCTGTCTTAAAATGACATTTATTTCCAGTAGAATTGCAGAGAATGTCAGCTTCTGGACTTCTGCCTAATAACATGGGAAAAGCTGAATAGTATCAGAAAAAGCAATACCAACAGGACTAGCAGGATGCAGACCCTGAAATTATGCTAAAGTTTCCACTTAATCTTGCTTCTCTGACTCAGCATAGTCCAATTTGCAATAAATTCCTTCAGGATTCTTTTATTACTCAAGGTTGTGGGTATGATCCTAATGCTCAGAATGTAGTACATGCCTTTTTCAGTGTGAAGGAACCATCTGTTTTCTCTCCTACTCAAGTAATACTGACAAAGGACATATATAACTGCTGCAATGTTATCTCAAAGGAAAATAACATTTGCTTTCTCCAAGGAACATAAATAACATATTGAGAAGTATATGAACATCCACAGCATATACGTGGTTGGATATAGCGGAATTTAATTAGTTAACAAAATTTCAGTGTTGGTCAGAATTTAGGTTTGTATTTCTTTTTCTCTCAGCCCTGTCACCTTTCTGTGTTTCCCATCACAGTGAAAGGTTGGCTTTAACAGACAAGAAAACAAGAGGGAAACATTTGCGCAGCAGATTGTCTAAATCCTTACTGTTTCAGACATTTGCCATTGCAATTTTTGTGCTTAAATTAACTGTCTTTTCCTTCTGGCTCGGTCCATCTTTTTCAAACCGTGGATGTTTTCAGTAGGAACAGCAGCATCCCAAGTCGCTCATGGGGAAGGAAGGATTTAACAGATACTTAAGGCAGTGCAACAATATCAAGGGCACGGCATAAAACTTAGAGCAGTGTGTCTGCCACACTCCTTCTTGCAGTAAAGCCTTTCCATTGCAAGAATGGCTGAGTTAACTTATTTTCCATGTCATTCTACGTCTGTTCCAGAATGTCTGCTTATCCTTCATAGCATGCACTTTACAATAGTGATGCCACAAGCCTCAGGTTACAGATATCCTTGTAAAGGTGCCACCAAATACAATGCATGCTTGAAAACATACTAGTTCCTGTTAAAGATCTTTTTGTAGAATCCCAACTATAAGTTTGCTTTTGGAGGAATGAACACAGGAAGAAATCTGGCTTTGTAGCACTTCTAGAAAGTTAAACGAAATTGTTTCTGTAATGTTCATGGAATTGTATTATGATGAGCACTCATAAACTTAAGAGCTGATGCTATTGGCAATATTTCTAAAGCAATAATAAAGAAAAAAACCCAAGAAATATCTTATGTGTAAACAACAAGGCATTACTCATTTCATATTAAAAGGACAGAAATCCCTTCAGTTAATTTTCTTCTGTTTTGCTTGGTTTAAATGTTGTATGTGGGATGGAAAATGATCTGCTTAGTGTTTAACCTCCTTACAGGTATCTTTCTGGAACTGTCTGATTTCCTGAAAGAAAACCCAGCTGACAACTTGATAATAGTTATGAGGAATGTGTCCACAGAACGGTTTCTCTCCTTCAGGGAAAGCCTTGGTAGTACAGGGCAGGGTCTGGAATCTGACTTAAATTCATCATCAAGCCTTAATTATAAATACAAAAGAGATTGAGCAGAAAAAATAAAAAAATACAGGATTGTTTGGAGCGTGACCACAGCTCTGGATATACATCAGGATGCAGAAGGAGGCTGCTCCCTTCAGTAATGGGCTTCCTCTTTGGTGGAATCATCCCTGCTTCCTCCTAAGAAACATGCAATATGTTTATTCACCTTTAGTCCTTTGATGAAAAGAAGACAATAGTAAAATATTGGATAAGAGTGAAAGTAAGAGAAATAAGTGATAAAATATCAAAGTGGAGTAACTGGAAAGGAGAAGTTTTAGTGGAACGCTTATTTTGAAAGAGAAAAGAATGGGGGTGAATTTCTGGTTTTGGTTACATGCAAAGCTATTAAATAAAGGAATACTTAGCATTTTTTTGCTTTTCTCCTTTTTTTGCCTGGGCACAGAAGCTGCACTCCTCTGGTCTCTCACATCCTCTTCATTCAGCCAGCTTCAATACACATTTTTCTATAAATGCCACAGCAGGTAACAAATGGAGCTAGGCATGAAGTTCTGCAGCAGCCAGCCAAGGAGTGAGATGCTTGTTGTGTTGGGAGACTGCCAGGGAAAACTGAGGGAAAGTTGCCAGTCAGGATCAGAAGTATATGGAAAAATGAACAGACTGACCAATTTCAGAAAATGTCCCCTTTTTTTTTCCTTTAAGTTAAGCAGCATTCCTCAAGAGGGAAAGGAGACAACTGAGATAAAAAGGAAGGTAGGGTAGTACTCCTCCCAGTCCTTGTAAACCAGAAGCATGGTGACAAACATCAGGGATATCTGCTCTGTGAAGAACTACATCTTTCCCACCCTGTAAGCCTGGGGAATCAGCGAAGATGCCACAGACTACTGCAGAAGCTTAGCCTGGAAAAAATCAGCATCAGGAGATGATTTCAAGTCTAGAGATAGCAGAAGTGCCTGAGGTCTTGGCTGCCCTAGATTATGAACCAGGTAGGAGTCTGGTGACAAGAAAATGGACAGGTTGTTGAGCAAGCAAGAAAGCTGTCAGAGGAGTGACTCTCCACAGGAGGGGTACAAACTGGCCCAGAACAGAGCTAAAGGGGCTCTGTCGAAGACAGTGACCCAGTAGAGAGTTGGAAATTGGGTATTTTGGGAAGGGGGGGTTGAGGACTGCTGGAAAGAGTCCTGGAAAGCAGTAGGTGCCAAAGGACTATCTGCTGTAACCATATTGCCAATTGTCATGGTTTGATTGTAAATCTTGCACTATTTGGAGACTAATTTTCTTGCTCTTTGTGGGAATAGATGTTCTCACTGAAGGGGAAAACAAACCCTAGAAAATCCTCTTATTCTTTACCCTCTGTCTTACCAAAACTCCTGCAAATGTTGCTTGAGCATATTCTGCATACTCCCATGAGAGAAAATGATGGAAAAAAAAGCTTAATTTTTTCAATTTAAGAAATTATTTGTAAAATCACTGAATTTTCTTCAAGGGAGACCTGTTTTGTTGTTTGTTTTTGTTTTTTTTTTTAACTTCATTTTGATGACCTGAGCCTGCAGAGCATTGGGGTAGCTATAAAAGCTCATGGGAGGCTGGCTCCTTGTGGAAACAGGGAGCTTCTGTGCACCCAGAAAAAAAACGTAAATGTTTTTCTGATGTGGAACAGGTTATAGGTATCCCAGCAGGGAGTCTGAATCTGTCTTGTGGCTGCATATGGAGCTGGCAAGTGGGTGAATGAATTTATGCCACCTTAATTAACCACATGATTGTAGGTGTATCTGGATAGATTCCTACTATAATAACTTTTTTGTGCTGTTTTTCTTCAGTGTACTTACAAGAGAACATGGAAGACAGAGAAGAAAAGAAGAGAAATTTAATTTCAAAGTGTAGTTTCTATAGTTTTTGTGTAGAGATGGGGAGAAAAAAGTGATGTTTATTTCAGGATTGGACTTCAGAATGATCTGCTTCCTTCCTCAGAAGTGACTGATGGCTGGATTTGGCAGGAATCGTGTAGTAAGAACCATTTAATTCAGTGGGTGTCAGATCAAAACACAGAGCAGAAGAACAGAAGAGGGTAAAAGAAGCAAATTTCCTAGATGTGTAAGGTATTCTTATTCTCTTTCTTTGTCTTCTTGATCATTTATTTATTAAACCTCTTTTTTGCAACTAAGCAATGTCAAAAGGAGATATTTGACTTGTGAGATAGGAGAAGGGAAAAGCATCTTGCTCCCAGGTGTAAGTATTATTTACAATGATCAGCAGAAACATTTAAGTAGCTACAGACCCTTCACTCACCAGGGTTTCAAATAAGGTGTCTCAATATTTGATTTAACACTGTCAGGTATGCAGGAACCTGCAGGAACCCTATGGACTCATATGCCTATGACATTTTATGGGATATATTCTGCCTGGGACCAGCTGTGTGACCCTTGGAGACTGCCATAATGCATTCTTGATGCACACACCAGCTGTGTACAAGCATGCCAGCCTGCAAACGGCCCCATCCTGAGGAAACAAGAGGGTCTTTTCTGCTTCTCCCCTAACTCACAAGTCAAATGACTGCATTAGCTGGTGCTGGTGGCTGGAGACTGAGGCAAATGAAGTAAGAACTCCTAAATAGATGCATTCACTAGCGTTTTTGTCTACACTGCCCTGAAATCTGGCTGTCCTTTACACTTGAGAGATAAGGAGGCTCCTAAGCAACTGCTGCTTGATGGCTAAATATACATTTTTACCCACAGAGATTGCCATACCCCCTTGCAGGTTGGAGCAGAGCCTTTAAACCCCCCGTGGACAGAGAAAACAACACCGCACAGACATCACATAGATTATATAAATAGTTTAGAGACCCTGGGGCAGAGAGGATAATGTGGCTCTTGGGACAACCATCACTGTAAAGAATGGTTCTTATGTAAGAAGATGCAGGATAAGTACACTTGTATTTTGATTTTCCCAACAAATGTAAAATACAAGAAAGCACCATTTACAGAAGGAGTCTACTGTCATCATTTGGGGAATGTAACAGCAAACAGAGCCCAAAGTGAGGCACAGAATGGAGGCTGCATTCCTTTGTGGCAGTCCCCTGTAGGGCCCACAGGCTCTTGCAGGACCCAGAGAGAACACCCCCACTCTCAGGGTGGTGTTCCCTGCAGTCACCTATTTGAGACTGATTCTCCTGCAGATTGCAGAACAACAGTCATAAGAAAGAGAGTAAAGCCTAATTATTATTTGTAAATGAATGGAAGCCTGAAAGATCAGAAGGAAGAATGCTTTCTCCAATTAAAAAGGACAGTTGTTTTCTGTTAAGCAGATGCATACCTTTGACATCTTGTTTTCATGCCTGAGGCAAGTGAACAATTCTGGAAAGGTCCTAAAATCTTCAGGGGAGAAACCAGCTTCAACCTGTCAGTTAAGGCAGAATTCTGTTTAAAAGGCCGTATTAGTGATCTGGGTGAGGAACAATACAAATAGCTGACTTGACAGCATATTGATCAGAGGTTCCCATGGCAAATTGCCTTTCTGTTTTTTAGGAATGGAGACATTGGGTTCCTTTATCAAAGACTCCCTCTCACTGCTGTTCTTCAGAGTTTATATGGACTTCTCAAGCAGTCACCCTATAGCTTAACTGGATGTACACATTGATCTATCTAATTGCTGGCCCTCATTGCTAATTTTCCTAACCCTGACTAGGCAGCATGAACAGCATTTCTCAAGCAATGAGGAAAACTGTTTTATTCCTCTATTGCTTTGTGTTTTCTCACGTGAATATTTTGTACCACTTCTGCAATCTCTTTGAACATGAGGTTTTAAGTGACTCAGACACTAAGACTTATGCTGATAAGACAAAGACTTGGGGCTATACTTTTGTTATTCACAGCAGAGGCCAGAGATAGGTTCTTAGCCCATGGAAGGGTGTTTGATGTGCAAGTGCTACAGCAGAACTGCAATGGCATACTTTACATTTTATCAGCACTTTTTATCAGAAGCTGTTCTACATTACTGAGCCCCTGGGAACACGGCTGGAATTTAGAAACATACCACTGGAAATGTGCTTGCAGATCTGATGTCATATAAGCAAAATTTTCTGTATGTGCATGAAGACAAATTTACAGGGTTCACTCTAGTTTTTTAAGGCAGCAAGGACAGACAGGAACCTAAATACCTTAAAAAAATTAGATCTTGGTTAAATTTTACTGTTTAAGTTTTGCCCTGGAATTTCAACGTAAGCTCTGCAAGAGCAGGTTTTTGCTCTGCAAGCGAAGATTTACTCTGAGTCTTTAGTCAGGGTACCTGTGAATAGTAAAGGCAGAATTAATGAGGTTTCTACTCTACTGCAAGAATTTGTTAGGTCCATTCCTCACCAATATTGCAGGCTGGTACATCCATCTAGGCAAGAATATGGTCTTTCATTTTTATGATCACAGAAGAGGTAACTTAGCTTGGTGCAATTCACATATATTCAAACATTGTGCATGAAGAACATAAAATTGTCACAGATGTATTGGTTGCAACAGAGTCATTGTGCTGGGAAGATATGTTTCTTTCCTGGCCAGACCTATGAAATTTCCTAAAGCCAGAAAACTCCTTTATTTTGCGCTGAGAAAAGTTTGCTTTCCCTTTTCATCCTTCATATACGTGAATTAAAAAATTCTTTTATGTCTGATTAAAGAAGCATATAAAGTGGAGAAAACACTGGTTATGATGCTCTTTGCAAATGTTTTTCTTTCTTGTAGGGCTATATTGTTTCTTCACATAATTAGATTAGGCAAAATTCAATGTGGAGAAGAAAGCATCCCTGCTCTCCCTCCTGCCTGTACAACACAAGCTATTCCTTTTTAAGGCATCTTGGTTTTGTGTTCTGTGTACTTGTTTAATTTTGTTCCATTCCTCTTTCTTTTGTCTGGACATTTACTATATAGTATTTAACTGTGAGCAGTATCAGCTGCCAGCAGCATCTCTGGCTGTAAAATCCACAAATAGTAATGAAGTGATGTAGAACTAAGAGGGTGAGGTAAAGGCACTTTTTAAATTGAACTTACTAGGAGGGAAAAAAGGGATAAAGAGGCAAGAAAAATTAATACACTAAAGGTATAACAGATGAAGCACTGGTCTCTTCTCTCTGGTGACCAGTGAGGGGACTCAAGGAAACAGCAGGAGGCTGAGCCAGGGGTGGTTTAGGTTAGATATTGGGAAAAGGTTTTTCACCCAGAGGGTGGTCAAGCACTGGAATGGGCTCCCTAGGGAAGTGGTGCCAGCATCAAGCCTGGCAGAGTGCAAGAAGTATTTGGACAATACTCTCAGGTACATGGTGTCCTGTGCAGGGTTGGGAGTTGGACTTGATGATCCTGATGGGTCCCTTTCAAATCAGCATATTCTGTGGTTCTATGATTCCATGACAAGAGGAAATGGTTTCAAGCTGTGCCAGGGGAAGTTTAGATTGAATATCAAGAAAAGTTTCTTCACTGGTAGGCTTGTCAAAAATTGGAATGGGCTGCCCAGAGAACTGGTGGAGTCACCAGTCTTGAAGGAATTTTAAAGACATATGGATGAGGCATTTGGGAACTCGGTTTAGGGGTGGAATTGGCAGTGCTGATTTAATGGTTTGACTTGATGATCTCAGAAGCCTTTTCCAACCTAAATGATTCTGTGAGTCTGTGCAGTGGTATAAAGAACACTTGAATTTGCTGGCTCGCAGCTGAGGCTCCCTATTGCTTCTGATATTAGTTTTTTCTTGATAACATACTTATTATAAAATGAAAAACACCATGTGGAGGCAGAATTTTAAAGAAAGCTGGAAGAATTGTAAAATGCTGGATGGATTTTTGCCACTCAAGTTACATGTGGGTAACAGTAGATAGTGGGTAGTATGCAGTGATGGACTTTTTCACATAAATGAATACTGTACCAGAATGTTGGCTGGTGGAAGCACTACTCCCATTAAGCATTAGGAAGAGTTTCTTGCTGGTTTTGGGAAAAAAAAATGATGTAATTAGACTTCTAATTAGAAATGCCAGACCTAATGTTCTATTGCCTGCTTTGGTTTGAGGGCTATGGGAAAATATTAACTTCTGACAGAAGTTTACACCCACCAATTACTTGTGAAAAATTTTGATGGAAAGCAGAGCCTCAATCTTTTAGTAAAATGAAAAGCAATTAAAAGAAAAAGCAAACCATTATGCTATTAATTTCTCTCGAAGATCTGTGCCATTACTGTATTGCTATCACTGACAACATTCCCTTATAAGCAGCATTCAGCCTGATGTTTATTTATTCTATCATCCCTGTTAAAAAAGACAGATTTGGAGATTACTTTTCTGCGCAAGCATTCATAAATTTGCCATTTTCTCTTGAATCAGTAGCTCCTGCTACTGATGGTTGCAGAAGTTATTGTCACACAAAACTACTGACTTAGTTTTGCAATGAGAGTGAAACCTTCTAATTTCCCTTCCACATAAACATAGACATATATTAGCTATGCTTGAAACAAACTTGG
Source organism: Donacobius atricapilla (assembly GCA_013397315.1). Classification (NCBI taxonomy): domain Eukaryota; kingdom Metazoa; phylum Chordata; class Aves; order Passeriformes; family Mimidae; genus Donacobius; species Donacobius atricapilla. The sequence continues at coordinate 157,827 of WBMY01017006.1, forward strand.
AAGTGAGGTTAAGTTGCCCAATGCCTCTTTTATATTTAGTTCAATGAAAAAAAGAATCTCAATAGTAAGTTAACCAGCACACCTAAAACACCTCTAACCTCCTGCAGGAGCCTATTTCTCTCTGCTCATAAGGAAGGGAACCTTGGGAAATTGCTCTTCATAATTAGACAATGTGGGAATTTAAAGCTAATTACAAGTCAGAGCATATGTGATAATCTAACCACTGAGAATAGCACTGGGGCAAGAGTTCCGTCCACCTAACACATTGGGTTTATCTGTCTGTGACAGTAGTGAGAGGGTAGGGATATACTGTATTTAGGTCATAGTACTGCATTTTTTCTACTACATCTTTGAGTGACATACACTGCTACAGTGACAATGGAAGCATATTTCTCTAGCTGTGACCTGCATCATCCATTGCTGCATCTAGTTATGCCTTCACTGTAAAAAAAGTGCAATATTAATTAGCTATATATGTTTGATTATTAGGGTACAACCTTAAGCTATAAGCCAATATACATAAGGCCAATATTTGCCTTAAAGCTATACACTAAATTCAGTAATAAAATTCATTTTCATAATTTTATTTGACCAATTCTAGGAGTTCTCTACTTCAAAATCAGCATACTACTGTTCTAAAAATTAGTCCTGGAAGGTAAGCTTTGCACAAATCTTTCCACAAGAAAATTTGACCAGCCCTTTCCTCCTCCCAAGAGGCAAGGATGTGGGACATAGATACAACCTCATATTTTGCCTTAGTTCAAGTAAATCCTTAAAATTGCTGATGTTGAAACATGACCTGTTCACCTGCAGAGGTACTTCGCAGGTTGCAAATCTTTTCCAGCTTCATATCATTGGAGTGTAATGTGTATTTTAATTAAGTAATTAAAGCAAACATGGCTGTCTAGGAGGTTGCATGAGGAGCTGGGGACCTCTTAGGCACATCCTGGGGTGAGCACCTTGCCTCAGGTGAAGCAAGCAGTTGAATTCACCAGGCTGTCTTTGGTTTAATTTTTCTGCTTTATCAAATTGACATTAATTGTAATGTAATGCTGGACTTTTGCTGAGAACAGTAAATGATCCCTAAGGAGGAAAGAAATTGGAACAAAGGACTGATATCTGGACTATCTTACTGCATATGCAGAAGATTTAATGTTTTCATTTTTATTACCAGTATGGTTGCTTGTGGTGAGTTTAATTTTCTATCTAGTACTTTTCTGGCACAGTTCCACTTGCAGAAGTGAAATGGCATATCCAGCTATCTTTTTAGTTCCTGGGTGATAGAAGTACAATAAAAAAAGCAAATCTGAAGTTGGTTTTCTGTCATGAACAGAAATAAATCATAACTAAATCTTAGCTCCTCCTTCTCCTCCTGCCAAAAGTCCTGTACTCAAACACTTTTTACAAGCTTCCTGCTAGTTTTTAAATAATATTCCACTTTCTTTTTCCAATTTTTCAGCTTTTATCTTTAAAATCTTTTTACGACACTGAGATATACTAGCTGTTTCATAATGTATGATTTTACTGTAAAATATTGATTTGGAAAAGAAATACCCACAGAAATATTCAAGTTTATAGGAGGCAGATAGTCACCTGGTTAGCTGTTGCCAATCTAAAAGTAGAATAATCCCAATTAAATTCTTTTTGTACCTATGTATTAAGACCCAAAGCAGAGTTTGAAACTTGACTTTCCTTTACATTGCTTGTTGTTTTACAATAGTTTAGACATTTGAATGCTTCTCTGAGCTGGCATTCTTAATAGAGTGCATGAGAGAGTCTCATGTCAATCAAATCATTAACTGCTGATGCCTTTAGAAACCCCACATTTCATATTTCCTTTGTTGACTGCCCCAGTGACAGAAACTTATTAAACAGAAGAACAATGAAAAACAACTACTGAACAATTTATGGATACATGAGTTTTTCTATATGTGGAGATACTGGCATTTATGAGGAAGAGTAACTCACAAACATTTATGCATCTGTCCAGAGGTTTTTTTACAAGTATTTGCTTTGTATTGCTACATTAGCCTTGAGAGCAGATTTCAAATATCTATCCTACAGTTAATAGTCCTCGCACAGTCCTTGCTTTGCTGTTGATGTGACACTGGAAACTGCTGTGTCCAGCTCACTTTGTGAGCTGCACGAGGGCAAGCTGACTACCTCTGTTGATGACAGAAGAAAGAAAGTGTGGCTTCATGGAGAGGCTGAATTGCTCTGTTGTCTTTAAAGGCACATTGCCAGGTCCTTGTATGGGAGTTTGGCCATACCTATGAGGCTGGTAGACATTTCTGAAGACCTTTTCATCTGATATACTTCACACAAAGCAATTTCATTATGAAAGGATTAAGCAGCTTAGGTATGATCCTCTTTACAACTGCTTCTTTCCCTGAAGAGGTGCCAGGAAAAGGTTGTGTTTCAGAAGGGTACTTTGTATGAATGGTGTGCAAGAGAGTGGTCGCATCCTGTTTAACACATAAATTTTAAAACAGTTGTGACACCAGGGTCGCCTTTCTTCCAGACAGAGCTGGTACTCCTCTAAGGAACAAGAGTTAATTTCAGTTGCCTCGTTATTCATGTAATAGGCTTTTTCATTTTTCATGAGGAAGGATATCCTCTTAAATGAGTTTTGAAACTCTGTGAGTATTTTAATGAACACATGCATAAAATATGGTAGGCTGAGCAGAGAATAACCCAGATTTCTAATTTGTATGCTGTGGCATCCACTGAGAGAAACTTGAAAACAAGTTTGTTTTTCTTTTTAACATTTGCTTTGATTTATGGCATGCTCTGTGTTACTAAGGATCACACAGAGTGCAGCTGAGTGTGCTTAGTTGCTGTCTGGGGTTAAAACACAACAGATCTTAATTAATTCTAGCTTGATCATGTCTACATGTCTGACTCACATACTGTATCTAAGTTTAGAGTAACTATGACTGGACTGAAGTACTGATGCTGAGAATACTTTGGTATAAACCTTTGGCATTTCTTTGGTACACGCAACTCAGGGCTGAGCTGTTGCTACCACAAAGTTCTATGAATTGTGACTGTGAGAATGCTTTGCCTTTCCAAATTAAGAATGTCAAAAATGCTTACTTACTACAGGTAAGTGAAGTGCAGTATGCCATAACATTAGATTAGCTATAGGACTAGGTCATGAACCTTGGATTAAGTCCCTGACTGTGGCACTATTGCTTTTTTTTTCATTTTTGGAAAGCTCCTTCTCCAAATAAAAGGGCAAATGAAATCAAACTTGTTTTGATTAAGTATTTTAGTAGAAAACAAAACAAAAAAAAAAAAAGGAAGATTACAATTGTGAATGTTTTACAGTATAAAATAATCTTTCTGATGAATACTTGATAGGAGTAAAGAACAGCCCCTATAATATGTGGCAGACATAATTGTAGAAACATAAGTTATCTGATTATAAACTCCATAACCTTATCTACTCTTGGTAATAAATCTGAGGTTTTGTTAATAATTTATGTCAGCTCTCTGTGACATGCAAATAAACAATATTCTCAGAACTCTGTGTTTATTTATTGGGTTTTACAAATGAAGTAAAAGCTTTGTGAGCAATATTTTTGTCAGCTATTTCCTCCTGTCTCTGAAATTGTAAATGATCATGGGTGTTTTTTTCTGTGATGCTACAAAGTTGATGTAAACATTTGCAGTGATTCTTACTGACTGTCTAGAACTTGTGCTAACAAGCTCCTGGTTAGTTGGTTTTTTTTTGGGGGGGGGGGGGTTTTGGGGGTGGTTTTTTTTTTTGTGGGTTTTTTTTTTTTTTTGAGCTGCCTTGGAAACTTTATTCTTTGCCTGAATAACAGCAAAATCAGGATGATATTTTTGCTTTCTAGCTTTCAGAGATAGTTTCCAACCTGAAGTGTGGCCAGGGTGAAAGTGTTACAACTAAAGCCCACTTCCTTGAGGCGTTATAAACAGCAGTCCAAAATGAGACCCTTTGTGGTCTCCTGGCCCACAGCAGGCTTTGACCTGCAGCCTCCCTCTGAGTGGAGCCTCTCAGAGCCAGTGAACTCTGGAGCTTTCTGTACTTGGAGGATTGATGAATGATGACAATGGATCCTGGGCTGATCCCTCCACTCCTTGAGGGAGTGGACCCTTCAAGTATTGATTGGGCCCATTCCTGCAAAAAGTCTTCATAGTGAGCCCCCTGAGCTTCTGTTCTTGGCTCAGATCAAAAGAAAGGCTTGAGCAAGCTTTAGGTATGAATGCTGAAGCAGGCCCTTTAAAAGAAAAATGACAATAAAAAGAGAAGGGCTAACTTCTTTATGATAAGCGTGTTTTTGTAGGAAAACAGTATAAAGACACCAGGTACTGTGGTACCTCTGTACTTTGCCATGACAATGAAGGTGTCTTTGAGAGTTTATAGTGCTTCATAGTGAACGGAGACCAGATTTTCTGCATGAATCAAGTGGAACTGACTTTATAAGGTCTGTCTGCTTCCCTCCTATCAAAAGAAAAAGAGAGAGAAGAAGCAAAGCATGGCATCTTCATATAGGAAAGATATCAACTGAAGCGGGAAAGTATTTCTAAAAGTCATGGGGAAAAAACCAAATGGTGAGGAGTTTACACATCTTTGAAAGAGTTTAGCAAGTGAAAAAATGAGCTTTCTTTGCTTGACAAAATTGAAAAGGGTTTAAACAGCTTGGTTACAAAAGGGCAGGTTTAGCATAGGCAACCTTTCCCATCCGAACACAGAGCAGGATTTATTAATTAGTAATTATTTCTATAAAGAACAGTGTCATGCTGACAACAGTAATGAAAAATTCATGATGGAGACTTAACATTCTAATCTGCTGGATTACTATAAGGAGGCTGCCAAATTTGGGCGACCAGCCAGTGAACACAAACAAATATCATAGTTCCCATAGAAACTGGGATCACCTTGGAGATGATTAATACCAGTCTGACATAAAATGGGTGTTCCAGAGATATCACTCTCGACTGATTTAATTATGACCTGGTGTAATATATTTGAGCATCTCTGATGAAAAATAACTCTCAATTTCTCAAATTCTTCTTCCTACACCTTAGTGGAAGTCTAAGAAGGGTATTATTTTATTTTGTTTCTTTACTATTAAGAGAGAACAGAAAACCATATAGGACACATCCCAGAGTCATGCATGTCACACTGGAACATAAACAGATATTCTGAAGACTGTTCGGAATATTTAGAAACTTTATTTGTTTTTGGGTTTTGTCTGTTTGTGGTCTTTTAAAAGCATACATACCTTATATCTGCAGTACTCTGAGCAATACAAACTATTGATAGTTGTCATACTTAAGGAGTACATCAGCTGATGCTAAGAGAATTTTTACAATCCATTACAAAAATTGAGCTTTGTGAATAGAATACTAGTCCATTAATACTAATATTAATTTCACAAGAGACTGTGAAAAACAAGATTGTCAAAAAACCAAAATAACCCAAAAACAAACAAAAAAAAAGAAAAATAGATCTTTTTAACATTGTCATCAGAGAATCTAGGTATTCTATGAACACAATACTCTGTGCTTGAGTCGCCACATCGAACACTTGTGGTGTCATTCAATCTCTGTCTCTCAATGAACAAAAAGTGAATAGCAAATCTTATGTTCATATATTTTTATAAAAGACCTAAACCTCCAAAAGTGCTAGATCTGTAAGAACTTCTACTATTATCATTGAACTAGCATAAAATTCAGTTTTCCTTCCATGTGTTCTTGAGTATCAATTTTTCATGCATATTTCAGATACATAAAAAGTTGAAAATTTAACAGCAATTTGTGAGAGATGACACATTTACCAAAATGAGCTCTTATCTCATACTTACATAAAGCATTATTATTGAGAGCAATATTTAATTTGGTTGAAATACTACAAACTTTTCATTGCTGAGACTTCAGTAGTTTTAGGCAAGTATTCACAATGTGATTAATTCTTTCTTTTAATGTTGAAAATGCTTCCATGCTTATCTGTATTTAGAATACTGAAAAGAATTAAAATGTTTCTCCCCATTCATGAATTCAATTAGGAGATATTTCTCTGTCCGGAATCAGAAGTAAAATAGCCTTGGTTTTCCTCCACTTCTGGATGTGGTCTTACGTGTCAAGTGAGAAGATAGGGGAGAAATTTTAAAATATCAAAATAACTATGATGACTTTCAGCCTGTATTCTTCATGAGTGAAGTTACTGGATAGACCAGATTTCTAGAGAAAATGGTTGCTCTAGAAAGTAGCAACACCAGAACTGCAAATGCTAACTGTCCCAGTGAGAGTAGCAATGGGAAAGTAATAGAAAACTAATCTAACTGTACCACCAGCTCTGCAATGGCCTCACAGGGAAAAAGAGAAAGTGCAGATGAATCAGAAGCAACATCAGATTTGAAAGCTGAATTTAAAAAGTAGGTGGTTGTAGTATGCAAATGAAAAATGGAAGGATATGAAAGGATATGCAAAGAGAAAGGCTAAGAAAAGGTAAAAATAATTAATTTTAAATATCTGAAATATTAACAGAAATACAAAATACTTTTTCTAGATTTTTAACAATGGATGGATGATATTAATGAGTGGAGGAAGGAAGTCTGAAGTGGCTGATATTTTTTTGGAAGACTAACCATAAACAGTCAACTTATATAAATGGCATTGTAGTTAAAAAGGTACAAAGCCAAGCTAGATTTTGGAGAAAAAGTTCAGGTCCTTGGGTTAGTTTCTGTAAGGTATTTTCAAATTGTTTAGGAGTTCCCAGATGAGTTGGAAGAGCCTGAGAGCAGGTAAAGGCTATTTCAGGACAGAGAGTTGGTGATATGAAGAACTGTGACTCTTGGATATGTTTGTGAAAGGAGGGCAAGTCTAGACATACTAACCTCTGAAGAAGTTGAAAAAGAAGAGCCAGAGCTTTGGCTCTGGTCAACTAAATATCTTAAAAATTCTGGAATATATAATCAAAGCAAATGTAAAAATTAGCAGATAATGAAAAAAAAGAAAAAGAAGATTTTTCAAGAACAAATCACATTGGACTGCTAGGACAAGAAAAGATGCTTTTCAAGTGGGAGAGGAGTGGTAGATGTCTTATATGCACTGAAATAGTTTCATTACATGCTCATACAACCCATCCAAGAAAATACGTGCTCACTAAAATTAATAGCTATACAAGAGAACAGGAGCAAGTATGTGCTGCATTTGTGAAACATGAAGTCCAATCAAAAGGAACCCAGCAGTGAGAATCCTCCTCAGAAAAAACTGAAAGCATGAATGGAATAAAAAGCATCAGGTTAAATTGAAGTAAGTATGATATGTATTACAATTAAGAGGAAAAGAATGGCTAGAAATCTGCATAGGAAATAGATATGCAAAACCAGTGCTCCTCCAAGTTTTTGGAAATTTTAGTTCTTTCTGGATCATTTGCTCTCATGCAATGCTTTGCATTGAAAATATTCATTGCTTCCCAGGGAGAATTGCCATAATGTTCATAATCAGCTCCTTTTTTCTCATGAGAGGTGACAGCCAAGGGTCACAACCTGTTCCCACTTTCAGGTGAAAAATTCTGCTGCTCACTTCTTTATGCCTTTTCATGAAGTCCTCGCTTTCCTCCCTGCCACTGTATTCAAGGGACACTGCTCAAAAGTTTTCAGCAGAAGGTGATTTTAAGAAAAGGATGCTTAATTTTTGTCATGAATGATGTTGGTGTACCTTTTTGTACTTCAGAGCAGGAGGACGGATTACACTGTCCATTCCATTCCAATCCATTCCACCTTTATTTTTCTGTAATTCCATGTGAATGAGATGAAATGGCTGATATAATTCTTCATTAAACTGAAAAGCTCACTGATAAATAAGTAAACACTTATCTTAGGAAGAGCTGAAAGCCCCTGATTTGTCTCTTTCTTCTGATCAATTTTTAAATTCAATTCTATCCAAAAATGCTGAATTCTCTGGAGGAGAGCAAGACTAGTTTCTTCCTGTACTAAAAAACTTTCTAAGTTCTTAAATTTAGTTTTTATCAGGTACGCTTGCTTTTGCCAAGACTTTCAATGGCCAAAATATTTTACGACAAGAGTGAAGATTGGATTTTCTCAAGAGAACAAAGTATCTATCCTGATTTTTTTTTTTTTTTGTGAATGTCTACATGTTATTATGAATCATAATGGATTACATCCACCTAGATGTTTTCCACTAATACAAACATTGATATAATTTTGCAGGTGGGCATGGCAGAAGGGAGTGGTAGATCACTTCTGACTGCCCTTTTATATGCACTGGTCTTATTGATTTATTTCCGTGGAGTTGCTCTGATGCGAGCTACAATGATAAGCCAGCAACGTGTACCATATCTGGAGCTATATTCAAGTTTGATTTTGCTAATTTAAGGTCTCCAAGCATAATTTAAGGCTTGCAATTTATTCTCCGTGTGCTCGCATTTTCTTAGCTACGTAATAAATAGATAGGATCCCATACTGAGGCATGCATGTGCTGCAGTGGCTTGGTGAATGTGTAGAGTCAGAGGACTTCTACACAAGAGCCTGCTTTTCTTCTTACAGCTTCCACTAGGACAAGTCACAGCTTTTCTAGCTTTGTGAAGTCCAAGGCATCTTCTCCTCCTTCCAAAATCAGGGGAAGTCTATCTCCATCACAGAGAATGCTTTAGAAATTCTTCTTCCTTCTTGTAGAAAAGAACACTCCCTTCACTTTCCCCTCTGTGTTTTTAAAAAATTGTGTTATCTTTATAACAGTTTTGCTAAATGTTTTCCTTGAGGATGTAGAGACAACACAAAGGATGTACTCAGTGTGGCAAATACATTTCTGAGTTGAAATTCAGAAATCCAATTCCAAAATTATTTCTGACCAGGGAGCTTGACACCTTTTGACACCTGTGTCCTAATCTCATCCCAAGCCCCCTTCAATTCTTGTCCAAATCTAAGTGCAGCCTGGATCCCTGTAACCAGTTACATTTTTGTGCATGTTTAACTTTGCTGATGAGAATAGCTTCACTGGCCTCAGCAGGGTCACTTGTGGCAGAAAATTAGGCACATGCATAAACATTTCTAAGTTTGCTACAAGTTATGCTCTTCTCAATAGTGCCTGTACAGCAAATATTGGCTTATCTGAGAGTCTGATGGTGACATGATACACTTTGTCAAAGCAAGAAATATCAAAATTTTGGTCATAATTTGCATGTAAAGTGTTGAAACATAAACAATTTTATAGTTTAATCAACAGAAATTAAACCAGATCAAAACAGCTGTTCTTCAAACATTATATCAACAAAATTCCTATCATGAGCCCCTGCCATCAATCTCACACAGAGATGAATTTCTGGGAAGTTGGTGCATATATATAATGTCAATGCTTCAAAGGCTTGTGTTCATTTATCTGTACTTTAATGTATTACTAGAGAAGCATCTTCTGCATTTTCTGCCTCCCTTGAGTGACATGATTCTATTTACTTGTCTTCTGTAGTATTTTTTTGAATAATTATGCTAAATACTAGAAATGCCAAAGAAAAATTCAGCAATCTGTTCATATGTTCCTGATAGCTCCCTTGCTGAGTAATGGAATAATACTATCTTGATAGTAATTCAAATTATATAACTAATGGATCCATGGCATATTAAAGATAAATCATGTCTTTGTGCAATGTTCTGTGTTTCCTAATGCCATCCTAGAACTCATATTAATGACAAATATATAAAAAAAAGCAATTTGTTGGATTCTGTGAATTATTTTGAAAAATAGGAGGGGAACTGCTCAAAGAAATACAACCATATGTCAATATGAGAACGTGTTCTAAAGGTTGATAAACTTTTTCCATATAAGAATTGTTTATAAATTGAAAGATGAATGAATCTTCTATCTTCCAAGGATACCATCAGCAGATGCTTCAAATGCTTCAAAGAGCAGTCCTTAACTACTTTCAAGGGGCTTTAAATAGGTTTTGTGGTACACCTATGAGAAACCTCAGTGACTTTAATAAAAATAAGCTGTACTGAGGCAGATGCCAGTGCTCAAACCAAGGTTTCTACATGATTATATTTTATCAACAGGTTGCTTGGGTGCAGAAATAATTTGTTCATATTTTCTCGATGGAAATTATTTTCTCGTGGTACTTTCGATTCTTTTATGTCTGGATGCTGTCCTACAGAATATTTTTTATTCACTGATAGAGCTGATAAGGACTAGAAGTAACTAGCTGAGCACGTCTAAATGTGTGCATTCAACTGGTTGAAATTTAAACACTATTTTATTTTCCTACGGTAGCTTTTATCCATGCCAGCATTGAACTTCAACAAATTTTCACGAAGCCACAGTAAAGCAAAAATATATTATCATGCCTATAATACCTACCCAGGTGTAGAATAATAAGCATATATGTGAGGGGTTAAAGACCTGTTTTGCAGAAGAACTGGCTGCCTGTGGTATCAGGTGTACTTGGTGGTATTCCACTGTGAATCAGTGCCACAGCCAAAAGCAGAACCCATTACTCCTCCCTCTGGCTTTTTACTTTGCTCACATTTGACTCATTTGACTTCTAGTTTAAGACAGAAAAATAAAAATATACTGGGTATCTTATTTTTATGTACATACAATCTAGCTTCAGGCCAGGGTTTTGATCACTTAGGCCTTCTTCTGGAGACACGTAATGGTAACTTCTGCTGCTTAAAACCCAACAATGCAGTCCCAGCACTAGATTGCAATAATCATTGTACAGAATAACAAATTAATTTGAGAGTGAAAGCACATTTAGAAGAGAGAAAATGAAGAAAACTGGCCATTTTTTTTGCAGTTACTGAGCTCCTAAGACAGGCATTCTCTTAAGCTGGCAGGAAGGTTCTTTTCCTTCTATATATGTACGGGCTTCACTGGCACAAATTTGAGTGATTATCAATTTTAGCAGGGAAGTATATGTTTCACATTGCATTGTTATTTTCATCACACATAAAACCTGTGGAAACTTTGGTGCTGATAATAAGAAGGCCCATTATAGAAAGGCTAATAAGATTTTGGAGATGTTAAGGCTATATACATTATTCATACACTATGAATGGAATGCACTGAAGTCCTCAGCTTAAAGTGGAAGCCTTGGAGGCTCTAATAGATGGTTAAATATTTTACACAACATTCATAGGGTTAGCAGTGTCAAGTGAAATCCATGTATTTTCACAAAGTTGTAACTCTAGCATTATAAGAAATGGGTACTACAGCAGGTTTCTTAACAATGGCTACTTTAGTAGTTAGATTTCTACTCCCTTTACCTGGTTCCCTGGATCAGCAGTGGCAGTTCTGTGTGTATTTGTCTCTCTCTTCACGTGTCTCCTGCTGCTCACTGACCTTAATGGTCCTTAGAGAGGAAAGTGTCCTGAATTTCTCCGCTGGAAGAAATAATTGATGACCATGAAAACTAACAGTCCTTAGTACTTCATAGGAGACACTTAAAAACTTAAAGAATAGTATCCTTTAAAAACTGTTTAGGAAAATACCTGATGAGATTCAGCTTGGCTTTGCATTTAAGGTGTTTTCTGGACAAAATTTCCTTGACACATCTTTATCCAAGGGTTTACCTATAATGTAAGACAAATTCGTCATCTAGGTCTAGGTTCACATTCTCCATACAGAACTGCAATGGGTAAAGTGAAAATTCATCTCAGTTCACGCCATTGTGGCTGTTGTTTTTATTTGCAGGTCTTTGACCAAGGAGTGTAGCTTTCCTCAAAGAGAAAGTTGACAGAGTACCTGTCCTTCCCCTTGTCTAATCCATGTGCTGACTTCCCCTCCTACAAGTCTCTTCTCTCACTTTCTGGCATACACAGGGATGGAGATTTCTGGGCTGCTTTCCTTTGCTTTCCTTATCTGCACTTGAGCAAGTAATTTTCAGCTCCCCTTTACTACTCACGGTTGTTTCTTTGGACACTTTTTACTGAGAAGTCAAACCTGACTAAAATTGACCGGTGAGTGTGCTTCTCCCTTCAGACTGTTCTGCTCTTCTCCATTTATGTATCAGTTCTTTGACTGTGTTGTCCCCTGCTTCCTGGTCCTCACACATCTCCATTTGACTTCCATGTCTTGCTACTTTCATTAACCATTATAAAATTTTTCTTGAACAGATTGGAACACTGCAGTTCTCATTCAGTACTCTGGTGGTTTCACCAATGGTTTGATTCTTGGTGTACTGAAACCACTCTCTTCTGTGGAAAATATTTTCTCATGATCTGTATATTCCCCTAGACTTGAAGCCTGTTTGTCACAGGTCAAGAATGATCCTCTTCATGCATTTGCAAAGCATTTGACCCCATGGGATCATCTTCACCTCTTCACAAGGGCTCCTGAGAGCTGCAGAAGCACAGCTCGTGCTTAGAATTACTGATATGTGTTAGCTTTTTGCTTAGCATGGTTTGGGAAGGCAGATTACGTCCTTGAGATTTTCTCTTTTGGTTGTAGGAAGTTGCTGCTGCAATGTTTCCCAAAATATGGACCTGGAACTAAGCAAGTATTTTTATAATTGAAATATTTAAACCACCATTAACTACACAACATCCTTAATAGTCATAGCTACTTTCTTTGAACTCCTCCAGATTAAACCGAACCTAATTTAAAAGAAACTTTTCAGGTTGTTTGCTCATTATTGCAGAATTAGTTCCTTTTGAAATTTTGACAATGAGAATTCAAAGTACCTAAACACTGCTGTGATTTTTGAAACAGTGCTTGTGCTTGTATTGATCATACAATAGAGCAAAGTATGTCTAAGCCTTAGCTCATTATGAAAGTCTCTGAAACTCTGGAATTTATTACTCCCATGTTGGCTAATTAGTTTGTATGTAAAACTTTAGCTTTCATTTCTGTCTTCTCAGACAGCAAAGTTTGTCTTACCACAACAACCACATTAAGTGGATTTTTTTAATGCTTGACTACAGAGTATTTCCTGATTTTATACTTCTGTGTTTAAATGTTTGCTCAGCACTGTGTTATTACTTTACCAGCCTTTTTCTAGAACTTTAGCCAACTCTGGGCCATTATTTGGAGCCATTTACTTTTTCAGTGAGTGCACTGAAAGTACACGAAGGAAAGAGAAGGTTCAGTGAGTTTCTAAATGGTTTGGAAGGCTTTGAAGGCAGCTGCCTCCTGTGGACTGCTGTCTGAAGGGCATCTGAGAGGGTGGCAGACACATACAGCCTTCCTGCATCATTTCTAGCTCTACCTCTTCTCTTGGTTCTTTCTCCTGTTTACGTACATTACTGGATCCATGAAACTCAGAAAACATTTCTGGCAGACCTGAGCTCGTACAGTCTCCTCCCAGATCTAGTGGTTATTACAACAGGCAGTCCAAAATAATTCAGCCACCTGCAGGCCATTTTCTGTAGCATTTGCATTTTCAACACACCATGCCTGATTCCTCCCATTTTTATAATTAGTGGTCCTGCAGCCACTTAATTTTAAAAGTAAAAAGCTTTAATCTGAGCTTTTTAATTATGCCAGGAGTTAGTCAGCAGTGGGTGTCGGGATCCAATCTGCTCCATCTTCTCATGGCTATCTGAGAAAAGAAACTGTTGTTCTGGCAGCAACATCTTTAGCCATGTAGGTATTCCAGCTGCAAGTACCTGCTTCTCCATGCCTGCACTTGCCACTGTGGGGGAATGAGAATATTCACACTTGTTGGAACAAAATGGAAAGAAGTATACATTTTTCTTTTTGGTTCGAAAGAATATAAAACTTAGCTCAGTCTCTCTGTTCATTGTATGAATAGACCACAATATTTACTTTACTAGCAACGATTATGCTTTGGTCTTGTGTTTAAACAAACTTACTAATCAAAACTGTAGTTGTATTTTTATAACATTCAAGTGGTTTATTCCAATAGAAGGGTGAAGTTGTGTAAAGAATGGTGAAAACTAATTATGGAGTTTGATTAATAACTTACCTAATGAAACAGCTAAGCGGTATAGTTAACAAAATTGTTAAGTATAAGCCAGTCTTAAGCAATTTCTCGCATTAACCCAGTCTGAAGTAAAGATTCTCAATAGTGGGCTCTATGGTGTGGTAGATCTGGTCTTAATTAGATACTACCCAGCATTAATGTGTGGAAAACTTTTCCTGACGTATCTTTAGATAAGAGTTCAACTCTGATCTCCTAAAAATAAAATTATTTTTGTCTTGAGGAACAGGCTGACTTACAAGAAAAATTATATACTTATAAGTAAAGGGTTGAAGAAGCTTAATTTGAACTGAGGGACCACTATCACTGTGTGTGTTTGTAGCATCTGATGTAAAAAACCTAGTCCTGAACAGGAACCTGCAAATACTATCAATATTAATATTAATTCTATTAATAACAGGAAAACTAATACCATCCTTAGAAAGAAGCTCTAATCCTAACACTATCAATATGTGTGTAATTTAGAGATTAAAACATTAATTCTTTGCAATTCAAATGATCTGCTGTATTCCTTGTGTCCAACCATAATGTTTTTCTCATGGGATGACTTTACTGACGTGTTCCCTGTCCTGCCTGATGAAATGCAAGGTCTTGTAATAGAATTGTGTCCTACTTTGGATTTTATGGTTTTTTCTAATCAGGTGAAACCTTTCAGTTTTAACATCATGTTCAGGGAAGAAACTATGCAATTTCTAGTCAAATGCATTCTTCATCTAGTTAAGTTGGTTAACCAAGACTCCATAAACAGAATCATGCTAAGAAAAATTTCTGTTCAGAATTCTTCAGAATTTTACCCAGGATGTTTTGCTTCTGCAAAGTGATAAGTATACATTTTATTTACATTAATTGTAAGTAGAAAGTGTTCTTTTTCTAATTAGTAGAAATGTTTCACCAGTACCAAGCCAGAAGTTCTGCATAGTGTATTATGCCATATATTAAATTAAATGTGGTTCTTAATTTACACTGAGTAGACAAATCTGTTTTGTCCAAGGCTTTCTCTTTCCTGATTTGCCAACAAAATTAGCTCTACATTTTTTGCCTTTCTACTATAAACTGATCACAAATACACGGCTAATTTCTCAACAAAAACCTGCTCAGAGGTAACCAAGTGACTTGAAACATTTATTTTTCACATCAGAAAATAGATGCAGACACCACAGAAAATAGGTGCATGTAAAATTTTAACAGTGCCAATATAGTCACCTAGTAAAACTTGAAACCTTACAGAGCAAGACTGAGATCTAAGGTGCCTGCTGCAAGTGTGTTTCATTTCAGGCCAAATTTATTCTCAGTTAATATTTAATTTTATGTTTTAGGCACTGTCATCATAACAAGCTAGAGGTATGTGTTTTCAGGGTGAGGATGGATGAAAGTGGCTTACAATTTTTGTGTTTCTCGATAAAACTGTCAAGATTTTCCTGAAACATTCTTGTTGCATAAGGCAATTCTCTTTGGTATCAAGCCAAGTATGGGTTTAATAAGGGCTACAAACTCTCATTCTGTCCAACTCATGCAATATCCAGACACAGGCAAAAAACAGAAGTGAACTTGATTTTTATTTTGTTTTTGCTGGCATCATTGTTCATGTAGTCCAATGTGTCTAGCTGGCTTTCTATAAACTTGTCTTGCTAATGTATCTTCTCATACAGGGGTGTACATTTATGTCAAGATGGAGAAAAAAATGCATGTGAATTTAGTGGTGTTTTCAAAGTGAAATAGCCCAAAAATTCCCTTTTGAACAACTGCAATTTCCTTGAACTGAGCACATGGCATGGCTTAACCAGAAAGATGAAATTTATCACAACAAAATATACCTTCCCATTCCTTTATTTAATGTGGTTACCAGAATTCCCTAAAAAGTTTATTTTGATAGTGTCCAGAGTGACAACTGTATGTGTAGGGAACATACTATAAATATTACATAAACCTGACATGAAATGTTGCTTTGTTTGAGAAAGGAGTTTTTTCAGACCTACATGCTAGCACAAATAACCATTGCAACTTTAAGCAAAATCCTTTGGAGGTGTTGTCTCAGGACTTTTCTGAATATTGTTGCTTCGCAAATATGAGGGAACTTGAGAAAAACATATCTGCCATACAGAGACACTTTTCTTCTACATTTTCAGTGGAAATAAAGGCAGAAGTTTTTAATTATTTATATCCCATTCCTCCTCTCTTGGTTGAGAAGGTAAGTTAGGTCAAGATGTGAAAATGAAACACTGCTTTGATTCAGGAGGGAATAATATTGCAACTGTGTCCTTGTTTGCTCTACACATCAACCCACCTCGAGATTTCCCTACACCGCAGCCTTCTTTATAACCCTCCTGGCATCTCAGCACATGTGAAACCTATCACAGGCTCTGAAAATGTCTTTTATGTTATGACTGTCTGGTTTTAGAAAAGTGGAAATTCATTCCAACGATGCCCTCTATGGCTTTATTTTAAAATGAAACAAAAACCTCCAAAGAGTCTTAAAAGGGAAGAAGTCCTTGGCACTGGGCACAGTTAAAACACAACATGACCTGTTGTTTTGATGTTTGCTATCCTGAAAGAGCATGATCCAAAGGTCTAAATAGTTCCTGAACATTTCTTTATTTTCAGTGCACACTGACTAGGTTCTAAGTATAGAAAATAGCTACAATATTTTTTCCTTAAAATAGTTACTGTGTATTAAGTATCTGAAACACATGCTCAGCACATCATTTGTCCTAAACATAGTAAAATGCCATGTGTTCATGTTTGCTCCAGAGAGTGAATCCTTTTCAGTCTTAGAGCTCTAGTCTCTTTTTTTTGCAGGCTGGTTATTTCAGATTTCATTGCTGAATGTACCTACAGCCTCTCTTTTCCAGGGATCTGCCTTTCCAAGATGAAGACAAAACTCTATCTTCTGTCTCAACACTGAAAACACTGAAGTACATCAGCATCAAGACAGTTCAAGCCAGAGTTTTGGTGGTTAGACTGCTTAACAATTAAGGAGGGAGGGAGTCAGATCTTCAAAAACTGTAGGCAATATTTACCATTGTGGAAATTTCTGGTGTGTTGGTAGAGCCAAACCTCAGTGTATAGTTTTCTTCTTGACCTGGTTGTGATTTACACCTTCTCTGGGTTCAGACTATTGCACACCAGAGATACAAGTAAATGCAGAGTACTAATGGAAGTAACCAACATGGAATGCCTCAAGAAGAGTAAAAAAACAGAGAAAAACTCCTACTTTCTTGAAACACTCTTGGAGCCTTTGATACTTTGCAGCTCAGCCAGAGATGATGCCTTTATGTCTAATTGATGTCAATTATTTCAGTTCCATGTATTTGTTCACTCACACACAAAACCCAGTTTAGCTCCCTACAGACCCAGATGGGCAAAATCAGTACAATCTACAGAAGGGCAACTCAGGGCACCTCAGAAACCTTCTCTGTTTACTGATCAGTAGAAGAACACTAGGCCTAAACTTAGCATGAATGCATGTTCCCAGCTTTTTCTTAACATCCTGAACTTGACTCTGTCCCATCAAAATCCATATCAGAGAATAAATGGCAGCTCTAGCTTCTCATGCCTATCTGAAGACGGAGATCTTTAGGTATTAGATCAGTGAAAGGATCTGGTGAGGACAAGTGCATAGTGACCAGATGGGGTCACTATGAGATGAGATGGGAAGAGATCTCTTTCAGGTTAGGAATATCTTGAGCAGGTCTCTTGGAGAATATCTAATGTAAGAAGTCCAGGAGTGCTGACATGTGACAGAATTTTCCCACTGTGATGGGTGTACTTGGAAGAAAAACAAAGTGACAAAACTCTACTCAGTAGTTTGATCCAAAAAGGTTGGTATAATATAGCAAAAGGACTGAACAAAAAGGACTTTTGCTGCCCAAAAGACCAAATTTATGTTTTCCTCAGGTACAGACTGAACTGTAAAGCTGTTTCTGTGTGAAGAACTGGCTATCCTCATAGAGCAGAAGTTTGTATGCAATGAATTAAAACAGAACTTCCAATTTCTCTGCTAACAGAGCATAAATCCACTTACTTGACCATTTCATCTAATGGATATGTGGAAACATCAATTTTCTTTTTCTCTGATAGATTTTATATTTTCTAAAGCAAAGCAATCACACAACTTCTTTCAGAACAACCTGTGACAAAAAAATCAAACAAACCATTAATCCAACAGAAGGATGCAGAATGGAAATGTTTCAAAAGCTGAAAATATCTGGTATCCCTCAATACTTAAAAAAAAAGTATTATAGGGGGGGTTGAATCATCCTCCCACAGTACAGCTATTGCAGAACAAATGTTTGTTCATCTTTCCCTTTCAGCTGTTACTATTTTGACTGGTTGCATAGACAACCTGAACAATCACCTGAGCCAAATTTAGTTCAAATGCAGAGGGAGTATGTGATGTGAATGTGGAAAGGCCCAACTTCATTAAACTACCCTTTTTTCAGAGCAATTTCTGTTTCAAAAAGAGAATACAAGAGGAGTTCAGCATTTCTCCCTGTGTGTTAATACAGGCCTCACCTTCCTCTTGCTATCACTGACATTCCTATTTATTCAATAAATAGAACATCCTGTTTCCAAGCTGAAGTAGAAAATAGGGAGGCTTTTTGTCTTTGGCCTAAAGATCCAAGTGCTGATGACTTGTACTCGATCAGTGCAGTTGCAACTAGGATGAAATCTGTGTTTTACAAGAATAATTTTGCTATGAGGCTCCTGGATTGAGAGGGCAGGGGAGATCTAGGGATGAATAAGTTTGTTTTGAGAACAGTCTTTCAAGCAAGTTGTACTTGCATAGCTGAGCTTCTCTGTTGCATGTCTCAGAATGTCTAGCCAGGTGTTGATTTATAACGTTTCGCTAATGATTTTGCTCTAAGAAGATAAAAAGGATCCCTCCTTGTCTGCCAGGAATACCGCCTCCCAGTCCACACTTAGAAGTCTGAAGCTTCAAGGGAGAAGCATCAAAGCCACCAAAATTTGGTAGCAGGAGTAAACTTACTTCACTCTGGTTTCACTCATACACTGAGGATTGTTTATGGGCCACTCAGACTCTGATCTGTATCTCCAGAGTTGCCACTCCTGATTTTTGCAACTCACATCAGCATGCATGTGTGCAGGAGTTTTCTTCCAGTCTGTTTCTGTGTTTTCCTTCTATTCAATTTGTATGAATTAGAATTTGCTAATGATGCCAAGCCAAAAGCTTCTAAAGCTTTATACATCCTCTGAAGGTTTCCAGTCTTCCCTCATTTTTACATTTCCCAACATGTATAATGGAGACAAAATTGCACCCCAATTTATTGTCTCGATGAAAAGGCTCATCTCTTACATGTGTTAATTCCAGAAGTAACCCAAGTAACACCACTCAAAGCCTCTTTGAAATGCAAGAAGTTCTTTCAACAATATCGTTGGAGGATTGATTTATTTTAATAATAAGAGATACTGATACCGATATGCACTAAGAGTCAGTTAATGGCTGGTCCAAATGGCTTTTAGAACACAGACAAGTAATTTAAGTAATAATTTGTAATAGGAGTGGCTTTGTGTAAAATTATCTCATATTTGCAGCTTGTCATTAATATTAACTGCTCCCTATCACTGCTCTCCTCTGTTTTCTGAAAAGTAATTGCTACTGCTGTCTTAAAGACCAGAATATATTTAGGTATTGTGGTTTATTATTGTTTTCCTCATTATACATTTTTTATAAGTTTAATACCTGAAGGATTTGAACACAAAGCAAATATATAATTTAAACTGAACTCAGAGATGCTATTCTTGGGACTCCTTCTTTCAAAGCTGTAGTGGAATCCCATCTCCTGGAGGAAAAGCATCCATGTGGTCAAAGCCATCACCACAATTGGCACTAATTGGGAGACCCTGTGGAAGTTTGGGCAAAGACCAAGGTTTTAATAAGCAAGTAGTGTGAAACACCCACTCAACACCTTATGTTGGGCTTCTCCATGACAGTGTTAGACACATTGTCAGGGCAACTGGTAGAGGTTGCACTGTAGTGCTTTTGATAATGAGAAGACTTGTTTTTCCCTGGAAATGCTATTCTGCAACCTTGCACTAAAATCTAGGTTTTCTTAACTCTGTTTCTAAGAGCTAAGAAAGAAAGGCAATGTTATTTTGTCAGAAATAACTCCAGTACTAAATTCAGCAGCTACAGTTCATTGGAGACTGCTAATTAAATAATCTATATCACCGCTCAATATTAATTAGTGAGTTTTAACACCTATAGACTAAAGAGCCTAATCAAACTTTCAGTCAATTCCTGCTGTGATTCTCTTGTGTCCTGAAAACTGCTCAGTGTTTTCCTGCCTATGAATTCTTTACTTTTCAATTACTTCCCAGTAAAGGATTTCAAAAATCAAAGTGCAGCAGATGTTTCAGAAGCCCAGGAGACCCCACAAGGATGCTCCTTCTGCACAAAGCACTCTGCAGGATACAGCCACAGACAGCTCTACTGCGCTGGATGTGCAAGTGGATTTATATGAGAAATTATTGCACCTGAAACTTTCTTTTCCCCTTCCCCCAGCACTGAGCATGGCATCATGTTGCATGAAAGGAATGCCATTGCCTCTGAAGAAAGATCAACCCAGTGACAAGATGGAGTATAAAGTTTCTAATATTACCTGAATAGAGCAGAAGGCTGAGTGCAAGGGCAAGGAGCTGCCACCAGCAGCCCTCCACTGTGGTGGGGAGGGCTGGCTGGGGTGAGTAGGGGAGTATTTAGGCTGTATTTTATGAGAAATAGTGAGTGCAACTGACTGGCTGGGAGACATTGTTGGTTTTGATTGATGGTATAAATATCCTTTTTTAAAGAAGCAATTCAAGTGCAAGCTTTTTAAAAGCATGTGTAACTATTCCTGGTTTGTTTGTGCATGTGTGGCTAATAGCTCTTGGCAGACAGAAAAGGAAGCAGGAGAGACATAAGATTAAGTCCTGGAGTTCCCAGCCACCACACAACTTGATGTTCTCCTCTCAGGGCTGTGCATCCTCACATCTTTCTCGAGAAGACAGGGCCTTGTCTCTCTTCAACAACGGCGTCTCCAAGCTCCCAATTTTTCCCCATATCCTATTACACTGATTTTTGCCTGCAGAGACAGCCTGACTCTTAGTTATTTGTGTAGTCATGCAGCATAGATAAAGTCTCTGCTTCAAAAGAATCTGATCCCAAAAATGCTCCTATACATGAGTAAACACAGCCTGGGACAGAAATGACTAAATTGATTACAAAGCCTCATCATATAAGTAGAGCTTTAGTTAGGATATTTTAAAGGTATTAATAAATTAGGCATTTTTTTATTACAGTGATTCTGTCATTGTACCCTATCTAATCACTGTTTCCATTCTTCCAGGGGTGTGTCTGTATAACACATGTGTTATAACAAAACTCATAATAGAACTTTTCCCCCTTAACAATAAAAATAACAATGCATGGAGTAAAATCCAATGCTTTTTCTCCCTGCACCTGCATTCATACCTCCTACACCAGTTGGCTAAAGTGGGTGCAGGAGATTTAGCTAAGTTATCATCAGGTACATTAAACTCTGACACTATGCTCAGGGCCAGTCACACTAATCCACACTAATCCACTGGTAGTGCCCATCAGCCTTGCCCAGGCTGGTCTGTGAGGGGAGGGAAGCAAAGGCACTGGCTTTGTATGGAAGATTTATTTTTTGTCAGTTTTCCCAGTTTTCATCCTATGGTACTAGTGCTGGATCTTAATGTAGAATCAAGAAAACTCCAGCACTTCGCGTGAAATCCAATCATGCTTGCATTCATCACAAGGGTCATAAACATCAGCAGGAAAGTTGGGGCAGGTATAGAGGAACTGATTTAAGAAGAAAAGGGTGAGTTCAGACTAGATATAAGGAAGACTTTTTTATAATGAGGCATTGGAAAGGGTTGCCCAGAGAAGCTGTGGATGCCCCACCCCTGGAAGTGTTCAAGGTCAATTTGTATGGAGCCTGATCTAGTTGAAGATGTCCCTACTCATTGCAGAGGGGTAGGTCCTTGTAGCCTTTGAAGGCCCTTTCTAACCCAAACTATTCTGTGATTCTATGATTTTCATTTTTGCAGCTATTTGTAGTTTCTCTTAGTTACCTGTAGCAGCTATAACAGAGGGTAAGTCTTTTAACCCTGCTTTGTATTTAACAACAACAATCATACATAAAATGCTGTGGTCCTTTAATAGCAATGTAACAATCAACCCAGTGAAGTGTAAAACCAGTGTTATAAGGGCAGATACTATTCCAAATGAAGTTAATTGCAAAAGTGCTTTCTGCTGATTAAATATAATGTTATTAACTGCTGGACAATAGACATACAAAAATAAAGATATTGTTGGCTCTTTACCAGTAACAGCTTAAGGCATTTACTTCAAAAATATTTTTTCTATTCCCAAGCAGATCCTTGACTATATCATGTGACTTTGTGTTATGAAATGATGGAGAGAAGTAGAACTTCTTGAAATCATCCCCTTCTCTTTTGACAGAGATCAGCTAAGAGGCAGAAAGCTGCATCAGTGTAACTCACCTCCCTGGCTGCATCAGTAGGGTCCTAGAGAGCCCAGCCTTATGTCTCCTGCATGTTGCTGTGTGTAATTGCCAGCAGCTGACATAATTTAGAGTGGGCCTGATTCTGCCCTAAGCATATGCCAAAAATATCTAAAACTTTTCAGAGCATTCTCAAGATCTTCAGAACTATACATGTGCCCTATAACCATTTCTATCCTGCCCAGCTCCTCCATCTCTAATCTCTTTATTGTCAGGCTCTGCAGCAATTCAATGGTTAGGAATTGTCTTAGCACAGTTTCTCTTGGCCGGTTATCTTCAGTGACATTTTCAGCCTCTTGATATTGGCATATCCTACAGGGCAGCTCAGTCCTGCCAAAGCTCTCCAGGCTGCCGTCTCTGCTGGCTGTACATATACTGCTGCTCCCATGCATCTCAGGAGCCCTGAGTTTGTTACTAAAAAGCCTATCTTGGCTTTTTTTTCCTAGACAGTGCCACTATCTGTCTTCTTTTTCTGAAAGAAAGTTTTTGAAGTCCAAAAAAGGGGAAGTACTGAACAGAAGAAATTTAATGAAATAGGCATCAAGAAACACAAAACCCCAGATGTTTGTAAGTTAGAGGTGCTTAATCCAAAATTCATTGTACTATGACCATTGTTTTCTTACCTCTGGTACTGAACATAATCATAAATCTAAATTTTGGAAATCAGGCAAACAGCAGGAGTACAATACAATATACTTTGTTTTGCAAAATATGAAAAGCAGGAAACTTGGATTGTTCTGTAGCCCTATGTTCTTCATAGAAAAATGAACTGGATATTGTGATTTCAATAACTATGTTTTAAATAACAAAATAACCAAATAAGGGACTATATACTATTGGTAGTTATGAATTCATGCTACTCAGGCAGTATATGGTAATGGCAGGAGCAGCTGCTGTTCTGGCCACCTCCTGCTCGGTGCTCATAGTTGATGTAAACTCCATCAACCTTCTTGTCCTGTTGGGATGACAGCTGCAGTTTTCCAAGAAATGTTTGCAATCCCAAGTGAAATTACAAAACCAGAACTGGGGTCATGAGGAGGAAAGTAGGATTGCAGGAAAGAAGTGGGTTGTTTCCTGGTTTTTTGTGCACAGGCAATTTCTTACCCATGTATTAGGAATTGAGGCAGCAGGCAAGAGCTGAGAATCTGAGGTCTTCAAAACAGCAGCCTGTGGAGTGGAGTAGCTTGGCAGACATGGCCAAACTTAGATGTCCAGCATAACACTTCAAGCGGCTATAACTTCCAGGAAACTTTGTATTTCCCTGTAGTGCTGGTAACTTGTAACTTTAGATCATATTTCTGGCCCGGAAAAATGGTAGAGCTTGTGACCTAGTAGTGCTGGCTGCTGAGCTGCCGAAAAACTGGTAACAAATCACATAGGGCGGCCTGTAGCCCCTTCAAACTCTAGTTTCTGCATGTAGACTCCCCAGGGCTGCTTGGTCTGAAATGTCTGGGAGTGCTTAGGGTTTAGCTGTTCTAAGAAAAAGCTGATCTGGCTCTAACTGCGCTGCCAGGAGGAGTGGTTATAAAGGGTACTGTTAATTCATTAAATGCTTGTGAAGGTTATGATCACTTGGTAACTCTTTTCCTCCCCCAGTTATCTTTACTTGTATCCCTGCAGCAGCAGAGCTACAATACAAATATTAACAAGTATGAAGAAACAATCTTTTAAGAACAAGACTAAACTAATTTATTGAGAATGTGTCAGTGAAATTGCTCTCCAAAGCAGGTTAGCAGCCTTGAAATTTCCCAGAGATGCAATGACTAACTTAAATCGGAACTGAAAAGAAAATCCTGTGAAACACATTCAGCATTAGGATTCATTTCCCTCCAGTTCTTCCCTTCAGTTTGTTTTAAATTTAAATAAAATAAACACATTGTGTTTCTTGTCTTTTAAAGCAGGAATTGAAGAAATAGTTTGAAGATTTAGGATTGTTCCTATACTAGGTTTAGAATTATGACTATTTGTTGATCTATTAGAAATTTCTTCATTCTTTGAAAGGAAAAGAGAATGTCCCCAAGTCAATTAGACATTCGGACATTCTTCTACTCTTGTAGTGAGTGCATAAAGATATCTGTGAAATATAGAGTTACTGATTGTGTTACAAGCATATAAATAAAATGTTAGTATGCTTGGTGACAGAGCTTGGTTTTGCAGCCATGTTGACCATGGGAATTCCAGAATAATTGGAACAGAAGGAGACATTGATGACTTTTCTTGGTTTGCCACTGAGTACCAAATAAGAGAAGTATAAACATTAAACAGTAAATCAAATGTTGAAAAAATAAATAAATATGGAACAGATGGGCAAAAGATGTGTCCAGCTGGCTAATGACAGTCATTCTTTTTCTTATCTGAGCAGTAGCCACATGCAAAGTGGGTTGGGTATTGAGCTGAAACTGTATTTTCCAATGTTACACTTCGTCCACTTTCTTCCACAGACCTCCTAGATAAATCAGAGGAAGAGTTTCTTTAAAAGGATTTTATGCAAGTAGTCAAATAGGATGTTTCCTGCATCTCTCTTGCTTATGAGGAAGTTAAGTGTCAGGGCCCAGGGCCCATTGCACCTTTGATGACTTGCACACGTCATCATAATTTTGTGGCTGCACAACTCTCTGCCCCATATCATGAACCTATTGATAGTCCCTGTGTTCTCAAAATCTGTGCTCATGAGCTTACCCTCAGCTTTTGGTGAAGCATTCACGTGGACCTCCTCTCGCTACACAATTAGGCAAACACTCCAACCAGGGGGTCACTGGGGTATTTCTTTGAGAACAAGTCTCCTTCTGTCTCTGCTACAGCTGTTGATGCTGTGGGTGTTTTGAGGGCTAGAGAGTTATGAGGGCAATGTCTTCAGAAGAACACCATGGCTTTGGTGAAGCCTTGAACTAAAACTATGATTTTAAATTATGAAGTACAAATACTGTGAATCAAAGTATTTATACTACTTCTGTTGCAGATTTCACAGCATTATGTAGGAAGGTAAAGAACTACTTCAGCAAGACCAGGTATTTCTTCTGAGTGTTACTGTATAGAACTTATTTTTATTTAGCCAATCTTGAGAAAGTGAAGTGGTACAAAAGCTGGATTCTTGTTCCAAATGCAGTCAAGTTAATATAGTGCAACTGATACTAATGTTTGGCCTAGTTGTGCAAGGAATTAATGAGATGGTCCTAGTAAGCATGTTATGTGATTTACAGACCTCAATTACAATTGCTAGAAACAGTTTGTTCTGATGAAACCTTTTTCTGTGCAGAGAAGAAGGAAAAACAAACACTCTAATTATGATCATGACATTTGAGAATGTCACTATATTTTTTTTTTCTCAAGGGAGGATGCAATATGATATACCTGCAGTGATAATTTCCAGTGTAAATTATTCTATGATATTATGATTTGTACATTAAAAAAGATCACTGGGCGATGAATTTAGAAAAACATAAGGTTGACAGAATGACAGCGAGAAAACAAATCTACAGCTACAGTGCAAGAATTGCCCGCTGCAGTGGGCATGTTGGCATGTTCACTTCTGTCATCTGTCACTTTAATATAAAATGTGATTTGTACTTGGCTTTGTTAACAACTGGAAAGTTTATTATTTATTAAAAAATGTTAATTGAACAGTGTTCTATTAAACTAAGACGTGAAGGCCAGATATGTTGGTTGATAAACAATTTCAGATAAAACTTTGGTGACAGACATGTCTGATATGAGTTCAGAGCAGGTACAGCAAAGGCATTGAAAATACAAACATAAATGGACCTTAGGGATATGCCCAGCTTGGCTTGAAGCCATGCTACACTAGTGAGGAAGCACTTAGTAAAATCACTTCACCCTTGCCATCTCCACCAAGCAGGTGCCTCATGCGAGAACACCAATGCTCTTGACTTCATAAATATCCACTTTGGCCTCTTTCTTTTAAGCTAAAACTGATCCAGCCTTTAGTGGCCCACGGTGAAATCAAACCAGTGCTCCAAGATGAGGAACACTCAGCCCACTGTCAATGATTCAATCCAGCCCTTGAGAAAATGTCTCATCTGGCCCACTGGCCCTCTTTCCAACTTCTTCCTTTAGACATGGAGCTTCAGGCACATGAATTAATGTGGCAGCTGTAGCATCTTGCTCCCGACTGCCATTTTTTCTCAGCAGCCTTTCCTGTATCTCACTGGGGGTTATACGTGGGGCATGGGCTGACAGTGTGCGTGAAGTTATGCTCTCCTCTGTGAAATCCCCAGAGAATCTCCTCCTCGTCTTCTCTTCCAGCATCTTAAATTTTTACTGGAAATCGTGTCAATACCTGTCACTAGCTGACAAGCTAACAAACCTATCTTAGTCTGTGCTGAGCACAAAGCTTTCATCCTTCCTCTAAACATTTGGTGGCATTTAGAAAACAAAAATAGGTAGAGACAATACTCTAACCCTCTGATGAGAATATGTGTAGGGGAGAAAACAAACAACACAGAGGAAACAAGATGATGCACAAATACACAAAGTCAAAATGAGTCTTCACTTATTTTTCTTGCTGACAAAGATAGTGCTTTTAAGATTTGTGATTGCACATAGAAATGGATTTCATGCTTATGGGGATCTGCCTTCTCTGTAATATGTGCTTAGTAATAAATCCACAACTCTAGGTACTCTGCAGAAGAGGTAAGAAAAAGCAACACAGCATTACTTTGAAAAAATCTATTTTCAAAAAATTTCTAGTTCAAAAGGATATGCAAAAGAGACCTTTCTATTATATTTATGCACAAAATCACAGACCCTCATGTTTACTTCTAAACCCACAATATTAAATTCTACTTCATGAAGTGAATTTTATTTTTTTAATTGAGGTATTAACTTTTATGCTTCTATTTTGCTTTGAAACATTTGCATCTGTTTCATGTTTTGTCACGCTGCTTCAACTACATTTTTCACAACTTTGGCTGCCATAATATCTGGAAACAGATTCTTATATTGACATAATCTTCTTTGTTTTCACAGTCTCATCCTCATCAGATATTGGCAAGTGATCCTCTGTTAAATATCCTCATAAGAGGATAAGTTCAGCTCTATCTGCAGCACAAGTCTCTGCTAAGCACGTCTCTGCTGCCTTTCTTAGCTCTTGCAATGAGGAAGACCACATTCTTCCAGGTTCACTGTGTTGATTGTACTTTACCATGTGTTCTGTATCACAAATTTGTGTCTCATGTTTCCCCAGTGGTGTTTTGTTGGCAGATATTGATGCCTCCTATAGGAGCAGTCCCTGTGAGGGGCTTGTCAGACTGCTGGGATCCCTACAGGGAGGAGCTACAGGCCTCCCAGGTCATTGGAGGTGAGGAAATACCTGGTGAGTCTGTTCAGAGACTCATTAAAAGGAAATGGTGTAACTTTGTTGAGAACAGTAATATTAGTGTAAGCATGGGGATCCAGAGCAATTTTTGGCACAGAGGCAGGTCGGCCTTCTGAAAAATAGCAGATGATAAAGGGAGAAAAGAGTGTGAAGAGCTGGACAGCTTTTCTGTGTAGGTGGTTATTTATATTCATTGGCAGTCATCATCTAATGTGAGACTGAGTTATTGCAGACCATGGATAGTCTTTTCCATGGACTGCCTGGTCCTTCAAAGGATGAGATGCTAGCAGCGCTGCAAGCATGTCCTTCGTATCCCTGTAAGAAAGTCATTTGGCTGCAAGGATGTCCAGGTTTCAGGGATCAGGCAGCACTCAGCAGAAAAAGCTCTTAGGCTTAGATTATGTTTTGCTCAGTCCCGTTGCCATACCCAAGGACTGGGAGTACTTGGGTGGAAGAGGTTACCATCAGAACAGTCACTTGGACTGCTCACCTGTGGAGCAGATAAAATGCAGTGTTTCCTGTTGGTAAGTACCTTGAGACACAGACTGCTTATTGGTGGGGTTAGCTCATCTCATGATAAAAAAAAATCACAGATCACTTGCTGGCAACTCTTTCCTGCAGAACAGCCCACCTGGCATAGCGCTGAGGCAGTAGGATGTCATGGCACCAGGCTTCAAAAGAGAATCATAGTTATTACACTTAATGCTCAAAATGCTTTGGTGTCATGTAGTTACGGCACAGAATGGTCAAATAGTTTAGTGTTGAAATTCCAGTCATTTTTGGAAATGAGTTACTTTTGTAATCAATGGACAAGATATGCAGTACAAACACATTGCTAAAACAAACATTTCATGACATTGCTGTTCACTCCCTCAGTTTAGGCAAGCCTGATCATTCCATGGGCTTCAAGCGGACAAATCTCAACAGTTGTTCCTGTAGATATCACCTGTACTGCCACTGAGAAAAATGTGGGCCCTCCCTAAGAGCCCAGGCTAACTGGTGGTGCTACTCTCGTGTTCCACTTCCAATGATTTAAAAATGGGGTCATTCCCCAGCATCTTCATGTGGGTGGGACTCACCACTGCCAAGTCACCATCCTTCCTCTTCAAAACACAGAGAAAATGTGCATGCAGAGGTTTTTGTGGTCATCTGATCTTTTCAGTGGGCACAGAGATCTGTGCATTATATTGTAACAGAACTGCCTATTGAACAGAACTGTTCAATGAGAGTTGGTAGCAGAGTGTGTCAGTAGCGATGGCTCTCAGCTTGAACACTTCAGGTTTTCTCCTCTTCTCAGATATTAGGAAAAAAATTCTTTACTGTGATGGTGGTGAGGTACTGGAACAAGTTGCCCAGAGAAGCTGTGGGTGCACCACCCCTGAAAGTGTTCCAGGCCAGGTTGGGTGGAGGCTTGAGCAACTGGGTCTAGTCAATGGCATCCCTGCCCACGGCAGAGGGATTGAAACTAGATGATCTTTAATGTCCCTTCCTACTCAAACCACTCTGATTCTATGATCCTATGAATTTATTGTGGTCAGCTGCAAAAAAAAAAAAAATTATCAGGGCACAACATTATAAGGCACATACAGAATTATTACTTTCTTCCTCATTTTATGAAGATGATTAAAAAATCTGAACTCAATCTGTCCCAATTTGAACTATTATAGCTGTATTTTCGTGGAATGCTCTGTACTGGAAGAGTCCCCCAGACTTATGTCTGTATTGGTAGTCCTCAAAAGAACACTTGTTTAGAAGAATTTAGGTCACTAACTGAAGATTTTTGAAGTTTAACTGACATTAGGATCAAGATAATAAAGAAACTATTATGTAGGTGGCATATGTTTTCTACTTATAGTGCCATTCCTACTGCGGTTAAAGGCAGAAAAAAAGAATGTTGGAAAAATAAAATATTCATTGGTATGCATATGCTGGAAAAACCATTACTTGGAATGATGCCAAGAGATTTTACATTATTTTACTCTTGTAAAATGAAGGAGATACAAAACTCAGCATTATTATTGTTCTTCTGATAAGGTTTTACAGCTGTTCAAAATGAAATGTACTGAGGGAATATTATTTATATTAGCTATGATATAAAGCATCACAAAAATGGTAACATGTAAAAGCAGCGATTCATTCACTGTATTTAGCACTAACCAGCATAACTGACTGCATGTTTTAAATCACAAGATAATTTTGAGTATTTAAATAAATGGGATATGATTAAATACACAAAACGTACAAATCAAATATAATGACTGAAAAGTAATCAGCAACTCATTCCCCCATGTTTAAATATTAGAGCAATGCACTCTAAGAAACTGAATCATGCACTGTAGTGTACTTCATCCTACAGAACTGAACCTGAGACATGCAATTACCATAAACACTCAAAATGATTGAAAATTTAAAGAATACATAGATGCCACCTAAAGGATCATCTATTGTAACTATGCCTTCAGCTAGATGGTGTGCAGTAGATATATACAATTTTCTTCAGCTGATAGAAAACATGACTCCCACAGATTGCTATGCTATTAAGTACATAAAAAGGCAAAGCCTCCGTTGTATTCATTCATCTCCTACACAGCTCAGTCTTTTCACAGCTTATTTGAAGGGAAAAGATATTTTGAATTTTGTTATTTACACAATTGTCTCACATGAGCTCCAAGTATATGCCAAACAAAGTTGCTGCTACTGTGGTTAAGAGAAAAGGGCTATTATGAGACAAGGTGGTGAGGGACTGACTGTGCTGGAGCCCTGCAGACTGTGCTGGGCTGTGGGACTGACGCTGGGTGCATTTCAGAACTTGTGCTGGATTGCAGTTTGATGTGCTTTGGATTTATATCTTTTACCTTTTATCAGCCTCTTCCTCATCAGCTGCCATCACCTCCGTCAGAGTATTTCTGGTTTTGAAAACAACTATCGGTCCTACCGAGCAGACTCTTTTTTGGCCCCTTGCCAGCTCTCCTTATGCCTTTCCCTGGAACAAACCAGCATAAAAACAGAGTCATGAGGACACAAAAAGATAAATTTGGTCAAATCTTATGGTCCGCTCTCTATTATTCTTGTTGCTGATAGATTGCTGTGTACTTATCTAGGACATTTTTATTCTACCTCATACTTAAGACACCTTATGCCCTGATGTGCTCAAACACTCTTGCCCTGTCTTGCTGATTTCCACATTCTGGAAGCAATCATGAGGATGGAATGGAGGCAAAGCCAGTGGTGGTAAATCCACGTTTAAGAAAGCATTTGGAGTGCTGAAGGGTTTGAAGGGAAATTTTTGTAGTCAAAGATTAGCCATTACCTATCTGACAGTTCAGTCCCATCAAAAAGGAAAAATATTTACTGAAAATATTTAAGCCATCTCAAATAAGGAATACTTAAGTCATGGCAAGTAAGAAAATTTGAGAACAGAAAAAGAGATTACAAGACAGAGGAAAAAAACAATATGAAATTAGGTTTCTTCCAAAGGCTGGAAGAATAAGGGGACTGGGAATGACCCAGCCTGAGGTGGAAACAAATTGAAAAATTTTAAATCAGAGAACCCCTCAAATCTGCAACCTACTTTGTAACAAAAGCAGATACCCAGTTGCAAATGGTTTTACTTTGTTAGACTAAGAAATTCTGAGGTTTTAGCACAAGAACTATTCTGTGAGTTTCTCTTCATGCACAAAATATCTAAGTGCATCTAGCTTTAGGATGGCACTAAAGCAGTTGTTAAAAGAGAGTGTGTGATGTGACTGCCTGAGACTGCAGACAAAGCAGAGGATGACCTCAATGAATAAGGAAGTCTTATTGTTCCAGCTTCGTATTCCCACAGGAAACTTACTCTAAAATAAATCTACAGTTTTGAAATTATGCATTTAGAGAAAGCTGCAAGGTTGAAATCCTCCCTGTAAAAGGAGCATCTCTGCAGTTCTTTTGGGATGGCAAAAGGAGAAGCAGAGCAAACTCTGCAAAGCAATATTTTCTGTACATCAAGGAGAATACTTGGGCTCTCACTTTTCCCTGAGTTTTACCAGTCTTTGATGCTAGTATATGAGTAGCCTATCTTTAACAGCAGAGATTCTGTTAGTTTAGCCTAGTAATCATTTAACAAGCATAGTCTCAATCCCATACTGCAAATTCTAGTTTCTGGCAAGTCCATGATGTGTAAGTGACAAGAGAATTTTTTTATTTTCCATTATTCTTTTGAATTAGTTGAGAAAGGAAGATTGATGCCATTATGCTGATGAACACTGATAGAGCATAATAATTCTCTACTGGGGACACAACAGAGATGTGGTTGCTAACATCAGTGAAACAGCTTAAAAGAAACCCAGAATGGTTTGTTTCAGTCTCTCCTGAAGAAGCTGTTCAGACAGAATGAACATTCCAGGGTCATGTACTTTTACAAGTATTTGCACAGGTGAGTAGAAGAAGAAAATAGGTTTTAAAATCTTGTCAGGATGAAATCAAAGATTCAAAATAGGTAAGCTAAAGAAATCAGAGGACAAATATAATGAGTGAATGTTTGAATATGTAGTAAAAGCACATCATCTACAATTTATTGCTTGTGAATTTATATTACAGACTTTGTTTCACAGGAAAATGTCAGTGGTTGAATTTCAATGTAAAAAAATTCTACGCCTCCCTACACAAATACCTAAAGTTGTGTTTTGGTATAATTCTTTGTTTCCATTCTGCCTGCCCTGGAAGCTGGGACGCAGAGGATGGAAGCTCAAGGTGTCACAGCCTGTGATAAGAAGGTTTAGTACATACACACACACATACACACACACATACACATGCACATGTGCTCCAGTGTGCGTGGGATATAAAGTTGCCCTTTATATTTTGTTCGTCATTCATCACATTTTAATGCTGCAAGTAATAAAAAGGACTATTTTTCCTTATCTTCTTTGGTAAACATGGATACAGAAACATCCTTTTTCTTGGTGAACTGTTAAAGAGGATCTTAAATATGAAAATAAATCCTCGCACTTCTTGACAGTAAATAAGTAACACTGATTTTAATCACAGAAGACAGACTGAGGAACTCAAATGGACAGACCTGATGGGCTTCAGGATGAATTGATATTTAAGAGATGCATACTGCTGGTTTACCTTAAATAGAAAATCAACATAATCATAGTATCTCTAAGTATTAAAAGCAATGGCTTTGTGAAACTTCAAGTAGTTTTGAATGTATATCAGAGCCCGGCCTTTCAAATTTGTTAAGGATCAACAAACTGGAAGAAATAATTTAACAACTGCAGTCTACAGTAATTATCCATGCCATTTCTAAAACCATATTTCCTCTTTTGTTTAAGAAAAGTTCATTCAGAGGCTTATATTTTTCAACAGCTGGAGCCAAGTATATTACTCTGACTGTTGCTGATGAAAGAAAAATATTTTTAATTGTACTTTCTGCTTCAGCATCCAGTCCTGACTTTTTAAACATATGTTGGGAGGAAAGAGCAAGAAAGAGAGTGCTCTTTGACACCCTGGATACCAGCAGAGAAACCATCAGTTCACTAAAATTTGGAAACAACATTTAAACAGCTGTAGCTGTGTTAGAAAAGTAAAAAAACCTTTCTCATTATTCTATGGCAAAAAAAAAAGCTGGGGAAAAAAGAGATAAGAAGATAAAAAGAGGTATTTGATGGCCTGTGTTACCCAGTACAAAATTGCATACAAATGACTAAATGAATACAGCAAATACTTTTATTTTTTTAATTTTATTTTGTTCAAGCAGAAACTGAAAATGGAGACTCCTAAAGGCCCTATTATTAAAAAATTCATTATAGACAAAAATTTCTTCTAGAAGTATCTTGGATTATATGGAACTGGGGGTTAAAATAGCTATGAGGAATTGACTACAAGAAGTTTGTTATATCTCTAGCCATTTAATCAGTTTCAGCTGTAATAGAGATAGGTCTCACATATCTTTAAAAGCTGATATTAAGAAAATTCTTTACAAACTGAAGACCCCAAGAAATAGTGTAGAATAAGGAAGAGGAAAAGATGATTCACCTCAAAAGAAAATTAATGTGTGTCTTATACAAAATCTTTTCAACTCCAGTGAAAATATTCCCTTTAAATGACAGTGCACCATATTGATCAACAGAGAATTGGAAACACTAAAGGAATAAGAGATAAAGTACAATTTAACACAATAGGGGCAGACAGAAAATTGCAGATCTTCACAAACTGGCTAAAGAGCTGTATTATTTAACTAACAGGCAAGGAATTGCATTGCAGTAATGAATTACAAAGAATAGCTGAGAAGTACTTGAAAAACAGAAGTATCAAAAGCTTCCTAGCACTGCAAAACCTCTATTTTCCACAAATGAAAGACAGACATATTTTGTTTGCTATTAGCCATGTTTGTATTGCTAATCATGAGAGTTAATTTATAGACTTACAAATTCTTAATTTGATCTTGGGAATGCTCTACAGATTTTTTTTCTCTCATCCCAACCTGTATTCACCACAGTGCTGTTTTTTTAAGTTTAATATGCAAATTACCCTATTATGCTTGGCACATGAGCAATGAAGAAGGCCCCAGTCAACAAGGGCATCTTGCTGAGTGAAAAATGTAGGCTCAAATCTCTTCCATTTTTCAGGAAGTGGTATTCAGATACCATATGAAGCAGTGTATAAAATATGCCTGGTTATACATAAAATATATCTTTCTTTAAACCTCAAAAAATTTTTTATTTTTAATTTTTAACTTGATTAGCCTGGATTGCTTTGATTTCTTTCATGACACCAGCTTTCTCTCTTACTGACCAACTGCAAAGGTGATGCTGTGCTTCACTAAGTGTTTGAAACTGCTGCTACTGCTGAATGGGGCTGTGTTCATGCCATTTTTTAAAAAAAAAATCTTTTCATTATATAATTTGAAAAACAGATGCAAGCCAGAGTTCCATTCTTCTCTCCCCAAACACAATCTGCTTTTAAACTGCAAATCAATCCAACATGTCTCAGATGTCTGCCTCCAGCTGACTTCTCCCTTTAAACATAAACAGTGCAGATTCCCAAGGCCTGTAACTCTGACAACCCTCTAATGCCATCCTTTAGACTCTCCAAGCTCTGTAAATCTTCCTTCCATCACAGCTCAAAAGACATGGATACTGTTCAAGATATGGAAAACTATAAAACCAGCTTCCGTGGTAAACTCATCAGCTTATAAATTTGTTTATAAGTATGACCCAAGCACCCATCAATGAAACAGATAAGTTGCAGCTTTTAACACCTTATTTTATTTGCAATCTAATTACTCAGTGCTTCACATCTACAGCTGGGGGGGGGAAATTCCATTAATTTCTGTAGTGACTCAGGCTGAAAAACCGCTGGCCCAGTAGAAGATGTGACTGCATGCACGTGTATGAGGCCCACCAGGTGTCTGACAGATGGCCTTCTAGCATCTTTAAGTACCTAGTGATTGGAAGAGCCAGCACTTCCAAAATGCATTTGTTCAAATCACTAAACTCTAACATATGGAAAAGCATGCAGGGGAGTGCGTGCTTAATGGAGCCAGCCAGTCACCATCTTTAGGAGGTTAACTTTTGTTTTCAGCCACAATTCCAAAATTTCCAATGCCCTGCCATAAAGCAGAGACATATCCATTCTTCATAGCAATGGCAGCCTACAAAAAGGCCACTACTTGTTACAATAATTAGCAGCTACATGCTATACATCTAATGTATTTTTTTTCTTTAATTAGAGAGGAAGGAGAGGCATTAATAATTTGGTGTATTGGAAGCTGAGTGCTTTTTTCAGCCTTAAAAACAATGCAAAGAGAACACAATTTATTTTAAAAGGGGCTAAACTCATGCCTTGCTAGCAGCAAACATGATGTGCTGTCTCCATAGAAACAGAGGTTGGTATTATTAAAAGAAGAGAGGCTTTCTGTGGCTGGTTCTCCTGAGGGACCCTCATTTACAGCTAGTATTGGGTAAACTGGGTAAGTGAGTTTTACCACCTGTTGTTAAAGATCGTTAGATATGCCTCTTTAAAGCTTTATTAACTCTCTGCTAATTCATGACAGAAGTGTGAGGAAAATCATTACCCCCTACCTATGGGTTCTTCTGGAAGAAGATTTACATTAAAAATCAAAACCAAAGTCATATCTTCCTTTAAACTGAGTTAGCTTTGAAGAATGTTACTTGCCATTATCCTGGTAGAAGAATAGAGACATAATTTTGTCTCTGTCTCACAACCAAAAATATTTTCCTCCTGTTGAATAGTTCAAAGACTATATGCCTGAATAAAGAGACCAAGAGGAAAATTCTGAAACTGGAAAATCGAGTAGTAGCAAAATGACAAGGCATTATTCCAGAAAGTTACTGAAGATTTTAAAACTAAAGTTATGCACTGGCTACCTATTGACTCATATGTCCTGTGGTTAATCTAACTTTTTAATGTCATGAGGAACTTCTAGATGTGATAACCTTCAAGTCTATTTTTGTCAGTGCTCACTGATTTCTATACACTGATGTCAGTAAAGTCATCGCTGCTCTTGGCCTTCTCAGCTTTCAGGACTGACAGAGTAAATGGGATATTGGGAAAGGTATGGGAAAGAGTTCCCCATCTCCATGCTCTAAACACATTATGCTAGGTGCTAAAAAACTAGCTATAACCAGTTATAGCATCCTGTTGGCCTACATAAAAAATATAAAGCTGGTTTAGTGAGATGGAGCTGGAGCTAAACATTTTTTATTATCACATTTCCTTCAATTTTACAGCATAATTTCTTCATATCTTCTGCAAATCTGAAACTTAGCTGCCCAAGTGTTCTGATTACACCCAAGGCCATAGGAAACAGTGGGCTTGGTTAAATACACATTTTTACTAATTATGGACTATTCCACACAAGGAAGATGAGCAACTTTTGCCAAATATGGGAACCACACAGCCCTTGTGCTCTGGCTATTGTTTCAAGATTTGTACATAATCCAGATATAAATGGTTTGAAAGGCTTGATATAAAACACAGGTCTGGACTTAGCAATGTAAAAAAAATCTTAGAGCTAGCGTGGGACACTTCACAAACTACAAATCTCCTTTGAACAAATCTCTTTTGATCCCCCTTAATTTTTTTTTCATCTAAAGTGATGCATTTTTAATAATTCCACTAGGACAGGAGGAGCTGGCATCTCTGTCAGCACACTGATTATGGTGCATGAACTTCATATCTTGGGATTGCTTCTGGAAGTTTTGTTTCAATGCGTTTCAAGGAAAAAAAAAAAAAAAGCTGCTTTGAAGTATCTGCTGCAGAAGCCAGATCATCACTTGTTTTCTGTTTGCTATCACACTTGAAAATGAGATTCATAGAAAGACAAGTTAATTATATGTTTCCAAGCTTAAACTCTTCAGTAGGAAACAGAAAGTCAACATACATACAGAAAGGACATATAAAATTTTCTGTCTCTTCTTTCGCCCTCAAATAGCTTCTCTTTTCAGTTTGCCAGGGCAGTTAGCCAGCGCTGTTCCTAGAGCTGCCTGTTGCAGCAGGAGTCATCTCTTTAGCCCTCCTACCTCAGCATGATGACCTCAAAGAAAACCCCACTAAGCTCTTCAAAATGCAAATTAAAGTTGGCAAAGGCCAAAGCCTGGAAATGCTGATGCAAAATGCTAATGCAAAAGAACTTGGGTAAATAATAACTACAGGAAGAAACTGAGACTTGTACTCGCTCTGCATTATAAAATCTGCTCAGACTGGAGAGACTTGGTGAATTTTGCATGACATTTTGCTGTACCTGCTGGTTTCTGCTCTGAGGCTGCCAGTTATGGGTCAGAGGGATGAGCAGCAGAAGTGAGAGCCCTCTGGGAGCAAGAAGAGAGCTAGTTATCAGAAAACACCTAATTGCTTGCTGTGAGGTATGCAAGCTGAGGTCAAATCTCTGTTCAGAAAAATGCTATCATGAAAAAGCAATATCATATGTCGACAAAAGGGAGAAAGAAAGTGAGCTGTAGTAATTTTGGAAAAGATAATTTTATGCATACATATATGTATAAATCCCAAGTATATATGTAGCACCTTTAGCAGGAATGGAGAGTGAACTGAGACTTACCCGTGTGGGCTTGAGACAGCTGGACACTCATCCAAGCTGTAAGAAAGGTTGACAGAATGCAGATGAGCAGATGTGTGTGTGTAACACTTTTCTGCCTGCTCAGTGTCTGTGGGTAAGTGAGCAACACCTCCACCCAGCAAAAGCTACTGCAGTCTGTGCCAACCAGCTGCTGCTTGCAGATGTGCAGAGGAAGCATAGAACACCCACCAAAGACAGCTGGGCTCTGCACACCCCTGCAGGAGTGATGGGATTTTCACCCCGTCAACCCCCTAATTAGGGGTTTTCTCTTTTCAGAGTCCTGTACCAAGGTTTAAAGGATGAGACGAAACCTGTGGCTTTGGTCTTCAAAGGTGATTATTCTATTTCTTATCTTAAGGTCTTACAGCAGTCACAGTACACTGAAGAAAACGCAGCTACAGGAACACGGACAGAGGGTCCAAGGTAATTTTAAAGATTTCTAATCCAATTAACTCTTAAAGCGTACTATATTTACAGTTTTGTACCAATAACTACTACCTATTCTAGACACGCAATTTCTACATCAAATCCATTTTACCAACGTCTCTGTGACACTGTCGCAGCATAAAATGGAGTAAAAGAAGAACATGAGACACAGGCCAAAATTCTCCATCTTGCTCTGCTCTACTTCCATACTAAAAACCCAAAACTGCAAATTTTCACCCTGTGACAAACTAAACTAGTATTTATTTTAAATCTTTGTTGGTTTCAATTCATCTCTGAGTGTTGGAAGTTTTTTCCCATGGACTAAGGTCAAAGACAGTGCTTTCCTGAGGTCCCAGCCAGGGTCTCGGACCCCCCAGGGCAGTTTGAGGGATTTTCCACATGCTCTGGACTCCAACACAGGGGCACCTGAGGAGAAGCCACCCCACAGGAACATGGGGGTGTGCCCAGACTGCTGGCTGCACATCAGACAAATTACAGGCAGGTATCAGGTGTACGGGATAGAGTAGCCTGGTGATCCAGGTGAGCACAGTGTGAACCACAGAACTCCAATAGGGACCTGTCCATGCAGGTCTGCCCAGGTGGCACACAAAGAGAAAAAGAGAATTAAATAAATCTGCCTATCCCTTCAGAAGGACACCCTTAAGGTTTTATTTTACATGAGAAAGTTTTCTTAGGACAAAGCAAGGAAAAACTCTCTCAGGAAATACATTATTTCATTTTCAAAGGAAAACACTGTACATAGCAGAACAAAATTTAGAATTTAAAAAAGCAAGCATTTGACATTTAGGGGAAGCCTTAATTATTTCACTGTATAACTACAAACTATGACACACTTTTATGATGTACCTTTTTTTTAACCTTCCTCTCATTCACTACAAGATTCTCATGCAGCTAGCAGTTATTTAATATTTGCTTTCTTCTTGTTTTTGAGCGTGCAGCTCACCAAATGTCATTTACTGCACTCCATTGCCTCATCTGAAGGTGGAATTATCCTCTGTAGGCTGCATTTCTCCTCACTATGGTACCTGAGTGCCTCTTAGACTTGAATGTATTTCTTTAATATCCATGCATGGTGGGAGGGAGTAGTTATCTCATCTTCCAAGACCTGGACATGGGAGTTTCCTTGGAGGTTTTAGCATGTAATTTGTAGCATCTGCTTTTTAAATACTCTGCCATTTAGTGCCTGGCCCATCATAAATAGAGCAAAGAACATCATTAGCTAACCAAGGAGAAGTATTGGCAAGAGGGGAGCAGACTGAGCACTGTTTTTCCAAGAGTGGGAGATTTCCATTTCCCTCAAGAATCACTGTCAGGGCCCTACATCTGGGATTAAATGACAGAGCACCAGGTGATGGATTCAGTGTCATTCTTCCCGTGTTCTGTAGTCTGTAGGTAACAGCTTTTATCTACACTAGAGAAAATAAATTTAAATCCTTCTTCTGCATAACTAGATTTAATTTGGATCAAACCTAATTGGATATGACAGTAGTGAAATGGAAAACAAATCCATCATGTCATAACATCACCAGGTACTACAGTACTTGTAGGTTTATATGAGTCATGGTTTAATGGGTGTCTTTTGCTTCTCAATCCCCTCTACTCTCCCACTGCTGGGATCTGGGAGGTGGCAGCTGCAGGGCTGGGATCTGATTTTGTGGATTTTTTGCTAGGAAACTCTTCCCTCTTCCTCCTCTCAAAGGCAAGGGATTTTCGAACTGAACAATGTTTTCTGGACTCCTGACACTTGGATGCAGGAGGAGAGCCCTCTACTCTCTGCAGCAGCACTACCTGGAAAAACAAGAGAGCTGAAGTTAGGATCCAGCAGGTTTGGGCAGCGTAGGACTAGGCTGAGCCCCCAGCACAGGGTTTCCAACTGGCATTGCTGCCAGTTCAGTATCACAGCATAATAGAATACATTTATTATCAGAAGAGATTTCTTTCTATGGCATTTCTATGGTCCAAAACAGTTTCAGTTGCCAGTCTTGCCCTGTGAAGCTCATTTTATGTAACTACCCTTCACCAGATCAGGAGCTACAACCTGCCATTCCTGTCTCTCTGATGCTGGCCTCAGTATGCAGAATCTTTCCCTTCTTATTAGAAATTTTGAATCAGAGCTGAGCCTATTTTGTGAACCCAGTTGAGGCTAACCTGTGGAGCAGGATTTATGCAGCTCAGAACTTTCAAGCTAAGTTCAAGTTGTGGTTCTCCACATAAACATATCAAAAAGAAGGTCTAGCTGTGAACATCCCCTGGTTACTACATCTCTGAATATCTTTCTGTATGCTCCCCTTAGGATGCAGGCAGATATTTTAAAGTAAAAAGCATTTAGTAACATTGACTGGCCACACTATAATGCCTACCATCTTTTTTTCAGCATGTTTGGCTTTATACATGGAAGAACAGCTCCTATTTAATTCACTTGAGACTGATGTGTAAACCTGGAGTAACATGGTGAAATAAGCAGAGCTACAGGCAGAGCGGGAAAGAGGAACAAGCAATTGAGAGTCTTACGCAAATTTTCACAAATTATTCCATCTGATGACTTTGGAGACAAAAATAGATGTCTGAAAAATTGCCTTTAATGCAAACTGAAGCTTTGAACTACACAGCAGTACTTTTTGCAGCGCAAAGATCTTGTTTGGGCAGTATATCTTGAATTTTAGTACTTGCAATGTACAGACTCTTGAAGAAGATACTTGAAAAGGAATGTAGCAAAACTAAAAGGAAGATAGTAAACCATGACTGGAAGTCTGACGTGAAGGACAGGGCATCATAATTTATGTCAAGAAACTGAGAAAATTATCTGTTTTTTAAAGATGGTAGTTAAAAAAAAGACTTTTTGCAGAATATTAGATGACACTGACACAGCGTCTACCCCAAAACAGACTCTGCTTAACACTGTGGGATGATGGAAGAACACAACAGACATTTTTAGAAAGGGCTTAGTGAGGGAATTGCCACTTGTCCTGTATCTTTCCAATTGCCCTATTGCATCAATGCTTTTGGAATAGAACAAAAATTATTTCACTAGTAGCAAAGTGCCAGAACGGGGAGGCAGCTTCACAGAAAAAAATGAGTGGTGAAACACTACATTTGGAAAGTGATGATATTTTCGTTCCAGTCTTATACTGCAAAGAGTGAGATTCAACTAAACACTCTGTTCCATGGAAAAGCTGAGCAAAACCCCTGATCATAAGAAATAGTGTCTTGTCGAAGTGCAAAAAAAAGGATATAACTTCATCTGAGAACAGCATCTTCTTCCTCACCCAAGTAGTTTTTACATGTAGGTTTTTTGCTGATTTCTGTGACATTTTAGAAAATTTTTGATTTCTTTTCTTCAGAGTATACCAGCAGTATGAACACAAATTTCTCTCTCCCAACAAGAATCATTTATTGATGCAGACAGTGAAGTACTCTATCAGAGCCAAAAGGGAGTTTTTCTATCACCCCTTCTTGCCACACCTGGCTGATCCTGACCACAGGAATTATGGTCTCCTCAGAGCTTGGTTTCATGTGTTAACTGCGCAGAGAAGAATCAGGTCAGTAAAGTTTACTCTGTAAGCTGTTTAAGTGAATTTGTTTTGATTGGAGCAAATAAAGATGCAGTTTACAACAAGGAACAGTTCAGACAGCAAGACGAAAACAAACGGTCCAGCCACCAAGTTTGATGGGCAGTAATTTCCCAGAGAGGAGCAATGCTAAGTGAACTAGGGACAGGTGGCCCTTCCACTTTTCCCACCACCACAGCTGAATTCAGACCAGAGGAGCTACTGGAAATCAGATCACCCACTGTGTCTTGCAGAAAGACCTTTGCTTTAAGAGCCCAAGTTAGGGGTTTAAAGCTACCCAATTAGGCGATTTGGGGTGATTATTTTTTTATGCAATGATTATACTTGAGTCACTGAATAACAGAAAATCTGTGTCTTCCTATGTCATTTTATGCCACAAATCTGTGTTTTGCTGCCATCAGAAATGTTCAGAGAACTAATGTGGTGTGACAGCAGTCCAAATGAAATTAAACTGCAAACTGTCATAGTAGCTTGAGGTTGACAAGAATTTCTTCCCAGCTGGAAACCACAGAGGGAGAGCTTCACAGATCACTTGGTCAGCTATATGCCCCATTAAACATCATTGACTAATATCAGTGAAGGCTTATCAATCACCAGAGTCCCAGAGACTGTGAAGAGATTAGGAGTGATGCAGTTTACTATGGAAAATTAAATCCCTGGTGGGTTTTCTACATCCTCCAGTCCATGCTTTGCTTTGTAGTGAAATTTTAATAGGAGTTCAAGAAAAAAAGATGGAGAAGAAATGAGGGTGCATTTCTGTTTTTCTCACTTAATCTCTTCTCTAATGCTTTAGGAAATTGCTGGCAGAACTAGATTATCAGAGTAACTTCTCTGTAGTTGCAATTTGTATAGTAGTGAAGGCATTATACTTTGGTATGAAACATATGCTTTCCCTCTGTTACCACAGATGTATGTGGCCATAACTTTTTCCTGATTTCATAAGATGACAGAAAATGCTGTGGTGTTGCTCTGTTTCTCCTGGTAATAATGGCTAGAATTAATGTAGAACCCTGTTATCTAATGATTGAAAATAATGAATGCTTTTCTTTCTGATGCTCTCATAGATGTCAATTGATTTGATTTAGCATCAGCAACAAGTTAGGACCATTTTATTTCCTAAATAAGCAGTTTTCATGCTTAAGCACATACTATAATATTGACCTTTATACTGTTTGCAAACAATATTCAGATAGAAAAGTAAAATGAAAATAAATCAAAACTTGAATCTTTCACAAATAAAAGCCAAATTCCCTTATTCCACTTTTTTTTTTTTTTTTTTGTAATTCTTTCTTTCAGCTGGAAGATGAAAATCCCCAAAAAAAAGCTCAAATAAGAGATTCTAATTATGCAGCAACAAAATACTAATTGCAGGTTTAGAAAAGGTCAAAATTCTTAAAACTCCCCAAGCTATCAGTTTTCTGTCTGAAAACTAGTCTGAACCTGGAACTATCCATTTGTACGCCTGCAAGGTTAATTTCAGAACATGAATAGTAACATGAACTCCTAAGGTGCAGATGTCAGGTGAGTGCCATTCTGAATCAGTGACAACAGCTTCTTTGGGAAAATACAGCTGTGCTCCATGTCAGCAAGCAGAATGACCTCTGGAGCATTACTAGGTTCGTTTACATTCTGGAGCAAACCTAGCCAGGAGTTCTAGGAAGAAAAGAGAGAGAAAACATGTTGAGTTAAAGGGAGTGAGTGCTAATGCCAGTAACCGATTCTGCATATTATAACTATCTTCCCAATCACTGCTTAGGCAACATTTTCTTATCTACAAAGCATCTGGTCTGTGTACAGGCACAGCTGCATATCTTTGAATCTCAACAACATGTCATTTTACCATTCCAAAAACAAAACAAGTAGAATTTACTAAAAAAAAATCCCAATCTTTCAGAAATAAGCATCAGATCAAAATGGATAGAACTGGAGTAGTATAATTTTTTTATAGAGAGTAAATTTCTAATGCCATTCCTAGTTTTAGTTTGAAATTTAGGTTTCAGAGTCTTTTCATCATTATCAGTGCACTCAAAATTGAAAAGATTTTCAATTGAAGACAGTAGAAGGAAAGAATTCTTAACAAATGTCAGACCTCTCAAGGTGAAGATGAAGCATGTTTTAAAGATCAGTCTAGGAAACCTGAATAAATGAGCTCACTGAGGCACCTACCTATTCCTACAGGCTTTACTTCTAAATGTACCCTCTTTCCATGAAGGAGGAAGTCTGTGTGAGCATCAATGCACATAGCATAAGAAGGCGGAGGTAGCTGATAGCGTTCTATTTCCATGAAAAATGTAGAAGTCCATCCATTTCAAGAACTGACACATAGTCTCACCATGTGAAGTACATTACATCTATGCTTGGTTCTCACAGTGACAGCATCTGTCCCAATGGTTCTGGTTGTAAGGCAATGAGATTTCTCTCCTTCACAGCACACAGAGAATGGAAGAGCAACCGAACTGATTGCCCTCAAGCTTTCACAGCAATAATCATTTCAGAAAGTTTTGACCAGACTTTTCAAAGCAATTTGATGTGATTGTACTTCTAACCTCAACTCCAAAATGAGCTCACCTCAGAAAACTGTGAACAAGTGAACAATGGAAGTTAAAATTCATATGACTGCCTGATAAAGTAATGCATGATTGCCATGAAGAAAGCAGCCAGTCTGAACATTTATTTGATGTAATTTAGATATGCGGTAAAAGTCTCTTCTAAAGGCTCCTTTTTTCCCTAAAAAATGTATAACAGAAAGACTGAAACATGTAGCTTCAAGCATGACATTAATTTTGTTCCAACTATACTGACTACATAGAAAAAGCTTTTGAGAGTTCTAAAATCTGCACATACACTCTTTCGTATGGATTGCAGAAACATGCTTAATATTGAAAAAGTCCTTCCAAACAGATACACTTTGATAGAATACGTATTTAAGGGATAATTAAATTTAGAATATTCTTAGGCGATATTTCCCCATTTTTCAAATTCCTCTTAGGCAGTAGAATGTCATTTAACTCTTTGTAATAAAGGCAATATAGCA
Organism: Donacobius atricapilla; assembly: GCA_013397315.1. Lineage (NCBI taxonomy): Eukaryota > Metazoa > Chordata > Aves > Passeriformes > Mimidae > Donacobius > Donacobius atricapilla. The sequence goes on from WBMY01017006.1 coordinate 202,772, forward strand.
TTTCTGTGTATAACAGTACTTTCCAGTTTTTCAGGACTAAATCTCTTGTTATACTGAAGGAATTATTCATCATGATGGAAATACAATCAAAATCTCACCTATTTTTTATTGTTTATAACTGATTTAGAGAAAAATAAATAGGAAGCTAAAGGAAGTTTTTCTTTAGAAAAATGTGGCAAATATCTAATTAATGCATGAGTGTCTGGAAAAAGGCCCGTAATCAGCAGCCCTTGGTACCAGGTCAGCTTTAGGTACATGTAAGCAACAGCAGTGATGACACTGCATAATTGTACCTGGAAAAGACCAAGCATATGCATTTACAATTGGGAAACAGCTGAGTGAGTTGACAGGATGCTCTGTGTCCATTGGGAAGACCCCAGCCTTGCTAGCGTGTCTGCAGTGCTCTGCTCAGGTCACTTTTGCCGAGCAAGAGGATTGGTGCATGACTTTTGGCTGTTCCCTGTCAAAAAATGTAGAAATGCAGTACTTCCACATTCATATACAGAGATCTAAAAGTTTTGCCTTCTTAGAATAAAAATCCTTGTAGAAACATACCATCTTTGCCTATCATCCCCTCAGTCATTCTTCAAAAACTGTCTGAGGAGAAAGAAAAAGACCAAGAGACTCTGCATTTTGCTTCAAGATGACAACAGAAATTATGGGAAGCATTTGAATTTTAGTCACTTCAACATCAATTTGGAAAAAAAATCATTGACTAATGGAATTACAGTGGATATATATCAGCATAATTGAGTGGAATTTAGTCTTGTTCATTATAATGTGGGCTAATCTTTTTTTCCTAAGTCATAAATTAGGGTTTATACAATTTCACTCTAACAGAACACAGAGTATTTTCCTCTTTTGAAAAGAATCAATGACAGGTAAACTTGCATACACTGCAAATCAGTAACCGTTTGCTAAAATTTGCTATGACAAAGTCATTAAACATCTCTTCTGCAAATATTTGGAACTACTTGATCACTCTTATACAAGTGATACATGCACAAATGCAGTCTGGGTGACAATATTAGGCTATACTGAACAGACTTACGCCCACAGATGGATTCATTACATTTTGCATATGCTGGTTATGTAGCATTTAGCTGGAAAATTCCTTTGGCAGTACTGAGAAGGGGATTTATATTACAATAGTCACTTCACACTAATAGTACTGTACAGAAATAAGCCAAGAATAGAGGGGGAGGAAGAGGAAGGACTGGAATAATTTCTGCATGAAGGAATGCCAAGTATTAGAAGTATAATTTTTTAAACTTCACCCATTCTATTTCAAGGACATGAAATACCCTGACTGGATCATTTGCTGTCTTGCATGTGTAAATTATTGGGTAAACATTAATCATTAAAGATCAACACCTATGAAGTGCTTAAGATAAAAATAATATATGCACATAAGGCACATATACTAGGAAAACATCAGAAATATAGAGGCACAAAGAAATTGTTGCTTTCACTGAGATTTATGTTGTACAAAATTTTTGGTCTATTATTGTGCATGTTCAAATAATTTTTTTAAAATACTTCTCCACATCTGTCAGGATAAGCACAAAAATGATGGGTTTCAGCTCAGGCTTTGAACTTTCTCTGAAGATTTTTTATTAAAATGTTACTTATATCTAACTGAAATAATCAATATGCCATAAAAATTTAATCATTCACTGGGGTGTGGCCTAAACATCCTTTTATTCACACAGTGAATGAAAACTTCAATAAGACCACTTAAGTACGCACAAATGCAGAGGGTCAGATGCTCAAATTTACTATTTTGCCCAACTCCTTGAAATCAACTTTTAAAGACAGGATATAACAAAGTTCATCAACTATTTCATGTGTACTGATCTCCAGTGCAGGGCCAATCACACCTCGCTGAAAATGAGCCAAGGCATTTGCCAGTTTGTGCTTCCCAAGAAGACTTTGGAATTTAGTTGGAAAATAAAGCATTGGCATGAAAACTCATACTGAGCAGCTTCAGCTTTTGGATAATTCTCAGCTTCTGTTTTTTTCAACACAAAGTTAAAATAAAATGCAGAAGATCCTCTGGCTTTCCTATCAGTTCCAGTTAGTCGCATGAATAATAGAACTAGTCCTGGTTTAACCTGTGCCACATTATCAGATAAATTCCCAAGAGCACAGGGTAGCAGAAGAGGTGACATTTTGTGTCTTGATAAAGGAAAAATTCCATGTTTTTCATACTTAAAAATACATTTCTGCACAAACATAATCTAGAATATCTTACTACACTTAGAATGGTACTTATATCCATAGTCCTCTACACCTGAATGTACAGAAATGTGGTACAGTACAAACTGTAGGCTGAATTAATTACACTGAACATTTGAATGTGCAACAAGCTGTCTGTCAAATTCCAGTCACAAATCTGGGGGCAGGAAATCCTAAAGAAACTACTTAAGCCCCGCCAGAAGGAAATTCTAAGTCAAGGCTCTTCACACTACGCATGGGTGCTCACATCAGAGGTATGGGAAGCCTGTGCTCATGTCATCCAAGACTGGGAAGGAGTTATGCGAGGAGCAGGTTTGATAGTAGGCTGCAGTTCCTGGGAGCCCACACAAAAACTTAAAAATGCAAAATTTGCACCACGTGGCAACTGGAGACAGTCTTTTTTTATTCATAGTAAGACCTTTTCTTCTTCCATTCGTCCATGAAAAATTGAATGAAAAGGAGAAAAGAAAAAAAAAGACTTCTTTTTTTTTTTTTTTTTTAAGTGGTATGAGAGACCCGTGAAACAAAGCAGATTCCAAAGGGGTCCCAGAGCAAGTTAACTCTCCTCTACCTTCAGCTCCCTCTCACAGATGTAAATTGAAAGCCTTTGACTGAAGCCAGTAAGGTAAGGGTGTGACCTGAAGATTGTTCCACACGTGTGCACACACATGTGCACAGAATGACCATTTCAAAACATCAAACAGATGGCAGAGGTGATGAGAAATTATTCTATCACAGTCGGATCTGCACTGAGGATTCTAGTCTGAAACACAGACAGAAAAAATATACTTCCCCCGCACCCTCTGACATGCATGTTATTAAAAAACAATCTTGACAATAACTTCTCATGCACCCATGCAATGACTGTAGTGTTTTATACATAGTAAAATAAATTATGTTTCCAGATGCATATCTTTTTAACGCTTAATAGGAGTATACACTTAAGAGCTATTTCCATTCTGTTTGATGATACAATATTTCAGATGTAGCTGCTGGAGCCCATGTGTCTGTCCTAGGCTCTTCAGTAGCTCTAGTTTGGGCAGCCAGCATCACAAGTTCATCTACTGTGAATAGAAGTGATTTAATTTTGTAAAATTCTGCTCTGTATAACCAGACACTGATGATCCTGTCGGATGATCCTGTTTAATCAGTGTCCAAATGTTAGAGACAGAAGATAAATTCTAGGAGCTTTTCTAAATGTTACGATTTGATGAGGGATTTCACTCCTGAGCAGAGCTAGATCAGCAGGCTGGCCAGTAACTTTGCTAATCTTCCAATGCTGATATGTTTCAGGAATCATCTTGGATTATTCCTGAACAACACACCAGCTGTTTTCGCCTGGGCAGCCTCCCCAAGACTATATGTTTACCTGTTTCACTTCAGTCCATTGCTGCCTTTTCCAGTTTCTTCCCTCGGGTATATCCCACTTAGCCATGCAGCCAACACATGGTCTATGAAAGCTCTTTCAAGCAGCCCACAAGAAAACTAGTGTACTTTTTTTCTCAATTGATCAGAGTCAGAATAATCCCCAATGTCAAAGATCTTTTTGAAAATTTGAGCTAGAAATTACATTGATTCAGGTAATGGGACAGAGTATGGGTAAATAAATAGTGAACAACAAGAATTGTCTTATTCTATATTGCATCAAATTAAATGAAAATGTCTGTCTCCTTAGTTTTGGTGTTTTCTTCTTTCTCATAATTTTACTCTTCTTTTTTCTATTTCCTCCCTCTCTGCTTTTAGCTATAACCACTACAGTCTTCTTCATCTTCCCCTCCCCTAACCCATTATAGTTCAGTCCTGCTACGCCTCCTTTCCTTAGTTTTGTAAAACGCTTATTCACACTTTCCACATCACACCTACTGCCCCGCTGTTAGCCCTTGTCACCCAATGGTGACAAAAGTTGTTATACCTCTATTGAATACAAAGCTTCTCCTCCACAAACTTCAGCTCTGCTGAAGGCTCCTTTAGAACATTTCTGACTATATCCACTTTTCCAGGTGTCTGGAACGTCACATCCACCTTTACTTTCACTAAACAGTAAGACTCCAGGCAGAATGGATGACTACTGGGTTAAAAGCATCTAGTAGAGACACCTGCTTCCAGAGCCCAGATTTTCCATGACTTGCTTCATTCACATGGATGGAGCTGCTCTCTTGCTCAGCTACAAGAATCTCATAATGCTCAAGACCAGCAGTGGGTAGTTGAGCTGTTGCCCACCCACCAGCATTGTCACGTATCTTGCTTGTTCTTATCCTTTATTTATACAGAATATTTCCTTCTGTGTCAAATCTACAAATGACCAGATAATTATATGGATGACAAAGATTTGAACCAGATTTAAAAGAAATGCTAGCTAAATATTTAAACACCTGGAATAAAATTTCTAAAGCCTTTTTTATGATCTTGCTAAATAGTTCTCATAACAAATCCATTTATAATGTGAGGCATTTGCCTTCATCTTGAGTTCATCTGATTAGGCCACATAAAAAGGTTGAACTACTGCGGCAATGAATCACTAAGTGATACAGCTGTGTTCATTCAAAAATTATCTGTAAATGCATATGCTGCTGACTCACCTTCTGGACAGTATTTCATAGCTACACTATAACTGAAAGCCAATTTTGAAAACACTTCTGGGAGCTACAGGAAATATTTAGCACGTAAATTTTCGTAAGCAGTATCTACTATACGTTTTTGAAGGCCAGATTAATGCTATGAGAGCTTCCCAGGACACACCAGGTCTGATCCCAGGCAATCAAACAAATCAGGAATTGCAACTGCAATTATAGGTAACTGCCTATAATAGTAAGTGGCTCATCTTGCATGGTCCTGCTTATCTGTTCTCAATTTGACCTGATCAGGTCTTTGGAACAGAGAACCATGGGTTGGTTATAATGTTATTTCTAAGCTCCTGATCAGCTTCAAACCAAGTTCTTGCCAGATATAACTTTATGTAAGCAAAATTGCAGATTACACATGTTCACTGCATAACAATTCCAATATAGCCAATGCCACTGAAAGGGACAGCTATTTTAATTTGGTTAAGAAGAAATGCTATTAGACAAATAAAGCCCTAGTGGTAATTAACAAGGCTTCCATTAATTAAATTCTACCTTAAGTGTAATTTATAGTGTCCTTACTGCAAATGGAAGTTTGATTATTAGCTGTACTGGAAGTAAACATCATCATACTTTATTTAATTTCCTATCTTTGCTGCAAAAACACCATTACAGCTCTTGAGTATCCCAACAACCTAATGAGAAACAACTGGGCCTTTAATATAAAACAATTTCTTTTGCAATTGTTTGAAGTCTTGAATTAGAGCAGTACATACAGATATTTGTGTGAAAGGAGATTTCTGTTTTCAGTCTATCATCAGCAAAGATGCACTTCCACAGCTTTATCCATTAGACCAATTATGTTACAGGAGCTAATCCTGCATACAAGATTTTCATATAACCTGAATATTTTCTTTTTATTATTCAATTTCTGGTCCCACAGAACAAATAGAAACCATTGAATTAGTTTCTTTTGTAGACATTCATAATAATATAGGCACATTAGGAATCTGAGTCTACAGGCTATTTTCATCTGCATGAGTTTATCCTATCAGCCATCACAGAAACTAAGAATATTTTAAAAAGAATGAACAAAGTCCAATCTTTTTTGGATGAACTTTTTTCTTTGAATTTCTTTCAGATTGAAATCAGACTGTTCGCAGTTTTTAAAGCATAGTATACTGAAATCAGGCATAAACCCCCCTATATTTCCACCTAAATAAGTTTTAGACAAGTCAAAGAGAATTTTTTACTTAAAAGATGTGAGTCAAGCTCACTGTCATTCTCTAAGCAACAGTATAATTGCACTGCTCTAAGTGTCAAGAAAGGAAACATCAACATAAAATTCAGCAAGCACTTTCCTACCTTCTTATTGTACCTGTTTGCTTTAATTTTTACAATCCAGGCACTTTAGTACTAATATGTGTCTTAGCGAGATGATTTCTGAAAAATGGACCTATCACAAGCACTGCTTTCTTCCTGAGGGTGAATAACTTCTCATCACACAGCTAACATTAGATGTAGCTTTAAAAAAGGTATTGTAATATAGCAAAAATACATGCTGACTTAAGAGTAGTGCCCATCATGATGAGTGGCCAACAACCTTTTTCAGTGAAACAAGGGAAGAGAAACTTCTTGTGCTGTACAAAATGGAAAATAGATTATCTGGTACTCATTGAAGGTGCTGAGAGAACTTCAAGATACCATAAAAGGCTTGTTCATTTTCTTCTCTTTTGGAATAACATGAGATAGATTAGCCAAAAGAGTATCCCCTCAAAAGAAGTGGAAGCATCCTGGAACAGTTTGATTTCATGAGCAACACAATCACTGCAGACACCATTAGCAACAAAAGTCTTGTATTTTTTATACTCAAAAGCATCCTTCAGAGATGATCTCTGAAAAAAATATGAATGGTTTCTGACGCTGATATTTTTCACAGATTATAAGATTTGAGAGAATGGCCTGAAGTTGTGTTAGGGGAAGTTCAGGTTGGATATCAGGAGAAGGTTTATCACCCAGAGGTTGTTGGGCACTGGAACAGGCTCCCCAGGGAAGTGGTCACAGCACCAAGCCTGACAGAGCTCAAAAGTGTTTGGACAATGCTGTCAGGCACATGATGTGACTCTTGGGAATGGTGCTGTGCAGGGCCAGGGGTTGAGCTTGATGATCCTTGTGGACCCCTTACAACCCAGCACATTCTGTCATTCAGTGATTTAATTTTCATAATCCCAGCCAAGTGTAGTGAGCACACTCTTTTTCTTCCAGTACCCCTCTCAGACAGCTACTTTTAGTTCTCATCAGCCTTTGCCGGGAACAAACTGTGGCAGTGGACTCAACAGACCAGGCAGATGAGGGGAGTTTCTACAAAAGCTGTCTCTCAGAGCTTTGTCGTCTTCTGGCTGCTTGAGTTATTGCAGGTTTTGTCTCCTTGCAGCCTCTGACACTGATGATGTTGAAGGACAAGGCTGTGTTATTGCTCAGAAATATCCTGCAACCTAATTCTGGTGCAATAAGGGCTAGAGCATCAATGTGATACTCTGCTTAAAAATACTCAGTTGGGCTAATTAACATAGATGGGACATTGTGTTAATGTGTACTGCTTTTGTGCCCAAGGTAGCTTGGATATACTCCCAAGGCTCTGCACTACATCATGGAGATGCACCCAAAGACAAAACTCGAGAAATTATACAACATAAAAGAATTATGAGGAAAAAAAGAAGCATTTTGCTTCCAAATGCCATGATCAAAATCGCTCAACAGAACAAAGAACAAGAAATAGGTCTTCCATTGTCAACCCCATGACATTTTTCAGAGACAAAGGTGACAGAACTGCAAAGAGAGGCAGTTTGGGAAGAAACATTTCAAACTGGATGAATCAGGTTGAAGATTAGATAGGGCCTTCAGGAAAAGGTTTTTGCAAGTAGATTTTATCATCTGTAAGAAAACAGATTGAGTTTTTCCTTTATTATATAGGTTCTGTAGGCCTCTACAGAAAATAAAATTGCAAGTTTACACATTAGGAATTGCAATTAAAAGCATCATCTTTGCTCCTACAACTAACAACCAAATGTGGCAATTGGGATTTCTCAAACAAGCAATTAAATAGTTTTCCATCTGATCTCTACTTTTTGCTCTAAATGGAAACAAAATTGCTTTCCATGTGGAACAATTTTTCATTGAGAAATGGATAGAAAATGTATCTCGCTTCTGCAACCTGTGTGTCACATTGAAAGATCATTCTAACTGAGTTTTAAAATGTTTTAAATGTTATAAATGTCAAAGAATTCTGGGCCCAATGATGTCTTACTCATTCTAACAGTCCCATCTGCTTTCTCAAGTGAATACAGATTAGAAGGACACGGGATTTTAGCTATAGATTGAGAAGTAGGCTTTCAATCCCTAAAAAATTAGAGCTTTCATAAAGAAGCTTATATGTCTTTATTAAGATTATGCAGGCAAAATTGTTTTTCCTTTACTAATATGGTCAGATGTGTGATTTAGTAAAGATCTGGAGAGAAATTTTTTTTCTTTCTGAAGCTTTTGCCACTCAAAATGTAAATACTACTTACAGATTTCATATCACTTAGGATTTTTGAGGTATTCATTTTTATATAATAATGAGTCAGATTCTGGCAGGGTAATGTCTGGGTTAGAGCAGATATTATGCATTAAATTATAGATTACATGTACTCTTGGATAATGTAGATTTTTCTGCCCTTTTTAAGCATTATGTCAAACCATCTGAAATCCTTTTGAAATCTATTTTGAAATCCATTCTTGTTATCAACTCATTAGCTAAAAACCATTATCTTATACTTCATAAAATAATTAACTTTCCTCAAAGTCACTTACATCTTAATACTATTAAAAATTGAACCTCAACTCCTGTTTGCTTAGAGTGCGCTGATTATACCAGTAATGAATGATGCCTATTTATAAATACAAATATTTTGGCTTTCAGTGCTACATTTGCTGAAGATGTCAGGCACACATTTCAAGGCAAGTATTACAGTTGTCATAGGGAGTAAATGTAAAAAGGGCCTTTAAGAGCTTTTCTGTGAAAAAATTAAAAAAAAGCAACCATGCAAGCCTAAAGCCCCAAATCCAACAACAAAGTGACAGGGAAAAGACCATTTTATGTCTAGTCCTTTGCCTTAAAATGCTTCAATATTACTTTAAATATATATATAGATATATTCATTATTATCCAAAAATTAATAAGTGAACCCTAAACCATACACAGAACCAGAATATTCTGTTTTTGTTTTAGCATAATCTAATTCTGGTTTTGTTTAATTTTTATTAAATGGGGTAAAACTGAAGTTCCAAGCTGCTTCCTGAAGTTACTTATCAAGTTGATAAAAAGGCTTGAAAACACACATTGGTCGTTGAGAAAAAAAACTATGGGAGTTCACTAATGTAGCTCCAAGTAATGCATCAAAAGGATTTTTATCTGTTTTTGTAAAATTAGGACAATTTTAAGATTCATTTAAAATATGTTTTGATTATAGAACTTATTTATTATCAAACCGTCCCCTTTATCAACATGAATATGCAATGGGTTTATTTGAAATGTGTGTGGCTGTTGCTACTCAATGCTTTGGCCTTGAAAGTGTGGGATTACTGAAAGCAGCCTGGAAAAAACAATGGGGTCCTACCAGAAATAATATTGATATTAAAAGATAGAAGAGTCTAGGAGAGTAAACTCCTGACAAGAATTAGGGAAGTGGTAGTAACTAGTATTCACAAAAAAGAAAATTTCACCAACATTTACCAAGCTATAAGCAATGGATTTCACTATCTGAAAAGATTGCCTGCCTCAGTGCAGGCAATATAAATCCTGGCATTAATTCCAAGTGTGAGTCCTAACAGGATTGTGATCTGATATAATTTTCCCTTTCCTAAATCTTACCTACCTACATTTTTTTTCTATTTGCGTGTTTTTATATGCCTGATTAATTTTTAATTTAATAGGTCAAGTATATAAAATTAACTGCAAGCCATCTGACCAAACATCACACCCAGCATTCTATTATTATATTGATGATTCAAGGATGTGTCCCTATGTGTTCATATTTTTTAAATTGTTTTCTCTGCAGTCTTACTGTCTATTTTATCATTTTGACCATGAAAGTTACATCCATTAATCAGGACTAAGATTCATCCCACAGTAACGACAGTGTTCATGCATATTCACTCATTCCAAATATTCTGAGCACGAATGTTCCCTTTGACCACACTGTTTCTAGAATAAATTAAACTCAGTTGACATTGTGTTTATTATCTCTAGAAGATAACTCTAGGAGTAATGTAGGCCTAGTCTTCTTTGAAACAATTGCCTAATCGATTGAAGTTTCATAAAGCAAGGCACAGCTCATATCAAGTGTTTGTACAGCAGTACTGTAAAGCTACGTGCACATATGAGTCAGGGAGTGATGTGCCAGTAAAAATAGCCCACGGGTCCCTTGAGAAGCGTAAGTTATGGAGCCATGTAGAAGAAAAAGCCAACAAAACAGGGCTAGTGCTGAACATACTGAGAGAAGTAAAGACAGGAGCTTGAAAGTGCACTATATAATGTGGTAGTCAGAAATGTTTTCACAGTGAAGAGGAGAGGAAAAAAGTTACTGAGGGTACTGTTTAGATGGAATGAAAGGAAGCATTAAAAACCTAAGGCAAAATAAGATACAAAGCAGGATTTGAAAGGTTCAAAGAAGCATTTGGCCCTCTTATTTTCTTTCAGTAGGAGATTTTTAAATGCTCTTTTTCATTACATCACCTTGTCTAGGGTTTCTTGATAAGTTGAACAAAACTATTTTGGTTTCTGCATAAGTTCTCTTTTTCACCCCAGGAATTTCCAGATGTCCAGAAGCCCTGGTGGAGGAGTAGCTTTGGCCAGGCTCCAGACATCTGGAAATCCCAAATGAACAGATACTCACATGCAGAAATGAATAGCACAAACATTTTGGGGTTTACTGTAATCTGGATGCACTGACTTCACTGTATAATGTCTGGGGCATGCATGTTTATGTTTAAGATATATGAAAAGTCTTATGATTAAGAGATATGGAAGCACTATTTATGTATTAATGAAGTATGGTAGAGATTTTATGGAGGTAATTCTTGGAGAACATAAGAATTTCAGGGAATATGTGGTCCTGTACTGAGCAAGAAAAAGTGTAAATAGATATGTCAATGCTGTAATTCACTATCACACTCCTATTTAGAAGGATTGGGATTTCTAGAGCATGGATGGAACATGGGGACGAGTATCCTGCTTTTATTAAAATCAGAAGACTAGCTGAAGCCTCAGGACCTCATTTATACTCGTACTAGAGAAAAAAAGATACTTTTTTTTCTGTAAATGCTGCGCTGGTTTTCAGTGATGAAGAAAGAAGACAGGTGAACTGAGGAAAACCATACCTCTGCTCATGATTACCCTGAGCATCTGTGTTCACCAATACTATCAATATACCACATGAAAACAACTGCATTTTCAACCCCAAAGTGAAAAGTGTTGACTTATTTGGTTGGCGTGAAGAATGAGGAAGATGGAGGTGAGAGGGTAACCCTCTATCAACACCTGGCATCTGCAAATCAGGAAGAGCTGACATAAAGAAGAGAAAATGTGGAGAATCAAATGGTAAGGCCTGTCTCCAGGGAACAGATAAAATGAGCAGAGAGCATGTTATTTGCTGGCAGCAGAAGGAAGTTGTAGGAAAGAGAAGAAATCATTCTGTGGATGAGACAAACAACATTTAGTCAAGCAGGGGAGTGGATGTTCTCAAGGCTCCAAAATGTTCTTGGCAAGCCTGGAACAAGCCACCTGGTTCCTTTTTTCTTGCTTGCTTGCTTTTTTTTT
>WBMY01017006.1:221701-242009 GCA_013397315.1 Donacobius atricapilla
CAGCAGTGTTACTCACCTTTTATCCTTTTATTTGGGAATTGGCTGTGCATCACTCTGCCCCCAGGAGGTTGTGATTGATTCCCTCTGCATCACTTGTTTTGGTTTTTTTCTCTCTTCTTCCACTTATTCTTTACTTGTTAAAATTTGTTTGCTTGTTTGTTTTATCTTGACACCCAAGTTTTTTCTTGCTTTTATTCTTCTTTTTCTATTCCCCTTTCCCTAAGGAAGGGGAGAAGTGAGCTGGGGGCTCTGTGGTGTTTAGCTGACCACTAAAGTTAACCAACAAAGACTTAAGAACACTTTGCAGGTTTTCTACTGTTGGTAAACATTTCTTAGGGCTTATGAACCTGCCTGACATCTACTGATTTTTCTGTAAGGAGGGATGCTAGGCTATTTGCTGAGCATTTTAACACACTGCAGTTTTGTTTTGAACATCAGGTTTTGTGAAGAAAGATGACTCCAGACTTCTTCTCTGGGTAAGAGTCTACATAGTCCGTACCAGGAATAATTTGTGAAGTTAGAAGAACATAATTTCCTGTTGAAGCTCTCAGAGGTTCATGCTTTTTAGCCTTCAAGAAGCCATTTACAAGTAACCAGTGCACACTTGATTACAAGTTATTTGTCTTACCTCTCATTTTGATGATCACATGCTTGCAACCTCCACAGTGAGTAAATGGGAATTATCTGGAATAGAAACTGTTTATATGTTGTGAGGACAGATTTTGGTACAAAAGGATACTGATCTTTAATAGGGTTTTAAAGTGCTTCCAGAATAACATTAAGGGGGGAAAAAAAAGGCAAGCTCCCCTGCTTATGATTGTAAATAATCGTAAAAAGGTAGTTATTTATATTACTCAGTCAGGAGTCATATCATAAATGTGTACAAGTTTAAAAGACAGGAAATTACAAGAGAATAATGACAACATCAAACGATTAAACATCCATCTCCCCTTGTGTTTGTTTTCTTTGGTCTGCTACAAATGAGTTGGAGGTAGATGAGGAATACAGAAAGATCAAAATTGGTTCAAGATGTTATCATTTAGAAAATCGTAAATATAATTTCTCTAAGTTTCTGGTGGTTGTTCCATCAGTCTTTATAAGAAGGTCATTTTCCCCCAAGTGAGTAATACTTTAATTCACAGACTGAAAATGATTACATATTCCTGTATAAATAAAAGTCACTTGGCACTAAAAGGAAGAGATGAAAATACCCACATGACAGCATCTGACAAAGGAGTATGAGAAGCCATAAGCATAACAAATTTCTATTTGCTGATTGTGATAATTGAAGGGTAGTTGAAACTTTTCTATATAAACATCTCAGTGTATGTATGTGTATATACAGACATTTAAAATATGAGCTCTTTGTGGACTCCTAATTATACAAAAGCAGTCCTATGACCTTAAATACAACAGTGTAGACATTGATAAACTGCTATTCTCTAGAGCTAACCATACTGCCATTTCTTTTGTTAAGAAATAGCTTGTGAAATTGATGTCAGCTGATTTTTAATTCCATAACATGTATAACATTAATAACTATTATGGCTCTATCTGTTTGTTGGATGACACAGTCAAATCCCTTCTTGTGCAAGATGCTAGTTCCTTACATGGATTTCTCTCATCTGCTCCACTCAGTCTATCTGTCTAGTCTCAAACCCACTGAAGTAATTGAAAAAAATTCTTTTAACTTCAGTGGGATTCAAAACAAGCCTTGAGCAAGTAATTGTCTGCAAATGGTTCATCATCTGATCCACAAATTTTGTTCAGTATTCAGCTTAATGGAGTATTTGATTTAAAAAAACCCCACCATTAAGATGCTAAATAAGGAATATTTATTGTTAACTGAGTGTGTTTCATCTGAAAAAAAAAGAGCAAAATCAAGTTTTGAAAAACGTTTTCTCTTCTGATTGATAACTAAGCTTAAAAATCATTTTCTTCTCAGATCTATGCCAAAAGTATAGTAAGCTTCATCAGAAAATCCAGAAATACTCACTGACATAAATATTTTAATGAGGTATAATTTTCATGACTCTCTTCAATGATCTATTCAGGAGCATTGCCTAAAGAACTTATGTGCTAGAAAAAAACTGAAATATGATGCTTAAACACCTTCCATTCCATTTTGCAAGGTTTCTATATTAGGTATCCTCTCAACAGAAGCAAGTTATACCAAAGGGACCACCGACAGGCCCCTTTGGTACAACTTGGTGCTTGCCTTCCAGCAGGCCAGGGAGACTGAACTGGTGACACTGGTGCTACTCCCTCTCCCCAGTTTGCTCCATGTGCAGGAGCACATCAGGCATTTTTCACACAGGTTCTGCTTCCACAGGAGCAGTCCACCTGTGCCTGCAGGTGGACTTGCACAGTTTGGAGCAGGGCTCACAGCAGGAAGATTCCCATGATGGTACAAGGCTGCTGGCTGAGCAGATGGAAGAACAGGCTGTAGGTCCTGGTGCCCTGTGCTCCTAGGTGCAATGCAGGCCATCTAGGGAGTGCTTTCTGCTAGCCACAAGCCTTTGATAAATGAAGCATTTGATGGTAGTATCATTCTTGTTGGCTAAAAATGCAGGAAGTTCTGTCTCCAGAGGCACTTCTGGGCAGCACTCTGAAGCTATGGGCTGTGGAATCCCTGCAGACTTTTGATATAATACCTAGGAGTTGGCCTAAATACATGATGGTACACTGGACACTTGCAGGGTTTAGTGGAGAAGCATGAGTTATGGGCACTGTGTGCCTCTGTGTTAGTTTCCAGCCTCTGCCTACATCTCACTTGTAGCAGTTATATCCAAATCAGTCCCTAAAATTGAAGAATGAGTCCTGATTTCAAAGAAAGGCAATTTGCCATGTTTGATGCTATTCTTTCTCTCTGTCTGCTCTGTTTGATAAGTGGAATTGTTCTTTAGTGAAGCTGCTGCAAATCACAAAAGGCAGAAAGCTGTGTCTAAGCCTGACCATTAATAAAAGCAGTTCATTGATTTCTGGTGGTACACAGCATCCCTGAATGCAATTAATTTATATGAACAATACAAGGGATTTTGTTCTTTAATTTTATTCAGTTGTTTTATGAAAAGCTAATGTGATAGAATAGAGACTATTTCTATCTCAAGGAAGAATACTTCCATTTTCTGAGTATTTTAGATCATTGGCACAGACATGAAGTAGGTTTTAATAAATGAAAGAAGCTAGGGTCCATTTGAAACGCTTTGTCAGTTCCCACATCTAAAAGAGTTGCTCAATTTAAAACTGGATGCTTGTTTCTGTTAGGATACGGGAGTTAATAATACTCACCAAGGCTCATGTTCTAGCAATATTGAACAGGAAAGATTGTTCATTTAACTGGAGCTCACATACTCAGCTAGGGCAGCTCCTGGGAATTGGTTTCCCTCTAAGGGCAGCAACATGGGAGTGATGAAGGCATAATTAAGATGTAGCACAGATTCCACTTAAGCAGAGTATCTATTCAGATAGTGTTACCACCACAACTGATTCTTCACCATGTGCGAACATTGAGCTTCAGACTAGGCTGCCCAATACAATTTTGCATTTGCCCAAAATAAGAATTTGCTAAACAAAGAATGATTTACTTTTTTCCCCCTGTTTTTTAATTTTTTTATACCTCATTTTTGATATATTAAGCCTTTACAGATTCTGGTAAAACAATCTCCTTCTTAGGAGATTTGGCACAATTACAGGTTTTAGAACAATAAACCTTTGGCTAAAATGGCAACAGGGCAACATTTATATCATTATAGTGAATTAAGGCACCTGAGTTCAATGTTAAGGACAGAGAACTCTGTCTGTAAGTTGGGAGAAAAAAAAAAAGAGACTTTATGACCTTTGAAAGAGGGGACAGACAATTCAGGAGAAGTGCAAGGATGTCATCAGGTTATTAATGAAGAAAATTGTAAGGGCCTAAGCCCAGCTAGAACTTAATCTGGACACTGCTGTGTAGATAAAGTGCTAAGAGACAAAGTTCAGTGGTGGAACCAGCAGTGCTAGCAGCTGGACTCAACGATCTTGAAGGTCATTTCCAATCTAAACAATTCTACGAATCTATGATTTCACTGGAGTTGAGGATGAAGGACACTCACTTGTGTGAGATTTGTTTTTATTTTGTTAATGTTCTTTGCATGAACAAATCTAAGGAAACTACAGCAAATGCTGCTGTGAGGCATTGCACACTTCCACTGCACAGGGAATGCAGTTGCCTTGTTGCCACTGCAGGAAGTTACTTCTACTCTATGAACTGAATTGCTCTGTACTGACTCAGTCTGTCACACGCACACAAACACACACTCACACATTGATCAGAAGGCATGAACTAAGAACTACCTTTATTTACAAGTCTGACTTCATTATATAGTATTTCTACAAAGGCCAGGGATTTGGGGAGAAGGTTGACACCTCTCCCCATCCCATTGGTCAAGTCAACTGTCCATCAGCTGTCCATATCTCTAAGAACAGGAATGAAAACTTTCCTTGGAATTACAATAACATTGGCTGTGTTTACAGACCAGAGCGTGAGAAAGAACCCAAAACATGAAACTGTGAAACAGAAGAGAAGGCTGAAAAAATCAGAGCGACACTGTACTGCTCCCTCCAAGTAGGCACTGACAGATGTCTCATTAAAATGGGTGGGGTTTTTTCTGCCCAATGTGTGGGGATGCACACACAATCCCTGTAGGCTCTGGGGTCTAGATGGAGGCCTTTTTTTCCCCATCTGCTCAGCCAGCAGCCTTGTACCATCATGGCTGGCATGGGAATCTTCCTGCTGTGAGCCCTGCTCCAAACTGTGCAAGTCCACCTGCAGGCACAGGTGGACTGCTCCTGTGGAAGCAGAACCTGTGTGAAAAATACCTCATCAAAAGCAACCTCTGTGAAAATCTCCTTGGGCCTGGAAAAGAGGGATAAAACAATTTCCCTGTGTCTCTTCTGTGTGGAGGTCTTCGGCATGATCCCAGGCCAACAGAGATTTCAGAAAAGCATTTCAGCAAATGCAGCTACCTTCTACTTCCACTCAATAGTCATAAATCCCAGCCTGCAAACTCACCTGGACAGCTTTCAGTGCAGTAAGTATTTTACTTGGAGAATTCATGTACGGAATTCTTCTTTTCTTGAGGTATTTCACAACAGAGTAAAACAATTATCTAGAAAATTCTATTTTTTTTCCTTTCCTCGGGCATTTTTTTAGAGATTTGAAGTCTAATAAGCTTCATTTCATTGAGCAATTTTTCACCTAAGGTGGGCAAAAGAGAGTAAAGCAATGAAAAGGTGAACTATGCTGACTTATAATGTGCCTACCAGATAATTTCAAATATAATTTAGAAAGTAATGCTGATTCTTGAGTTTTCTGACAGATAAAATGAGTGAACTAATGAAAAAGGCATAGAAAAACAAATATATGTCCAAAAGAAAGAGGGACAGTGAGGGAGATGAAAGGTTTATAAAACAGATGGAATTATCTTTCATGCTAGTTTTTCTTACTACTAATGGAATACAAAATTTTTCAGAAAATAACTTAAGAATTAAGGATGTAGCCCCTACATGTTTATATAGAAAATCTGTATTTTTAAAATTATTGTTAAAGAATACAATGTAGTTGTGGCAAAAAGCCATTTAACAGCTCCTCATGAAATATGTTGCAGAATGGCAAATCTCTCAACTCCCAACACTATGTTTCTTCTAAAATTTATTTATTCTAAGATTTATTCATATTTTATCACTATTCATTTGCCCATGAGCTTCAACACAAGAAGATGAGATCCTAGGAAGAACACGTGAAAACATTGAGTGTATCCATCAAGTTAAAGAGTCGGGTAAGTTTCCGTTAAATAGGAGGATAAGATCTGTTGGCGTCGCACAGTCATCTTTGCAAGCCTCATGTGTATCTTCTACCTCCTCAGGATGATCACAGAACTTGAATTCTCAGTGGGAGACTACCATCTCAAAAATCAAATCTTAAGTACCACATAGTCTATGAGAAATTGTCAGCAGTGTCTTTACTCAAAATGAACCACTTAAAAACATTTAAGAGATTCCACATTTGGGATTAAGGAATTTGAATTCTAGTGCTTATCTGTGATGAAATAAATTGCAATTGGAAAATGAAAATGTAGAGAAGTCTTGGCACAGGAAAGGGAGTTACAGCAGTACCCATGCACAGCTCAGACAGAAGGCAGCATCAGTGCCAGGGGCAGCATGAAGAGAGTAGGCAGAGGAGATTTAAAACCAGATATGAAGAACTTTATATATTTTTAAAACTTGTGTGAAAAAATCTTTTTTCTTTTTTTATTAAAGTGTCTTTGGAGAAAAGGTTATTAGGTGTGGGAAATAGTTCCTGAAGTAGCTCCACTTAGCCCAATACTTCTCTGGGCACCAAGGTCTACCAGTGGGGTCCCCTCTGCTCACCATTTGATATTTTTACCTATATTTTTACCACTGAGTTTTAGCAATAATTGTTATCTAGTAATTTTTTTTTTTTTAGTGACAGCAGAGTCACACCTTTTTTAAGCCTTCAGAAAAATGAGGAATAAAAAATTCAGTAATGCAGCTGCACTTATTACCTAGTAAGTGTTTGTGTCCTTAATTTATAGTAGTTACAATTAAGGACTTTTTAATAACCACCATTATCTTTATGTACATGGTTAACTTTATTAGTTATAGAGAATCACTTTGCAGGAAAAAATAAGTAATGAATAAATTATGGCATTTTCATTACAAACATTGTATTGTTTTGGAGATTATAAAGTGTGGATTCTGATGGATTTTTTTCTAAGAGAATTTTACCTTTTTTGACTTTCCCATTCCTGCAAACCATTCTGTCTCTGTAGGTTATCTAGGAGCCAGAAGCATCCTGTTAAATACTTATCTTTCCTTACTGAGGAAAAGCAGGCAGCTTTGATTTTTTTTTTCCAGCTATAAAAAGAAAAAGCAGAAAAACCTTTTCCACTGTAATCCATCTACTGTACAATTTTCATCCCTTTACCTATACAGGGGATGGCTACAAAGACAGTTTGGTGCTCTTCCACAGGTGTCCTGCTCTGCCAGAAGTCCATGGCTTGTACTATGCTCCAAAGGGAACAATGGGGAGAGGATTCCCCACCTCTCTCTGACACGTGTATGCTTACAGGTGGGAAGTGGTGATCTGCAGTAAGGAAGCACCAACGAGGAGCCCAGGAACAGTTCCCCCGGCACATGGTGGCACCCTGACAGTCATTTCACCTGATTTCACATTGGAGTATTTTCTTCTTACTTTCCTTTGTTGAAAGTGATGTATAAATTAACCTAGAAATGAGTGACATAATAACTGAGGAAAATATTTTTTGTAATAAATGCTAAACTTAAATGATTTAATATCTCTAAAGAACTTAGCTTGGGTCTGCAACACCAGCTGTGATACAAGTCACTAGAAGCAATGAGAATTCTAAAATGGATCACTTGGTATAGCCAAGGGAATAGGCTGAGTGTAGATATTACCTTCCTCCCATTCCTTGGCTCACTCTTTGTTAGAATAGCTGGTGTCAAGTTCAGAGAGGCTTGACTAAGTATGATGAAGAATGAAAAATCAATATTAGAATTCGAATTAGAATAGCAGACACTATTTATTTCCTGGAGAACACTGAGCATAAGGCTCTTGAAGAACATTACCACTCTGCTGCAGACTGCTCAAGCATACTTTTCATTTCATTTTGTAATATTTGCAGGCTTAAATAAATGTTTGACATCTTTGTCTCTTGGCATATATATGAGAAACATCACCTACCTGAATGAGGTCAGTTCATTCTTCCACTCAAATATGTAAAATATAGAAGAACTGCAGATTCAGACCAAACAGAATAGCTATAAATCAGTACGAACTCACTAATACAAAGAACAATGCCCTTACATTAACTGATAAAAATTATCTTCACTCAGCAGATATCACTTCTTGGCCCCATTTGATATTTTCTGCCAATACTCCAGCTTCCATGCTGGGGAATGCTCTGCTGGTTGCTACTTTTCCACACTGCCTGTTCTGAGCTGGGGAATACAGACTTCTGTGGAGACAAGCACACCGTATTCCTTACCACACACATTCGACTGATTAAATGGGTTACTAAAATGCCTACAGCCACAGACTCTCTGCACTTGTTTAGACTGGAAGATCTTTTTTACCTTTGCACTTTGGAGACCTACAGCCAGAGGAGTCATGTGCTCAGCCAGAGGAGCCATAGTGAAGTGTAGCTCAGGGAGGCTGCTGATTTCCATGGAGTTCTGATCCCTGTCCATTGCTCCCATGGAGACATGCCAAGCTGGTGACCCAACTGTGCAGTCTTATCAGAGTCATAAGACACAATAAAACCAGACACAATAAAAATCCAGATAAAGCTGGATTAAAACCATTGAGGACAATATAGTCTATAAACAAATATTTAGATGGAAAGTAACATTCTGTGTTGTGTGAGTCTTATATAAAGAGGACTGAGATGTGATAGTGACTCTAGTGGGTTAAGGAAACACCATAAGATGTTATGAAAAGTGTGTTACAGGATCATGGGCTTCAATTCCTGACATGACACTTATTAGGCTAAATATACTGATCTGAGTTTGATGGCCCATAACCCTGCTTAAAACTTCACCACAGAACAAAGCCTGTGGGCATCTAGGGCTGTGTAAATATTGAGATTGCTTCAAAATGAATTTTCTAACAGGGAAGTTCTTGACACCTCTAGAGTAGCACCAGACAAGGGTGACACCAAGAGTGACACCAAGAGTGACACCAAGAGTGACAGCATTCTCTGCCCTTGGTGACCAGTGACAGCGTGCCTATTATAGGTTCTGTGGTATGTGACACGGCACAGTAGTCTGCATGCATATAGCTGTGGATATATTTGAAGGAAATCAAGATCCTGTCACTGATACAAAAGACAAGGAGAATAAATATTGCAAATCATTTGTCCACCATTATTTTAGAGCCATGAAAACAGCAATGATTTTTTTGCTGACCTAAAACCCTTATACTTTGCCTCAGCAATTTTCACAGTATTATTAAAGACAAGAAGACATTTCTTGTATATCAAGTATATAATATGGGGCTCATATTTCAGTTTTTCAGTCTCTCTGAGACAAACATGTCCGTGTGTTATCGCCTAAGAAAAATTCCTGACTAGATGGCCTATAAAGTCCACTTAGTGTAGAACTGTGCACAGCATTTTAGCTGTTCATGTCTTCTTCTGGGTTAGCTGTACATGTTATCAGCTAAACTGAACCCTTTGGCAATGTGCCTACTTAAATCATGAAGGCCAGTCCTCTACGGAAGAGTATGTGCAACTCAAAAGCAGCCCAAAGTATAGGTGAGGGAATGCCTGAAACTGCTTCTTCCAAAACATTTTGAAGTATAAGTATGCTCCCAGACACTGCAAAGTTAAAATCAGAAGCCAGAGCTATAAAAGAAACATGCAGTCTAAAGTGCTGTCATTTTGATGTTGCTCTCAAAAAAATTACAGACCAAAATAATTTCTCATAGGTATGCTCATTTTGTGCTCTATTACACTTTCCTCTTCACTCCGATTTGTTTTAATAATTATGCTTTGTTTTGACATTTTGAGTAATTTCTATGACATTCAGCATATTATCTGATCCGTGTTACGAGCTGTCACTGAAAATGTGCTGTGCAGTGAAGTTGGATCTGAGGTGACAAGCAACTGAGCTCTTTTTTTTTTTCTACCTATAAACTTCAATTTCATGAAAACCTCATTTCTCACTGCATAAAGCTCTTGACAACAGATTGCTGCAGTGAATATTTGGCAAATCTTTGAATTTTCCCATGGCCTGTAATGGTTACATAAGACTGTGTTAGTCAGACCCAGTTTTTACTTTCCACTAAATATCCAAGATCACCACTGTTCTTTTGTATCAGTTTTCAATTTGGAAATGTAAAGTGCAGACGTGTTTGCCCATCCTTTTCTCATGTAATGAGCGCCTAGACGCCTTCCTGGGGTTTTAGCATTAACAGTGTGTGTACTTCTTCTCTTGAGATACAAGGCTTGATGGAAGACTTATTCAAATGAATGAAGACTCACTATTTCCAGAGGGTTTTAGATCAGACTGTGGAACAGTATTTGGGTGGCTGTGAGGTAGCTATCACTCTTTGATCATGAATCTGTCAATTAAGAATTTGGGTTTTTTTTCATATTTGACCAATATACATAATTGCTACAAGAGAGTGTATTCACTTTTACTGTTCTTTCGGGGTTTCTTGGAGGGATCTATTGTCCATACTGCTAGGTGTGGATGTTGTGCAGATAGAAATCCTGGAAGCCACCAGCACATGGGCTTTATTCCATGCCCCTCAGCACTTTGATTTCTGGGACCTTCTTGAAAGATCAGTTTAAATTTCAATGGTGAGGCTTAATAGAAAAAGAATATGGATGGACAGGAGTTTTCACAGCTGCAAAATTCGCATTTACACTATGTCAGTTTGATTATTCCTTTCTCATTTTTTATAACCCTCATCTGTTCTGTTAACAATATAATGTATCTCTCTCTGGGAGTTCTGCATCTTGTTGACATATCCCTTTTCATTTACAAAAAAAATAAACAAGCAAACAAACAAAAACATTAAAAAAACTCCAACAAAACAAAACCCCTCAATGTTTCCTTGAATCATTTCATGGAGTTTATTCATTAACCTTTATTATTGAGCAAACAAAATGGTGTCCATTTTCTATGTATTTACTGTGATTGAAGTCTATTCCTCCTCAATATTCCTATTTATATTCCAACATGAGCCTTTCCCCGTACAGCTGTCTTTCCTTCAGACTAAGAGATCTGACTATCCAAATTTTTTATCACATGTGTCATTCTTCTGTCAACCTGTCAACTTGTCATTCTGCAATCTACCTGTCATTTTATAAAAGCAGACACTTGGGTTTGGGCAGCTTTTAATGAAAGAGCTGATTAAAAAATACAATTACATCAGACAGAAGACTCTTTTTCTGATGTTTTCAGTATGGGAGCAGAAGAGGGAAAACCCATCTTGAATCCAAAGGGAAGCAATGCCAAATAAAATTCTAGGGAAAAGAGTTCATTTGATATCCAATGGACTTTGGAGGCATGTGAGGGACCCATGTTGATGCATGTGTCTCTCAGATGAAGACTTTCTTAGGTAATTTCCACAAACCCGGACTGCCAGTGTTTTGTCAGGATTTTACTAATGTTTGAAATAAAATAATCAGATACATTTTTGTAAAACATCTTGACCCTTTAGTACTAAAATACAAACAACAACAACAGATGTAGAATGCCTATAATGTTAACTTTCAGGTTATTTCTCTGAAATGCCTACAGATCTAATTCAAATAAAGATGATTAAAAGAAAAGAAATGATAACAGGCAATGAAATTTCTTTTTGTAGAGATGTCTTCCAAAACACAACCTCTGCCCTCATTTCCCAGCTTGCAAGAGATTTATGATGCTAGAAGGGTCAGCATGGCCTGTTTTGTTGCAGACAAGATGAAATTTAGCTGTTCAAGAAGCAGATTTTACTAACAAGCTCAAAGCACTGTGTTTTGGTTCCTAAAACTCAACAGCTGGCTGCATCTGGCATGAGGGAGCTGGAGAGTTGCAGAAGAGACTGTCTTCCCTCCTCCTTTCCCCTACTCCTGCCACAAGCAGCAGGAGCAGCTCCACAGTCGGTGTCAGAAGGGCACAGTTACTGAGGTTTGGACTGCCACAGGATTGAACATGGTCCCCATATCCAGCAAATGCTGATGCTGAGCCAAACAGTTGGACCTTAGGGTTTTGTGTACAGGTTTCTGCAATGAAGCGAATATCATAGTTTATAGATTTTGATAAAGATTTTTATGTTCAGTGTCCAGATCCCTGCTCCTGTTTCTTTTTGATCTATTTTTCATAGGATAAGGAGACTTCTTAGTGGAAGTGTTTGCAGATCAAATTGTTCTCTTACTGAAGACATACAATCTCACAGTGATTTGATGAAAAAAAAATAAATTCTGTAACAAAAGTCTCTTTACTGGGTCTTTTATTTCACGACAGTTAAAATAAAAATCCAAAACATCAATGAGGCAAGAGCAAAATGGCAGGAGGGAAATATGAGAGAACTTTATAAAGAGACTGTGGAGCATCGTACCACTCTGCAGAGATAACTCATGAAACACAAGCAGCATATTTATCCAAGCAATGCCATAATTTTGGTCTTTCCTAAATGGGAAAAAGATCTTCCCATTGTTCATTAGGCATTCTCCTGAAATTGATACAGTCAAGCACCTTATAAGCAGTGCCTCCCTGAGGTAGAGCAGATGGGTGGTAAAGGAGACCACACCCATCACCCCTAGGACATTTGGAAGTGGGGGGGTGTAGTGGTTTCACATTCACCGAATTTGTTTTGTTAAATTTAGTGTAGTGGTCTATCTTTCTACTATGGAACAGGATTAGAAGAAAGGCAAAACAGGCTCAACTTAAAGATAGAAATAGATTTATTAACACACACTAAAGGGAGAACATAAAAACCATGAAACCTTTTTAAAAGCACTCCCCTCCCCCTACCAACAGTTTACTTTTCCATGAAACAACGTAAGGAGACAGAAAATCAGAACTCTAAGTCAGTACCACTTATAAAATAGTCTTTCATTCAGTCTTTGAGGGAGACAAGTCCCTCCTGATTTTGTTCTGGTAACCTTCCACAAGAGACACAGTTTGTTTGTGGCTTCCAGCTCCCACAAAAGCAGCCNTGAAAACCTCAAATCCATGAGGTGTAGAAAAGCTCAGAAACGGTGGCCCGGATCTTCTCTCCCCCTCCACCCCTCGGTCTTATGGGGTGGGTTTGGCCCAGCCTGGGCTCGATGCTGCTCTCCAGGGACCCGGGGTGGGTTGGGTCATCTCTCTCGGCCTGGCCACTGGCCATAGGATCGGCTGGATGTCAGCAGCCGTGGCTCCCCTTTCTCTGCCGGCATCTGCTGGGCTCAGGGACCCGGCTCGGCTCCAGCCAGGGCCAGCCCCGGCATGGCCCCGGGGGTGGCGGGGCCTGAGCCGGGCCCTGCTGCCCCCCCCGTCCTCGATGTTACCTCATGGCAAGCCCGCAGCTAAAGAGGAAGTTTCCCCAAATCCCACCTGTATTTAACCCCTGCGTCCTAGAGGTTTACACTTGTATCCAATTGGCCAACCTGGCTGTCAGTTTTAAAGCAGATCACTAATTGGTTTTTACCATTCATGCCAATCCAATACGGGGTGGTCCTATGCTCATTTAAATCCCAGTTGTCCTCACTTTTCCCCTTCTATATGTCAGTTGCTTCATCTCATGGCCTTTGACTCTAAGTGTAAGAATATGTGCAAGTATTGCATAAAACACCTCTCCTAAGGTTTTTTTTTTAAACCGACACAACCAGCTTGGTATGATACTTGGATAAATGTGGTATGTGGATGTCACCCTTGTGAAATAAAAAGGAAAAAATAAATGAGTAATTTCCATAAAATATATACCCAAAAGATTATCATGGAAACTGAGTTTATTTTAAGAACAGAATTTGCTTGTTCTTCCTGAGTTATTATTAGGTCTAGCCACAGAGGAAAAATGCAGTTCAGAAGTGGTGTAATTGGGTACATATGAGTAGTTACACAGTCAGTAGATGCAAACCTACATCAGTTTTCTTAGTAAGCCACAGTAATTAGAGCAATTAAGTATGAAATTTATTTATGAAAATGGGACCCAAACGATTTTTCCTAGTAGATATTGAAAGAGAGATTGTAAATGAGAAGGAAAAGTCTCAGACTCAATTCATATCTAATTGGTATGTGGGGCTGGTTTTTTTTTTTTTTCTTTTACCTGAGAAAGGATACTTTTGGGATGAATGAGATAGCTAATACTTTTTGTAATCAAAAGAGAAGTGATCAATCTAAAGAATGCATTAATCATTTGGAAAAAATCACAAAATCTGGTCCTATCCTTTCTCACAGTTTATCTTGTATCCCCAAGTGTATGTTAAGGCTGGACAAAAGTTTTACCCTGAAAGTTCTTAGTCAGGAAACTGGTATTGGTATTCAATTAGTACAACATATGAGAAAGCTCTTTCTGGTGCAGAGTACTGACTCATTAAAATTTTTCTTCTTTATTTCCACTTCCCAAAGAGTTTTAATTTCCGTTCAATAATCTCTTTCATAATTGGCAAGATCTGTGATTTCCACAGATTTTCTCTCAGTACATCCAGTTTCCCCACACAAGGAGAACAAACATAATTATAAGAGAAAGCTTCCAAGAAAAAATATTCTTATGAGCACAGGAGGATGAAATAAAAATTAATAAAATGAATTCTAACACATTATGGTGAGTAGATTACATTAATTAGATTTTGAGGAATCAATATATGTGGTAGACACATCAGTCTCTGAGGCTCTTACAGGCTCCTTTCCTCTAGATGTAAAATTAATTAAATAATAGAAAATTTAAACTCTTTGTTTATTTATTTGTCTTTAGCAATATTATGCAACTTCAGTAATAGTCACAGTGGATGATTGATCATTCCTGGTCACTGAGGATTATTTTTACCACTGGTGAACCACCCCTAAGTCTCTCACTTCCCAAGTTTCCCTGATCCTTTTGTAATTTTTTTCTTTGGTCACCAACAAAGTCCAGTCCAGTCTGCCTAAGGAGGCATCTAACTTTCTTTCCCACGCATCCATTGGTATGGTTAAAATCAGTTGAATGAAATGTTTGTATTTTTGGTTTTGGATCTTCTTCTTGCCTGGGTCTGTGTGATGTTCCCCAATTCTGCTGGAAAAGACAGGGAACAATTTACCTCTATCATTCTTATCCATGGCATTCATAGCTTTACTTTTGTCATGCCATCTTCAAATTTGTACTCCTTCCCAAACAACTCAAACATTGCTCATTTGGAAAAAGCTTATTTCCTGACCGTACCTGTGGCCTTTCTTCAAAACTCATCTTGTTCTTCCAGATCTTTTTCGGGGTGAGGCGACTGGAGCTGAAAACTTCACCCATGATTTGAGAGAACCACTGATATGTGCAATGACAGAATTCTTCTTTGCTCTCTACTTTTTTTGCCAGTACTTCATAATACTTAAGTAACTTTCCAGGCTGCTGCTGGGCACCAGCCCAATGTTGTAATTGATCAGTTGATCCTAATTACCAGCGCTTTCAGTTCAGAGTCCTTTTGATCCCCCATGAATTTATACCAAGGTGTGCAAGGCTATTATAACTGTTTCCTTCCTTTCTGGTACATACTGCCTGAGGTCTATTGCACTGGAGCAAGAGACATGGAGATTTTGAAATCATATCAATATGAGTGGAAGCTTTTGTATGGAATGGACAGTTCTGCTAGAAACTTTTATCTTCACATTAATACAGAGGAGGAAATTCCACATTTTTCTCACTATTCTTGGTGATTTTTTTTTTCTTACCCCCTGTAAAACCAGTTTTATAAATTCTGTTCTCATTCCACTTTTACCTGCAATTTAAAGAAATGCCAAATGAGCTAAGGAAATATTATTTGTCTTGTACTATTCAGCCATCAGGACAAGAAGACCTAAATTCCTTTTAAAATGTCAATTTTGCCTCTAAGATATACAAGTTAAGTTTTCATGAATACACCTAGAGCAGAATCAGCTGCAAGTATCTGTATTGCCAATTGTTGAAAGGGAAGGTAGTGCTCTACTTGGCAGTCAATTTTGGTTTCACCTTCCAGGCTACTTTAAGGCATCTCTTCCCTCTAAAGAAATTTCAGATTGTTTAATGCAACTAAAATGCCTATTCCTCAGCTGTAGTTGTTAATAAATATGTGGAAGCTGATTCAGTGATGGCATTTCTACTTCATGAGTTCTGTAAATTTCTCTTGTAGCACTTCTGTGAATAGTTCCCTTTTAGAAACCTGCTTCTAAATGACCACTTTTATTCCTTAAAGAATTAAGAAAAGATTAAAATCCTTCAACTTAAGCATCTGTTTTATACTAAAACAGTGCCCTGGCATGCTTCTTGGAAAGAGAATGGTAGCATCTTCACTAATCTATGTGGGTGTTTTTTTCTAAAATGAATGTAATAAAGATATTTGCAAATTATGCAAAATTAAAGATCTTTAATCCAAATCTTCACAGTTCATGGAAGCTAATTATTAAAATAGTTAAAACCAAAGGAAGATCCAGAATGTTTTAAACAACGTCTACTGGCAGTGGCTACTTCAGATGTCCACCTTCAGCTGAAACATGAGACAGATTGTGTACTTGTTTTTGTTTCTGTAGTGAGCTCCATTCAAAACAAGTACCTCCTGTATCTCTTCAGGCCAACAAATTACAGCTATTGGTCAAAAGAAAAAAAACAAATCAAGCTCTAAGGAGCTTTAGAGGTCAACAGAAAAGCCCTGAAATTGAATTCTTCCTTCCAAATGAAACTTAGTGCATTGTTGTGGGCAAACTGGGTCATTTAGTACCAAAGCTCTCACTTAGTTTAATCCTCCCAGCCTGTTTGAAGCCCTATGAGGAGATGAACTGCCAGAATCCTAGTTCTGGTATTTACATAGCCAATGGAGCCCTACAGCTTCATTTTATGAAATTTAAACAGCATGATCTTTTCAGATTACCCAAAATTTAGCAATGATTCATATGAAGGTACAGTACATCTAAGCTAAGCTTTAAACAGGCAGAATAGGAGAAATTCTGATAAGGAAAACCTGTACAAAAAATTTGTCTCTTTTATCCTATCCCTTGCTATCAAAACTGTCTGCCTACATTGATAAACCTGTTTCAAAATTATCAAAGTTTATATCTTTGACCAATTTCTGACGCAGTTTGTCACACATACACACAAACACACACTCACACATTGATCAGAAGGTATGAACTAAAACTCTGAGTTTATTTAAAAGTCTGATTCCATTATATAGTATCTCTACAAAGGCCAGGGATTGGGGGAGAAGGTTGACACCTTTCCCCATCCCATTGGTCAAGACAACTGTCCATCAGCTGTCCATATCTCTAAGAACAGGAATGAAAACTTTCCTTGAACTACAATAACATTGGCTGTGTTTACAGACCAGAGTGTGAGAAAAAACCCAAAACATGAAACTGTGAAACAGAAGAGAAGGCTGAAAAAATCAGGGCGACAAATTTCTATGAGTTATATGATGAATAATTTAAATAAAAATCTCAGTAACTTTGTTAGTATTTTTAGATTTAGTCTTTCAGAAAGAAACAACTGGTTATCTCAGTTTTCTGTGCTAGTTGAAAGAAAGAAACTGTTCTTCACAACAAGGCATACAAATCTTCAACAGCCAGATGCTGACAAGCTTTTGCAAGTGGCCAAAGCAACAGCAGATTAGAATGCAGATTTTCACAGAACCTAGGAAACTGGAGTAAACCATTGTGTCATCTATTCTGGCCACCTTGGCATCAAATCTCATTCCATTTCACATGGCCATCACTTTTCCAAAGCTCATAATCAGGGTTTATCTTAGGCTCTCTACCTGAGAGGCACTGAAACACCAATATAACTTCAGCTTCAGACAAGAGGTGCTTGTTGAGCTTCTCAGCGTTAAATAACATAAACCTCTGGCACCCACAATGTTCTCATGAGGATAAACACTAATTTAAAGTACTTGAAATAGTGGAGTTCGGTGTATTTGATATTTCAGTTCTTTTTCTCAAGGTAGCCTTGCACACCCTTGTAGGATCCTGTCGCACACTTTCTGGGTGTGTAACAGCAAGTTGTCCTTAAATTTCCTGTCCTACAGCTCATACAAAGCCAAGAACTAAAAGTATGTCCTACAGCAAACGAGTCCATCCTGATTATTTTCCGAAGCATTATATAACTTTGCCATCTCAGCCAGTGAAGGCACCTGAGGGACTGAACCATGAGGGTACTTGTCCTGTATCCACAGAGTCAGTGAATCCACTGGTGAAGCTCAAGAGGAAGAAACCCTGCAGTGTTTTACACAGAAACTTTTAAATCACATAAAGTCATGTTTTCCACTGCAGCCAACTTGTTATAAAACAGAATGGCAACTTTTCTTTGCAGTGAGGCTCCTTCTCTGCCCGTGTCACAGACAATGTCACCTTCTAGCAAGATAACTGTCTCCAACAATAAGATTCAGAAAAAAACAGCTTCCAAGCACATTCCAGAATTAATGTGAGGCAAAAATGTCTCCTTCCCCATGGGTTTTCAGAGTGATATGCTGATTAGCTGAGCATGGATTTCTTTTAAGTTGGTAAGCCTGATGTTTCCCTCATACCCAGAATTTGCATTAAACAGATGTGTCCAACAGGAGATGAAAAAGGGGCAAAACAGTCAGCTTAAGACACCTTCAAATTATGAAATAAATACTTCACAGACTTTTGAAGGACAAAGACTGAAAAAGCAACTTTAAAGATAAATTTCTTTGGGTTTTATTTTTAAAATGGCATAGAAGGAAATACTATCATTTGTAATTTATATCATTTCATTATGAAATCTTTCTGACTGCATGATAAGTATCTTCCATGCCTAAATATGCTCGGGGTGTCACTCCACAGTCCTCCCACACATACCATTTCAATTCAAGGCAATAGCTTGGCAAAATTTCTATCAGCTCCATTAGGAAAGTAGCTTGCATAAGGATGGAGGATTCAATCACTGGAGTATATTGTGGAAACTCAAATAATCTCTCTTATATTCCTGGACAGTGAAAGTAGTCTGCAAGGATAAATTCCTATTATTTGCTCCAAGTACATTATGAAAGTGAAAAAAGAAAATGCTAGAGATGATTTTATCCCATGGCTTTCATTTTTAATTTAGACACACTGACATGAATTTTGGTACAAGATGATAGTTTTGAACCCTTTTGTCTATTCTGCAGAAGGCCCTCAAGTTTTGATGGGATACAGGATTTTTCCTTTTGATCTCCTTCTGTCAACACATACTACAGGAAAGGGCCTACACACAAATTATTTTGTGGAAAATGCACTCTCTAGGTAATGCTGGAGATGGTAAACCAAGTGAAGATGAGAGAAAACAGGAGATGGGGAGATGTAAAAATGAGCCTGTTTTTTCCTAAATTAGGATTGACAGAAAGTCAATATCATTTTATTTTTGATTTTTTTTCTCATTTCTTCATCTGCAGAGACTGGGGAGATCACAGAATCATGAAACCATTCAGATTGAAAGAGACTTTTGAGATCAGATAAAAGAAGGAAAAGGATAATCCAGGCTTCAAACCTCTTTGCTTGTTTTTGCCTAATTTTAGATTATGTGGATCAAATAATTTAATCTGTTCTGCCACCAGGTAAATTGAAAATAGCCAGAAGGTCAATACTTCTAGCACTGCTGGTTTGGGTTTTCTTCCTATCTAACACAGATACACTGAACACTAAAATCAAAGAGTTCAATCATTGGTTTTGGCAATGCTCAGAGGTGAAGGTCTGCATGTCAGCTGTAATGATTCATCAGTATCATACACACATACACACAGATTACTATGTTTTATGCTAATAATTACACTCAAACAACAGATTTAGCATTATACAAGGTACAAATGAATAGTTTAATTTAAACAGTCTGGAATATAATATACAATGTGAATGTTATCTATGCTTACAGGGGAAAATCCTTCCATAAATGGGGGACAAATACTAAATTGTCCAGTTGTCTAAAACACATGCTCCTTTAAGCATTTTAATCTCAATGCTGAAATCAACTGTGCCTGGTCTCTTCAGTGACAGATACATTAGTTGCATTATAACCTGCAAAAAGTGGCAAAGAGTAAAAAATTTGAACTAAATTAGCCCTATTGTAAAGCAACAGCAAGATTGTCTTGGGCACTATAAAAGAGACATGTAACTGTCAACTGGAATGTCAAGGTTTTAATAGCAAAAATTATTGAACACCATAGTAAATAAGAAATGTTTTTACAAATATATTAATAGCAAAAGCAAGGGTAAGACCAGCCTTTGTTCTCTACGGGATGTGGGAAGGAACTTCGTAACTGCAGATGAGGAGGAGGTGGAGGTGCTGAACACCTTCCTTGCCTCAGTCTTTAGTGGGAAGACGGCTTGTCCTCAGGACAACTGGTAGATGGTGTCAGGGAGCAGAATGGTCCCCCTGTTAACCAGGAGAAGGCAGTTAGAGAACTGCTGAGACACTTGGATATTCACAAATGTATGGGCCCAGATGGAATCCATCCCAGGGCAAGGAGGGAGCTGGCAGATGAGCTTGCGAAGATACCCTCCATCATTTACCAACAGTCCTGGCTCACTGGGGAGGCTCCAGATGACTGGCAGCTGGCCAATGTGATTGCCATTCATAAAATGGGTGGGAAGGAGGACCCTG